>CM034349.1:1709656-2312156 GCA_019925275.1 Mytilus edulis
GCTACAAAGTGTTTTGGGGGAAAGGCCGCTGAAATATACTCCGCACTTCCATCAGAAAAAAGTTCCGATTATGACACGGTAAAACAGGAAGTTTTGAAAGCTTATGAGCTAGTACCAGAAGCATATAGACAGAAATTTAGATCTTATAAAAAGTTTGATTCACAAACCTATGTGGAATTTGCTCGGAAAAAGAAGATCTATTTGATAAATGGCTTACTTCAAAGAAAACAGATAAACAATTTTGATAACCTAAGGCAATTGATGTTATTAGAAGAGTTCAAACTATGTTTTCATTTTAGACTTAAAAACACATTTAAACGACAAAGCTGTTAGGCAATACATGATGCAGCTGTTATTTCAGATAATTATACCCTTTTCACATAAAAGAAGTTTCAAGGGTAAAAAATTTTAATACTTCAAGTGGAAATTACAAAAATCAAAGCACTGAGCGTACTGATAGTAAGCCTGTTGCACAGAATAAGAGTCAGTCCAGTTATAATATATCTAGTCCAAAATTTGATACCTTTGAAAAGAAGTCACTGACTTGTGCTTATTGTAAGAAAAATGGTCACCTGATGGCTGATTGTTTTAGACTCCAAAAGAAGAATGAACGAGATAAAAAGCCGAAGTCCAGTGCTTGTACGACACCTTATATTACCAGTACGTTGGAATGTCCTGCGAGTCAGGCTTTTAAGTCCATTTTTTGCGGTTACATGAGGAATATAAACCCTTTATGTCTGATGGGTTTATGTCTATTGTTGATGATACCACTCTTCAGCCTATTAAGATTTTACGGGACACTGGAGCTTCTCAGTCTTTATTGTTAGAAGGTGTGTTGCCTTTGTCCGAGAAGACTTCTGTTGGTGCCTCCGTTTTGTTACAAGGTGTAGAGTTAGGTTGTATAGATTTTTCCTCTCCATCGTATTTATCTGAAGTCAGATTTGATAACTGGACCAGTTGTTGTGGGTGTTCGTCCTAATCTCCTGTTGAGGGTTTTTACATTATTGCTAGGAAATGATGTAGCTAGGAACAAAGTGGTTGCTGAACCAATTGTTACCAGTGAACCAGTGGTGGATGTTAAATCACCTGAAGATGATGCTGAATTGTATCCAGCTTGTGTTTTTACTAGGGCGATGGCTAGAAAACAACAAGATGAGAATTTGCAAGAAGACCAGTTTGATTACATGGACCTTTCTGACACTTTCCTAGCTGACATTGAAGGTCCTGGTAGCTCAGAAAAGGCCATAATAAGACCACCTAGTGTTAACAAGAATGTTATTATGCCATGGCCAAACGTAAACAGCCATTCATTAGACAGAAAGAATTTATTCGAAAAAACAACATAAAGACCCTGAGGTTCTTCAGCTCAACCAGCGGGCCCTCAACCACAGGAGGAAGCAGACAAAGTGGCCGAATGCTATTACCATCAGGACGGCATTTTAATGAGGAAGTGGAGGCCTCCTGTGCTACCCCAGAGGGGAATGGAGAGTGGTATCCAAGTGGTGGTGCCTAAAGTTTATAGGCAAGAAATTATTGGTCTTGCCCATGACACCCCCTTGGCGGGGACACTTAGGTATAAGGAAGACTTGCTTTAAGATCTTGCAGCATTTCTACTGGCCCAGACTTCAAAATGATGTCGCAGAATACTGCAAATCATGCCATATATGCCAGGTTGTTGGTAAGCTTAACCAGAAAATACCACCAGCACCACTTCTGCCTATTCCAGCCTTTGACGAACCTTTCAGCAGAATTCAAATTTGACTGCGTTGGACCTTTACCAAAGACCAAAACTGGAAATGCGTATTTATTGACAATCATGTGTACATCCACTCGCTTTCCTGAGGCTATTCCGCTAAGAAATATCAAGACACCTACTATTGTCAAAGCACTTATCAAATTTTTCACAAAAACTATACAGTCCGACCAGGGATCAAATTTCATGTCAGGTTTATTTTAGCAAGTCGTGTACCAGTTAGGGATTGCTCAGTATAGATCAAATACGTACCATCCAGAATCTCAAGGTGCCTTAGAACTTTTTCATCAAACATTGAAGAACATGATTAGAACTTTTGTTGTCTTCAATTTGACAGAGACTGGGATGACGGAGTTTACTTTCTACTTTTTGCAGTCCGAGAGGCTGTTCAAGAATCCTTGGATTTTTCCCTTTTGAGTTGGTATTTGGCCAAACTGTAAGGGGACCGTTTAAAATTGATTAAAGGGGAAAAAATGGGTTACTGAAACATACTGACTTGAACTTTCGATATGATCTAGATTTAAAGAAAAATTGTATACTGTGTCAAATTGCTCAGAAAAACTTAAAAATGTACAGAACCAATAAAATTTGGTATGATAAAGATCCAGGGATAGATTTTTGAGCCTGGGTAGGTACTTGTATTTTGCCAGTCCCTGGAATCCTTTACAGGCTAAATTTTGTGGTCCTTATAAATAGAGAGTAAAACAATGATTTGAATTTTTGTAAAAATCCAGGTCGGCGAAACAAAAAGATGTGTCATATCAATAGTTAAAACCAATATTTTGACCGTACTAATAATGTGATGTAACCAGTTGCCACTTTAGGCAGTTAAATTTGAGAAACAATCATGACAAACCAATGTAATTGAACCACCTTTTTTGTTCAAAAATATGGAAGAACAGTTAGATTGAAAAATTCTGAAATTTTATCAAATTTAGACTCAAAAAATTGACTCTTTTTTATCGTAGAGAAGAAATAAAAACTTTTGGTATTTTCTTTTAAAAATCTTTTTCCAGAGTCCAAACAAACCACTGCTGTTTGTCATATGTTGATTGGAGATGCTTCTCAATTAAGAACATCCTTATCGGTTAAAACCCTCAAACTTGAAGAAGAGAAAGAAATTAAATTTTGCTTGACAATGATATTATTGGCGATAACAGTGAATGGGCTCTCCTTGTTCTCCTTGTGCCAAAAACCAGATAAACCTTTTTGTTTTTCGTGCTGATTTCAGAAAAGTAAATTCAGTCTCAAAATCTGATTCCATCCCGATTCCAAGGATATAGATTTATTGACAACATTGGTCAAGCAAAATTTGTGAGCAAATTTGATTTTTGAAAGGTTATTGGCAGTTCCCTACACAGAGAGCTCGAGAAATATCAGCTTTTGTTAACCATAGGGCTTATTTAATATACTGTAACCGTTTGGCATGAAAAGGCACCACTCATTTCAAAGAAGATTCAATAATGTTATAAAAGATTTAAACTGTTTTATGCTTATATAACCACTCAAACTTGAAGTTGAGAAAAGAAATTAAAATATGTTGACAATGTATTATTGAGCCGATACCATAATGGTCTCATTGTCTCCTTGTGCCAAAACCAGATAAAACCTTTTGTTTCGTGCTGATTTCAGAAAAGTAAATTCATCTCAAAATCTGATTCTATCCGTTCCAAGGATGACGATTGTATTGAAAACATTGGTCAAGCAAAATTTGTGAGCAAATTTGATTTGTTGAAAGGTTATTGGCAAGTTCCATGACACAGGAGCTCGTGAAATATCCTTTTGTTACACCAGATGGCTTATTTTAATATACGTAATGCCGTTTGGCATGAAAAGTGACCAGCTACATTTCAAAGAATGATCAATAATGTTAAAAAAGATTTTAAACTTTTTTATGCTTATATTGATGATCTAATTGTATGTAGTGATAGCTGGGAACAGCATTTAACACATTTGTATGATACTTTGATAATTTCACAATCAAATTTGATGTTTTAATCTTGGTAAAAGTGATTTTGCAGGCCACTGTTGATTATTTAGGGCTACTTGGCCAGGTCAAGTGAACCTATTATGGCTAAAGTGAAAGTTTATTTCCAAATTTCCTCCTCCTCTAATAGAAAACAATTATAGAATTTAGGCATGATTGGATTTTACAGAAAAATTGTTCAAATTTTTGTATGTGGTTCAACCACTGACTCATTTTTACGAAAAGATTCTAAATTTTTTGGAGTGAAAATTGTCAAAACCTTTTGAAAATACAAACACTTTTAATTAATAGTCCTTTTCTGATTACCCCCAACTTTGAAAAACAAATTAAACTTGCCGTTGGAGCAAGCGATGTAGGAATGGAGTGTTTTATACCAAGAGACAATGATAATGTTGAGAAACCTATATCATATTTTCCAAGAAATTAGATAAACATCAGAAAAATTATTAACATTGAAAAAGAGTGTTTTGCATGTTGTCAGCACTTCAAAATTTTGATGTATATTTGAATCCACTGTATATCCTATTTTGTTTGTACTATATAATCCTCTCAACTTATACATAAAATGAGAACAAGAATCAGAGGTTGACTATGGGAGTTTATTGTTACAGGAATATGATGTTATTGTAAAAATATTAAGGTAAAGATAATGTAATGCAGATCTTTATCTAAGCTTATTAAAAACTTTGTATTACTATGTAGTTTTTTCATTTTATTATGATAATTTTTTTTTTACACAAAACTTTTTTTAAAGGGGGGGGGGGGGGGGGGGGGGGTGTTATGATATTGTAATTATGTTATATAAATGAATTGTAATTATTGTATTTATTTATGTTGGCCTGTTTTGTATGGTGGGCCTGAAGTTGTTTACAGAAATTTTAGAATTGGCAGTTTAGAAATCTCGGAACAATTCAGAATGATTGGAACTTTCAAAGATCCCCCAATAAAAGATGCATTTTTAAACTTCTCTTTTTACGAGAAATTCTGTTGTAACTTTCCAGGATGTTCCATTATAGACTGTTCTAGAATCTTCCATGAAAATATATAAATACGACCAAAGTTAACCACTTTGTACTTACTCTTGGACTTGGCTTAGACATCGATGACTTAATATTCATAGCATTTGGATTGACACTTTTATTCTACAAAAACACATTGGATTGTGACGAATTTCAATTGGATTCCGAAAGTATCCGGTTACAGAAAAGATAAAAGTTGGCTCATATTTTGACAGTTAAGTTGACAGTAATATTTGTTAATACTTCTTTTAAACTTTGTTATTAAATTTGTTAAATTTTATTATTGTTTGGTCTTTTGTTGGCTCAATTTAAGGCTTTTCTGGCCTAACAAATTTCAAATATATGTTTTCGAGCATCATTGAAGAAATTGATTGCCGTTATGCACATTGGTGCCGATAAAGGGGTAACGATTATATTAATATTCTTCACGGGTTCAGGTTAACCAGAAAGCCCTTCCCTTGAAATTGGATACAATACAACCTAGCAACTTATACTGCTAGTTACTACGGTAAGTATATGGTTACACGAACCTTGTCAAATTATAAAACTTGCTTTAACTATAAATAGATTGATAACCTAAATAAAAGATATGCACATGAAGCGTTAAGTTTGGGTCAGGGAAGAAAACCAAAACATCAAACGAAGGCATAGGCATTGGGTATTGCAGTTAAATGTATATAAAGGACAAATAATTTTAAATAGTATAACAGCCTAGCTTTTCGGTTCTACGTTTGTAATTATTAGTACCTAGATTATAACGAAAGTGATCAAAATGGTAATCGAGACCTAAGAATACAAATTTGAGCAACGAATGGGAAAATTTGAACAAATAAATGAAAAAAAACTTTTTTTACAAATCAAACATCGATATGGACCGGATTTTGACAAGAACACCATTGGACAAAAAATTTTACAATCTAGAAATGGATCCGTGAATTGATAAATTGTGAGCATTAAAAATAGAAATGTCTGGGTTTAAATTGATTCAACATGTTTTTTACCATTCAGAGCATCCAGGAGGCTTATGGAGCATTATATTGCTAGAGACATGCAGGGAGGGTTATGTAATTTTTAGACAGTATGCACTTTTGTGTCAGATGGGAGCAGAAGTAAAGGAGGAAAACGATATTTCTATAAAATTTGGAGACCAAAAAGTAATAACAAGAGGATTTTTCTGTATTTTTGTAAAACAAAAAAAAATTAATATATAATACCAGACTAAGAGAATATTCACTGTTAACGTTTAACTGAGATTTGAATTTATTTAGTAATTAACGAATATAATCACTTAAATAATGTCTTCAATTTAGGATAACTTTTATTTTTAAAGGTTCAAATGGATGAACGGAATATAAACAGGGAGAAAAATAGAACAAGCCAAACGAAACAATATAAAAGTCGAACTGAAAACTTCATTTAAAACTTTGCTGGCGTTGGATAAAAACAATTTTTAAAGTTGCACATTAAAAAACATGTTGTTGAAGAAGGGTCTAAATACGCACAAAACAAAATTTTCCAAAACATGAAATTTCGAAAACTATTTGACTAACAGGGAACAACTGTGTTTTTGAACTTGCGACTGCCTTCCGATTGCCAAATACATTGATCCAAAGTTAATAAAAGGATCTTAATATTAATTTGATCTAAACAGAAAACAATAAGCGGCAAATATGTTATACCCAAGTATAAGGTGACCAAATGTGTACACTAGTCCGAATTTCGACAATTAATGTATATTCATATGTTAGGTTCGAAAACGGTATTTGAAAGGCCATATAATTTACCCCAATTTATTTTTATTTTCAATGGCGAAGTGTTGAAGAGTTGTCACTGGTTCAGACGTACTTATAAACATTATTATTTCTCTGACTGTATCTTGCATTAATATATGTACAAATGTATGTAAAGTAAGCAGCCGGTTCGTTATTCGATATTCGATATTCAATATCAAACCGGCTGCTATATATTTAAAATTAGTTGAAAATTCATTGAAAACAAACCACTTGATAAATTAAAAGCATGATTTTTCATAGTTTAAGAGGACCGATGAGATACGTAGGATATTGTTTAATTAACTCTTCAAGCTGTCTTTAATTCTCGATGTCCTCCAATATAGACCTTTTTTAAGTTGCATATTTAAAATTAACATGGAATGGGGAATATGTCAGGAGACAACAACCCGACCCATAGAGCAGATAACAGCAGAAGGTCACCAACATGGTCTTCATGCAGCGAAAATTTCCCGCACCCGGAAGTGTCCTTCAGCTGGCCCCTAAAGAAATAATATAAACTAGTTCAGTGATAATGATCGCCATACTAAAACTCCAAATTTTACACAAGAAACTAAATCAAAACTAATACAGACTAACAAAGGTCAGAGGCTTCTGACTTGGGACAGACGCAAAATTGCGGTGGGTAAACATGTTATGAGATCTAACCCTCCCCCTATACCAGAAAAAGTCAACGTATGTTATATAGATTTTTATCAATAAAATTGTTAAAGTTTGATATAATAACTCGCCAAAACGTAATACTAAAAATAAATTAAGGACTGAAAGTATATATACATAATACTTATGTTATATGAATTTAAGGCGCAATTATACATAAGTAAGTCGCTACCAAAATCAATAACAACAACTTCAAATATGTACTTTTTATATATATTTCTTAAAACAAAAAGAAACGCCTATAACACAAGAAACATTTAGAAATATATATGGAAAAACCCAAAATGAAAATATATAGCGAGAACCTACCTTAGACCGCTAAAATGAGGGTGAGAATAATGTTAACTTCGATACTACGGAGGGCTTAAATGTCAATTTTTAGCTAAATATTGTCAACATTTTAGGACAAAGGGCATAGGGCAATGGTGAGAGCCCCCTCCCTTGGTCTCTCCATCTTTCTAATATTATGCAGACATAAAGTAAATAGGTAGATAAAAACGTGACAAAAATTAATTTTGGTACACTTCCTGTCTACCATGTTTATGCTCCACCCAAAGTGTCAGTTTGATTTTTCAAAAAATATAGTGAAAACCTACCTGAGACCACTTAAATGAGGGTGAGACCCCCTAGTTTCCAGTGTCCAATTAAATTTCAACCAAATCGTTGATTCTGTTATATAGAGGTTGTATTAACAGAATTTTCCAGAATAATGTCATATTTGATATCTACGTTGGGCTTAGATACTTTTTTGCCTAAAAATTGTCCAAAGGAGTAGGTCCGGTAAGGACCGATTTTGGCCTCAAATTTCAGGTTCATCTGACGAAAGATTTGACACTTAAATTCTATTTCATGTAGCAAATCATTTCACTGTCCACTAAATACTAAAAGTTTATATTTTAACAATTTTGTAAAACTGCTATATAGGTCGATACAAACGTTACTAAAAAGAATTGGGTACACTTCCTGTCTTCGAGTTTATGGGATCTCCCTAAATGCCAGTTGGATATTCAAAATAAAAGCCTCGGTCACACATTAACGGATAGCTCGAGCGGATGTTAACGAATAACCTTTTTTCAATAAGTTCATGTCCGTTAGACGCCCGTTTTTACCATTAGACGTCCGTCCAATATCCGTTTCATGTCCGTTTTTTGCGTACGTTTTATCCCTGGATGTTCGTTTTGTACGGTGGAACATTTTGAGCATGTTCAAAACTTTTGAATGAACGTCCAACGGATGAAGTGTCCGTTGAACGCCTGTTAGGCGTCTTTTTGTACAGTACTCGTCCGTTTCGTTTCTGTTTAGTATCCATTACTTGTCTGTTATTTCAATTTTTGGAGGTCTGGTCGACAAATTCACCAACGGACGTTTAACGGATAAAAACAGATGTGAACGAATCTGAAACGGGCTTCTACCGGATGTATAACGGATGAAACGGATGATGAACGTATCGGAAACAAATAAATGCCAATTGATAATTTCGCGTCAGGATTGCTAATTTTTTGGTATGTCAGATTTTTTTGAGGTTCATTAATTCCTACTATTCATAATCAATCTTAGAGTAAGAACATTTCTTCACTTTCGATCAGCTTTTGATCAAGCCAGACACTTCCCTTTGGTGGCATTTTGAAGAAACAAACCAAAACCACAGAAACATTTTGAAATACTTCGATTTACATATATTATTACTGTCGCTTTTAATTTTTCCGTATATATTTTGTTATCCATTTTATCCGGTACGCTTCCGTTAGATGTCCGTTTTATGCGGTTCTCGTCCGTTTTGGGTGTACGTTTTGACATTAGTTATGTCCTGTGCTTTAGCGTTTTCTCGTACGTGCATATCCGGTGTTTGTCCGTCATGCATTCGGCACGCGTCCGTTTTATTTGGTCAGTGAATTAAAGGACTCCCAATGGATGACAATTTTGTAAACTGACAACTTTTATTTCATCCGTTATCCGTCAATTCATGCTATCCGGTAAGGTGAGACCACATCTATAGAAAAACAAAATGTGCATGATTTTAATCTTTGAACTTCGTGTTCATCGATACGATGACACTAAAAATTCAAATCTCATTCTAAAACAAATTGTTTTACCGTTTAAAATTTTAAATCATTATTGATAAAATGTATAATAACATTTTGAGTCATGCATTCCATTCTATACATATAATAAAAAAAATGTTATAAATTAGTTTTGATATATATGAATGTTTAATGTTTTATCAAAAAATTACTTTGATAATTTATAAATTCTCACTTAGAATATGTTAAATCCTGACATAAGATACGTCTGAGATAGATTCAATACATATGTTAGCAGTGTCCTAAATTAATTTAAATACGTCCATCCTTAAAGTGATATTAGAATTTGACTTTGTGCGAATCTTATGATACTTTCGAGAAACACCATCCCAAGGTGATGTAATCATCGGATGCTTTTGATTACGTTGTAAATACAGAAATACATAAAATGGCTACATGACGTCATCAAAAATGAAACGTCATTATACATGTATTTTGCATTTGTAGCTAAAATCAAGGTTTATTTTATTAACCGCGCCATCGGCCAAATCGGCTCATTGGCAGTTAAAGGTAACGTCAATCGGCCCCGATCTGCACGTTGGCAGTATAAGGATTTACTCAAGATTACTAGTTTAAAACAATTCAAAATGAAAAATCGAAGGTCCAATCTAAAGTGAACACTTGTGCACCACACACACAACAGCCCACAATTGATCAACAAGCTCATGAATTAGAGCAGGTGAAATTGTTTTGATAGTATTAAAACTGACTAATATACATCATGACCTGAGACAGATGTTATTTTCTATTTAGTTTTGGGTACTTATATTTAAACACTTGTGTTTACAAATAAATGGTCAAAATCGGATTAGTGCACATTGATTTCATCAAAATGCTGATTATTACATTTTTTCTAAAGATAACCCTGGATGTAGAGAATGGGTCAACGGAGTTTTTTAATCAGAATTCAGCGGCAGCACCAATGGTGTCTGGAGCTGTAGCCCTTGCCCTCAGTGCGAAGTAAGTATAGTATTTATGTGCACACATGTTTTATATGTAA
Source organism: Mytilus edulis (assembly GCA_019925275.1). NCBI lineage: Eukaryota > Metazoa > Mollusca > Bivalvia > Mytilida > Mytilidae > Mytilus > Mytilus edulis. Next base: position 1,719,947 of record CM034349.1, read on the forward strand.
GTCACCTCACATTCCCTGTTATTGAATCTTTTTTTGATTATTTTACATATCGCGCTAGGATTTTGTTTGTTTTTTTAGTGGGTTTATTTTAAATTCAAAAATATATATCATTCATATAAAACTTTTGTTATCAATTTAAACACATGCTGAAAACGAAATGATAAAAACAAAAGGAGTCATTCACAGTGTAAGTGGCTAGCTTAGAGCAAACAAAAACAAACGAAAAAGGGTATTATTTTGAAAGATAAATTATACACTAAATGGAATTTCCCCTATGATTTTGTTTTCAACCGACATATTACATTTTGTACAAGTGTCTAAACAATGATTCTTTGTTAAAGTGCATTCAGCAATTACACATTTTTGTATATATATATATGAACATATTTTTTTTAAATTTCATTTCAGTCCCGGACTGTCATATCGTGATGTGATGCATCTGCTGGTATTAACGAGTAGGGGAGATTTACCAGAGTTTAATGAAACGTACTTTATGAAAAATGCTGCCAATCTGTCAGGTATTAACCGCTTACGTCATAAATTTGTATATGTGACATTTAATTTTACCGTTAGTTAAAAAGGAAACAGCAATACTTATATGTATAAAACATTCTTATGAATCAAATTTTGTATAAACAAATCAGAAAAAAAACAAAGACGGAACCCACAACAACTGGGAACTATCAGAGCGCTTGAATCTCGTGTTATACCAATAACGTGAATAAAGAGTCAGTAGAAGTATGGCAAAAGGAAAATAAAATAGCAAAAAAGGAAAAGGAAAAATCTAAACGGTAGTTCCTCAACAGATGGTAGAAATAAAAGCCTAAACAAGTCAAACGAATGAAAAACAATAATCATTTTTTGATTTAGAACATGCATTCCATTCTTCAGACAACGAAGCATCATCCTGCTTAATAGGTATCCGAAGTTTTGATTTATATGTACAATGTTATTATATCGTGTACATGCTGTAATGTATTCCTTTATTATGTATATATTTTTTTCTCTGTACTGAGTGTTCTTGCTTTGTATAGTACTGTATTCATATCAAATATTGTTGTCATTTAAGTTGTTGATTTACCATTGCCATAAACGAGGGCAGTCATGTTAGCAAACAAACCAGGTTCAAACCACATTTTTTCCTTAAAAGGTCCTGTAAAATGTCATGAATATGACAGATGTATTAAATAGTCCGTGACTATTTATATTGGCGTTTGTTTGTGTAGAAGTTCAGTATTTCTGTCACCATTTCATAAGAACAAGTTCGGTTATTGTCGAACGTATTTGTCTGTCTTTCGATAAATTTTGCACAAAATTATGTTCCTCTTTACATAATGAGCCAAACTATATCAATCAAGGAGTAATTGTTGCTGTATATGATTTTTGTTATTGTTTATTATTGTTTCTTATCAATTCACTTACATTTTGTGGTTTCTTTTGTTATTCCTGAAAATTTAACAGCTTGCTATGCTTTTTTCTGAGTTTTAACACCGTTTTGTAGTATCCTATACTTACTCATAAATAAGTCCTTTGGTCTATTATAAAAAGTTTTTAAGTCAACATTTCCGCAATTTTCAGTTGCCATATTACACGACGTTTTATTTCTTAAAGTGACAATTTCACCTTTTGCAGTTGGGCAAAGTTGTTGACGACAACAAAATTGTATATAAAGAAAACGAATTATCAGAATCAGACTTTCAACAAAATATAAGTCATGAGTTTATTCAAGTTATTATTCTGTTATCTTTTTTAAAGTCTCCTCATACTTTGGATTCGGATTGCTGGATATTGGGGCACTTGTTGAAAAAAGTATGGTCTGGAATAGTGTTCCTGCTGCGAAGAAGTGTAATGTAGACAGTCACCACAGTAAACTGTATGTACAACTAAGGAAAGAGAAATGAGACTAGGTGACCCCCAAAACTCCCAAAACACACACTCCTGATAAATAAGGCAATGCAAGTACACATCATTAAAAAAAAATACCTCAATAATGAACAACAATATACAAAAAAGTAATGTTCGTCAATATGATCCTAGATAGACACCAAGGGTGTAATCAAACTATCTGAACGGATATATTGTTTTTCAACGCAAAATCTTAACTTGCCAATAATTATTCTATGTGAAGACGGACTTATGCATCTGAACTTGTTTCAAAAATGTAAAACGTGTTGTTATTAATTTTCTGACGTCAGACACACAAATCAATGAATGTGCTTGTAAATAAATGTTTTTGTGTTCTGTTAAATTGTTCCTTTTAAAATTGTTATACTATGATGACTGATGTACCCATATTTTCACTTTTTTATTTATTGTGTCTGTTTAGTTAACGCATCAATGTCAATATAATGGAATTTGATGAGACTGTTATCAAAGTGAGAGGGTTAGCGCTATAAAACCAGGTTTACATTTGAAAATGCCTGTACCAAGTCAGAAATATGACAGTTCTTGTCCATTCGTTTTTGATGCGTTTTGTTATTTGATTTTGCCATGTGATTATGGACTTTCTGAATTGATTTTCCTCTCAGCTCAGTATTTTTGTGATTTTACTTTTTATACATAGACAAAACGAATACATGATTAAATATTGAACTATTGTACAGAAAAAATTACAAAATTGAACGACTTTTTATATCTGAGCATAGTTTTGTGTGGACGTCGCGCGTGTCTGGCCTATAAAAATATTTTCAAACCTGGTACTTTTTGATGGCTATTATTCGTTTGTTCCTCTGTCCTATATTTTCTCCCATGTATCTATTTATTTATTGTAACCCTGTCGTGTAATGTTGTCATTTTTTTATTGTTATAATTAAGACTGCCATTAAAGTGGGAGGTTTAGCATGCCACAAAACCAGGTTTACCACCATTGTTCATAAAATGCCCTGTTTTAAGTCAGGAAAATAGCCATTGTTACGTTCAAGTTCGTTTCTGTGTGTGTTACGTTTCGGTGTTTTGTCTAATTGTGTCGTAGTTCTCTTATATTTGATACATTTCCCTCAGTTTCAGTTTGTAACCCGTATTTGTTGTTTCTATCGATTTATGAATTTTGAACAGCGGCAAACATGTACTCTGTTACCTTTATTCAACATTTGTATTTATTATTATGTTTAACAACGATGTGTCGTAAATTTCGTAGGTATAGATTAACCAACAGTTTAAAGGTTGAAAAAATTATACATTTCTGAAAGACTTATATGCAAAAATTGGCAGAACCCTTAAATCATTTACCCTATATTTTTTTTTCTGCACAAAAGAAAACGAAACAATGCAGAGCTGTCCGGAGATCCGAACTCTTGATTCAGTCAAATTCTTCTCGAAATACTAATCAAATAAAGATAAGAAACCTATCTTTATCATAACAAATCTATTATTGTGGTAACAATTAACTAAGCCTATAGATAAAGGCAGATGTGGTGTGAGTGCCAATGAGACAACTCTCCATCCAAAACCTGCAAGTAAATGAGTTTATGTATTTCTTTAGATATATTTATTTTGTCAACATATGTATACTTGTTATACGTTTTCAAAATGGCCACCATTTAATATGGGTAATAATACTTCAATTATCCTCAGATGACAGTTTTTTGTGCGTAAGTAATGAATATACGAAAGGTTATCAAAATTGGTAAAATAAAATATTATTTTTTCAGGTGGCAGTATGTATCGAATATATTAATTGGGGTTCTGTTAGATATACAGCCGCCCTTATACATCAATTTATTTCCAGACAGTGCAAAAAATAGAAAACAATTCAAAACTCAAAAATCCTAATCAAATGGTAAAATCGAACGCTCATAACGCATCAATTGAATGGACAACAACTGTCATATTCCTGACTTGGGACTTGGGTAAAAATAGTTTATTTAACCTGGTTTTACAGCTGGCTAAAACTTTCACTTGTATGGCAGTTGCATCAAATTCCATTATATTGACAACGAGTTGCGAACAAAACAAACAGACATAATAGATAAAAATGTTAAAAATAGGGATACAGCCGTCAACATTTTGTTAATTTTTGGAACGCGTTCACACTGCTCATGTGAAACATGTGTTGTGAACACGCGTCGTTTATAATGAACATCTTTAGAATAAAACCTAATCGATTTTTTTACATGTAAAACAGCCATTCAAAAGTTATTTAATAGCTGCGAGTGTTTTTTAGACCAGGAATAGATTACCTTAGCCGGGTTTTGACACATTTTTGGTGGAATTTTTTGTCCTCAATGCTCTTCAACTTTGTACTTTTTTTGCTTTATAAATATTTTGATCTGAGCGTCACTGATGAATCTTATGTATAAGAAACGCGTGTCTTGCGTATTAAATTATAATTCTGGTACCTTTGATATCTATCTAAACAAAAACGCGGTATGTATGTATAATTAATGTTAAACATTTCAATAAAACTTGTTTCAAAACGCGGTATGTATGTATAATTAATGTTAAAAATTTCAATAAACTTGTTTAACACGGTCTTAATCACTTTCAAAGCACACATACATGTAACAACGAAGCATAAAAAGGGCATATATCTTTACCAATCTCATTAGATAATATAAATAAGGAATTAGAGAAAAATAAATCAAAACCAGTGCACTTTACAAAAATACTTGTATAACCTTGTATAAATGTTGTAGGGTTAATAGCAGTTATTATATTGTGTATGTAAATCGTTGCGATGTAACATATCTTGAACACGTTGAAGTATCATTGAAAGTAAACCACCAATATGCTGGGCAGATACAGTGGGTCCTGGTTTCTCCCTTCGAGACAAAATCCAGAATTCTACATGGCAGACAATTTGATTCTACTACATACTTGAACCTCACTGTCTTAACTGTTCAGATGTGGGGAGAGAATCCTGAAGGATACTGGAAGTTGGAACCAAGGAATCCTTTTGAAGCAAGTTTAGGTAACAACTGTTATTCCATAATATCTTAAATCTTAAAATGATTTTGACTGCATTTAAATCCCGTGTTCATGTTTGTTACCCGACTTTGTTTTCTCTCAATCGATTAATGACTTTTGAACATTGGTATACTACTGTTGCCTTTATTCGCATAGATTTATCTTGCAAACTACGATAGAAAGGAAACTAAGACACATATATGGTCAGAAGGTACAAGTGACATTTAATTGGTTTAGTTGTCAATGTTAAAGAAAGCTGTTTAATAATTTTGCATTTGTTAAGCAGTTTAGAAGGTGATTACTAGATTTCGGTTTAACGTGCTCTTTATATAATGATGGCGTCATATCTTGAAAACAACATTGTTGATCATCCATGGTCTTCAACTTTGTACTTGTTTGGCTTTATAAATATTTTGACATGAATGTCACTGATGAGTCTTATGTAGACGAAACGCGCATCTGGCGTACTAAATTATAATCCTGGTACCTTTGATAACTATTTTGAACCCAATGATTTTTGTAATAAGTATGATCAGTCTATATGCAAAATTGAAATAGATAATTATTAGTAGTATTGATTTTCTTACACACTAATTATACTACAAATTAGTAATATTGAACTTTCCTTTTTGAGTTTAGTTAGTTTACTTTTAACACAATTAAAACTTTATATGATGAAAAATAAAACTGGGGCTAAACATATAGATATATGTATAATCGACGTTGAAGCAACATTACCTTGCCAATAGTTTTCCATTACGATTCAATGTAAATATCTTAAATACTATCCCTATCAAAGGTCTTTAGAAAACCAGAGTGAACTCGAAGGGTCATTCGTAACTCTTTACATATGAGCGATGGAAATTTACATACAGGATAGACATATTGGAACATTTAAGGTGAAATTAAATAAATCAAGAGTAAAACTGATATTTGTTTTCAGAAGAGTATTAGTTGAATATATAGTTATCAAAGGTACCACGATTATAATTTAGTACGCCAGACGCGCGTTTCGTCTACATAAGACTCATCAGTGACGCTCATATCCAAATATTAATAATGAAGACAGCCTTTCGTTAATGCTCATCAACTAACGCAGCTGGATGATGACATAAAAGCTTTATGACGTTGTTTCTAATGAAAAGAAAACGTCAAAGAATAACGTCTTTTTTAACTTTTTTTCACGGATTTCAACGTTTAACATAAGTCTTGCTAGAGAAGTGGTATTTAGCAACATGTTGATATCTATTGGAAATTAAACACAAACATAACAAAACTATAATACAATATCTGTAACATCCGTTCTAATTAAAAAATCCAAAAATATACCTTCTAAATTCGGCTTTTTACATTTACGCCGATCGTCTTTACGCTTTTGTATCTTTCATTTTCGATGACTTTGACTTAAATTTGCACCAAATGCGTTCCGATAAATTTTAGGTGAAAGTTTTTTTTTTATTTAGTATATCGACTTCTTCTGTTAGCCAGCTAAAGATATGCTATGCATTGTCCATTATAAACAAGTATACAACTGTTGTCCCCTGTGCACACATATGAGGTTAGAGTATAATTTCGAGCTGGATATTGGCAATTTAAAACCTGTTTACGTCCACTAAAATCAAAATGTAAAATTGTATTTTTACCATTTTAAAGGACCATAATAAAATCCACAAAAACATAATACAGTGTATCATTATCTATACTTTCCGAGTATTAATATGCCACACATCTGATATACTAGTATTTCTTTGTTGCCATTTCATCTCTTCTAGACTTGTTTAAGTTGCCAACTTCTCTTTTTCTTATGAAATTGAGATCCATGAACAATATGACAAAAAAAATTAAACGTAAGGGAGCACTAGTACTGTTTATTTCGGTCTATAATATTAATATACATTCTAGATTTATTTCATTATCATGTATTTATTGTTTGATAAAATGAGATTTTTTACATAAAAAGGCAATATCATGATGTTATTCGGGAAACACTAAACTAATGAAGTTATAGCGACAAAACTCAGTCAGTGAATCCCAATTGTTTTATCATATTTTGTTTCTCCGATCATGAAATACCTTCACACCAAGTCTTAAGGTAAAATCATTGGTATTATTCTGTATTCACCTACTTTATTATCCAGTAATACAAGAAACTCCATGTATGCATCAGTATCACATTTCATGATAATGTTGCCGAACAAAATTTATATATAGTTTTTGTCTAAAATAAAATAATAAGTTCAGATTGAAAATGTTTCGGAACTGTCATTGAACTTCAAAAAGCAGGAGGTGGTACGGTATTTTTCTTTTTTCTAAAAAAAATATTCAATACCCAAATTGATAGAAAAAACATCTGTTCAAGCAGAGGACAAAAAAAAATATTTTGAATCCAGATCTTCACCAAAAACGATTTATCTTTCAGATATGCAGATTAAATTTAACTTTTATGTATCTAAAAACATTTAAAACTTCCCTAAACGGCACAGGTGAGTTTGTACACAGTAGTTTTTTAGGTGAAAATACTGTCGTATTTGCCAATTTTGTTATGATGAACCTAAATACTAGTGTTAAATTTTGACTAAATATTTTAAATTGATAGTGCTGTCAGAAGGGCTTTGGTGACAAAAAATCCGGCTCGAACAAAAAACCATTCATATTCCTGATCATCTTCAGTTTGTGGGTTCTACATCAATTTCATGTACTAATTCAGAGTAAGTTTTATGTCATTTCTTGCATATATTTTTTTGCTAGCTTACTTTTCAAGTTTTTATTATATGACAGCAAAATGAAATTGAGAAAGGAGATGGGAAATACAAGGATGTAAAAAATTTGCTTTCGAGTAATGCTTAATCATGTCATAGTTGTTTTCAGCAGACATATAATACACTTGTATATGTCTCTGTTTTCAAGAAGACACATTTGGTTTCCAAACAATAACTTTAGTATAAGTGAATGGATGAAATTGTGCTAGAAGGTTCAATACTCAACAGGAAGATTAGAATTGATTTTGGGGTTATGGTACAACATTTTTTGGGGTGTTTTTTTTAATAAAACTTTGGATTTTTCTTCAAAAATTTACCATATTTACATTGATAATTACTTATCTAGTAAATATAGATGCAACTAATACTGATTTTGCAGGCGATGCACACAAAATAGGATGGTTAAATTATTAATCTGTAATTGGTGCATTTTTCCTATGATGTGTACTCCTTGATAGTATCATGATAAAGAAAATATATTTGTTAAGTATATTCACAATTGACATGCGCCAGTGCGCGTCAAAAGGATTTTTTCCACTTTATTTCCAAAAAATGCACTTGATTTTTTTTTTCGCACAGAAACACATAATTTATTTGGTAAATAAAACACTTATCATTGTTTGAAACTTTCAGTAATTAACATTTTGTTTTAAGGTTTTTGAATGTTTCACTGATTATTGTGAAGATTTAACAGAAAATGTACAAAACACTTGATATAAAATTTGCATTATCTGCAGAATTATTGATAACTTTCCTTACTATTCACAAAGCCATATATCTAACACATTGTCCATTCAATTCTGATCTGAGTTTTTATTTATGCATATACTGGCATGGCTGGTGCGGTTCCTAGTTGTCTTCTTTTTCTGTTTCTTGAGAAGTATTTGTTTAACCTGTTCAGTCGCAATAAAGTGTTACAATTCTTATTTAGACGCAACACATAAATACTGACCAAAAAGGTACTGCTTTCACATGAGAGAAGCTAGAAAGAAAAAAATCTACACATTTTCTATATTTTTGTAGGATTATCAAATAAAATTAAGGAGATATGTAGTCAGAGACTGCTGCTGAATAGAAATGTTTGAGTTCACCTGATACCTGTTTTCAAATTAGTCCATATTGAAGTTTGAAGGGTCCAAAATTAAAATATGCTTGATTTCAACTAACATAAAAAATTTGGTGTTTTTTATATGCTAAATATACGTCTGTACTGTGTTCGTATCAGGCTGTGCATGACGAAGCATTTTATTGCCTTTAGGTTTGTACTTTTTTTGTTTTGGTCCTAAATATAAATTTGTAGTTGTGAAGTTGATAACATGAGAGTACCCAAATTGCACCTATATTGTCAGTTTTTTCACCAACTTTTTTTATGTACCAGACAAAATTTTATTCTGTGCTTATTTTGCAGACTATTCTTGTTAACAATATAGTCACACCTATTTAATTTTGAGTCAATATATGTAGAGTCATTTCAAATGGGTTTGAAATGACCTCTAAACAATCCATGATACTGTAATGAGGTCAGTACCAAAATTCCATACATCATTACATGTTTAATTTCAAATCCTTAAAACTAGAAAATAAACAGATGTTTTTTGTTTTATTTCTTTAAATATTTGAACAATTTGACATTATTCCATGCTTCAAAAATATTTTTTTGAAGAAAGGATGCTGGTAACAAAGTTAATTTTTGTTTTACATTGTCATATCAGGGCCTTTTAAAGCTGACTATGCGGTATGGACTTTGCTCATTGTTGAAGGCCGTTCGTTGACCTATAGTTGCTAATTTCTGTGTTATTTTAGACAGTTGTCCAATTGGCAATCATACGATATTTTCTTTTTATATAATTAGTTTGCTCTTTTTAAAAATATGATAATTATATAACTTCACATGGTGAAAGAAAGCTTGAAAGATTTCTGCAGCTTTTTTTTGTTGAATACATATGGGTGCAAATTGGTTACTGAGTGCAATTCTGGTACTATGATGTTATATAACCAAAGTGTGTATTGCTAAATAGGTTGACATGTGAACCTGATAGTGATATGAGCCGCGTCGGATAGAAATCGACCTTATGCAATTCGACGTCAAACCGAGTAACGTTACGATAAAGTTTTCATACAGGTAGTTTCTGACGTTAAAAAAAACATGTCGCTTTCTAACAAAACTAGGTTTTTTCAAAAAAATATTGTGGGGACATTTCTGATCGGATTTTAATGTACTAGGTACCAATAGAAGCAGAATTGTTACAGTTATGTTTGTTTATTTGGATAGATTTTTGTTGTATAACGTTTTCAATTTTTGGTAATATAACCAGTATTGTTTTTGTTCAAAAATTTCTTATGTATTTCAACGAAATTAAATCGAGCCTTTAGCTAACGTATTCCATACATATAGGACAAAACTAGTATATTATTTCTGATAAGTTAAGTAAAAAATACCGATATAAATCTTTCACGGAAACCGCTTTATCCGGTCCGACATGAACATTTTCAAATTATCTGATAAAAAAATTCTTCCTGAATCCTGTCCTTTTCTAAATAACATATTTCTCAACCTTAGTATCAGTTTTGTTTAACAGGAATACATTGTTTTGCTAAGGTATGTATTTTCTAATACGTTCTACATATTGAACTATTTTTACGTTCACGATCTATTTTTACATTTTATACAAAGTGAAAGTAACACCTGTCTTATGCAATTCTTAAGCTTAACTAAACTTAAGTAATATTCTGAAAAAATATTTCTGGTAGTATAAAACAAAATTTGTGCTGTATTGCAAAACTTCGCTACACACAGTGAGACACGCAAAAACAAAAATAGGTCAAAAGTTATTCATATCATTGTACCGTTGCATTTTGAACAATCTAAAAAGAAACAACAACACATCTATACAATATTAAACAAAGACCAACCCGTGCTCTAGGTGGATTTTGTACTATGTGCGTGCAATTTATCTGTTCATATCTATTCAGAAATTTAGAAATGTACGTGTTGCGTGTAATTTATGTTCAATGACATTTCTATTTAGAAATTGAAAGAAAGAGGGAAACTTTTGCATAATACATGTGTACATGTATTTCTAAAACTAATAACTTTCAAAATAAAACCTTTTAAACCCCCTTTTTCATATCCCGACAACTTTAAAATTAGTATTCGGGCAATACAATTTCCGATCTATGCATCGGTGGGTCTTACAATTTTGCGTCCGTCCGTCCGTCTGCGTGATTAAGGTAACAATTTTGAAAGATGTAAGCTGTGATGTCGGATTAATAAATAATAAACCAAAATTTCATCTAAAAAACCCGTTTATTTTGAAATTTGAACTACTATAATTTAAAGAGATAGTATTTGAGATTTTGATCTATATGTCACAAATCACTGCTGATCTATTAAATGTATTATGGCAAAAAGCGCGACAACCAGTCGTATCGAAAAATTCTTTTGGTTCAATTTGTCATTAATTCCATTCCTTTTTAATGTTGTGGTAAATTTCTACCTTGTAGCGAGAGCAAGAAATATGTACACTCCAAATATGTTAGTGCATTCGTTAACTCCGAACAACAATATGTTCAACTAACCGTATGTAAAGAAGTTTGGAATGCATGTGTCCCTCATATTCAATTTTTGAAACCAAAGACGGATCTGTGTAAAACGTGCTTTCAGTTGAGGGATGATATTTCCGGATCTATTTCAGAAGACTCGAAATAAGTGAGAACTCAAAAATTAGTTGACCATATACAGTCTGCGCGGACGCAGCGTGAATATTATAAATTATGTACACAAAGATCACGTGATGAATTTAGTTGGCTGAGTCTCCAATAGGAAAGTATAATACTCCATGTTCAAAAAATTTTGAAAATGTTCATCACACTATTGACTTTTCACAATATATATACTTGCAACATTCGTCCAAAGAGGTTGGAGCTCTTTACTTTTTAACGCCTCGAAAGGTTCAAATATTTTGAGTTTGCGATGAAAACTTTCCAATGCAAACGAATTATTTTATTGATGAGCAACAAACAATCGGGGAAAATTGAAGTCGGACACATGGACCCAATGCTGTTTTAAGCATGCTCCACCATTATCTGCATGGTAATACTTACGATGAAAAGGCGTGTCATTTTCATGCTGATAATTCTGTGGGACAAAACAAAAATAAAACTACTTTACATTATCTGTTGTGGAGGTGCGTAAAGGGTTTACACAAAACTATTAGTTTGCATTTTATGATTGCTGGGCACACAGAATGTTTATGTGACGCATGTTTAATTTTGGCATGTTGAAAAAGAAATTTAGAAAGTCGGACGTAAACACTGTATCACAACTGGTTAAAATGTTGACAATTCTGCCAAATGCAATAGGTCAGAAGTTTATAATGAAAATGACGATGACGAACACAGCTTAAAGTGGTACAGATGGGGTAACTTCTTCACTAATTATTTCAAACCACTCAGAGGTATAGAAAAATTCCATTACTTCTGATTTACTAGAGTCGTATTTGCGAGAGAAACTCTTGATCAACCGGAGAAAAGACTGGCTTTGCTTAAGGAAAGCACAAACGTACCGGAGTTGCTCACGACACTTCCAGGAGTTATTCAGCCAGCATGGGTGACAGAGAAGAGAATGCGTTATCTGTACAATGAAGTCCGTCCTTTTTTCCAGTATAATTTCCGTGACGAATTTTGTCCTCGTGCTTCAGAGGAGTAACATTTCACATGTACTGGTTACAGTTGGATTGAAAACTAGAGAATCATTTATGTTTTCATTGTAACAATCTTATAAAATAAATTAAATATTGTATACAAATGCATGTTTTCGTGGCTCTCTCTATAACGAGAAAAGGACCGATAAAGAATTAAACTAATGCACGATAATGCTAATTTCACGACGTTGTCGTGAGATTCTGAAGTTAATATATGTAGCCGTCACAACTTTGAAATAGCGAAACTTTTAAAAGAAGAAAGCTAGAGTAAAACGTTTTCTTGCATTCAAATTGTATGACTATAAGCAAAATTAATATGAACAAAACTCAAATTGAGATTTTTTTTGCATAAGGTCGATTTCTATCAGACGCGGCTCATATACAAATGTAGTGATAAAGTACTTGGTAGATTGAAAATGTTATGATCAGATATAAACTGACTGCAGCTTGAATTTAAAAGGATGTAGCCCACATACTTCCAAGTAACATGCCCTGTATATACCTATCAAAGTCATGGTATTCTCATGGGTTATCATAATTGCTCCATCTTCCCATAAAATCAAATTTTGGACAATATAGGAGTGGGAGCATACGATATATACAGTATTAAATGTACTACTCAGACTCAAGTCTCATTTGTTTTATTAAACTTAGAGAGAGAAAACTAAACAGTTTCCATCTCCTGGGACTGTAGAAGGTAGATATCTGATATGTGACATAATCAATGAAAAGATTTGTTGAGAGTTTAGTTTGCCAAAGGAAGTACAGAATTAGAAGATTGTGAAGTTTTGGAATATTTATTTTTTGTTTCAAACTTTTGTTAAGTTTTGAATTAGTATGTGGGCTACCATAAAAACTGTTGATTATATAGGGCATGACTAGAGCCCCCTTATTCAGGTCAGTCAGCGGGCCCCCCTTGAAAAGTTCTGTATTCGCCACTGGCTACATGAATAACCGTGAACACATTCAACAGTATAATCAACGTCATTATCACTGTGCCTTGATGTGGGGAATTATGCGGCAGATAAACATAAGTAGTCATGGTCCACCAGTGCACCGGAGTTTACCCGCATGCCGCATGGCCATTTAAAAAAAAATCGAAATGTATTGCTTGCGGAAGTTGTTTCTGTGTTCCCATGGCTGGACGGAACTTTTACGCTAAATATGTTATCGTTAATTATGATTTTAATTGTGACTTTTGAATAAAGTACCTGTGATTATTTAGGTAATTTGTTTTTACCTCACTGATATTATGGAAAGTCGAAGCAGACGAAAAATGGCGTCAGATGTTGTTGTCCTAACTTCGGAAATTTCCGTGGTCATGGTGGTACAATAAAATTTAAAGTAACTACACAAGGTACGAAAATTTCTGAATTCTTGTTTTTGTAAACAAATGAAAATTAATGTCGTATTTAACAATTATTCCGATATGTACCGTTTGAAAGTTCGCGTTGAAACGTTAAATTCGGCCGCCTTTTAAAAAAATAATCGTACGAGATTTAACGAGAGTGACGAAACTTCTCAGATGGGTCGTGTAGAGTTAGCGTTCTTTATTCCAAAACGATGCTTCTACCATAATTGCCAGCTAAAGCTGGCATAATATGAGGAAGGCGCTACCTTAAATGCCAGCTTTACACTTAGTCAATGTCCTATATATTGATTGGTTGTTGGTTGTTAAACGTCCAGTGGCAAATATTTCATACATGTTCAGAATGAATGTCCTAGGCTACATTAACATATTGTTTATGTCTAAAATAAAATTATAAGTTTAGATGGAATATGTTTCGGGAACGATCATTGAACTTGAAAAGGCAGTAGGGGTTATGATATTTTTGCGAAACAAGATATTCTGATTCCCAAATTGATGAATAAAAAATTCGTTCAAGCGTAGGACAAAAAAAAATATTTTAAATCCAGATCTTCACCAAAAATGGTTTTATCTTTCAGATATGCAAAATAAGTTTAACTTTTATATAATTTTATCTAAAAACATTAAGACTTCCCAAACCGCACAGGTAAGTCTGTACACAGTAGTTTTTTTAGGTGATAATAAGGCCGTATTTGTCAATTTGTTATGATAAACCTTAATACTAGTGTTAAATTTTGACTAAATAATTTTAATTGATAGCGCTTAAGGGCTTCGGTGAAAAAAATCGGACTCGAATAAAAAAAACATTTGTATTCCTGATCATCTTCAGTTTGTGATTTCTACATCAATTGCATGTACTAAATCAGAGTCAGTTTTATGTCATTTTTTGCTCTTCAACTTTGTATTTATTTGGCTTTTTGAACTATTTTGATCTGAGCGTCACTGATGAGTCTTATGTAGACGAAACGCGCGTCTGGCGTATACAATTATAATCCTGATACTTTTGATAACTATTTGCATATATTTGTTTTGGTTACATGTTCATGATGTAGCTTACTTTTCAAGTTTTTATATGACAGCAGAATAAAATTGACAATGGAAATTTGCTTTCGAGTAATACTTAATCATGTCATAGTTGTTTTCAAGAAGACACATTTGGTTTCCAGACAATAACTTGAGTATAAGTGAATGGATCTCTATGAAATTTTACTAGAAGGTTCAATGCACAAAAGGAAGATTATAATTGTTTTTGGGGTCATGGTACAACATTTTTGGGGCTGTTTTTTTTCAAATATTGGGTTCAAAATTTACCTTATTTACATTGATTATACTCATCTAGTATGTATAGAAGCAACACATACTGATTTGACAGGAGATGCACACAAAAAAGGATGATTTAAATATTTTATCTGTAATTTGTGCATTTTTCCTATGATGTGTACTTTTTGAAAATGTCGACGTGAGTATCATGATAAAGAAAATATATTTGGTAAGTATTAATATATTCACAATTGACGTGCGCCAGTGCGCTGCGAAAGGACCTTCTTTCCCTTTCATTCCCAAAATTGCACATGATGTTTTTTCGCACAGAAACACATGAGTTATTTGGTAAATAAAACACTTGTCATTGTTTGAAACTTTCAGTAATAAAAATTAAGTTTAGCCTGTTTGAATGTTTCACTGATTGTGTGAAAATTTTAACAGAAAATGTACAGAACACTTGATAAAGTTGCATTAACTGCAGAATTATTGATAATTTTCCTCACTATATATTCACAAGGTCATATAACTAACATATTGTCCATGCTTTCTGATCTGAGTTTTTATTCAAACATATACTGGCATGGCTTGTGCTGTTTCAAGTTGTCTTCTTTTTCTGTTTCTTGAGAAATATTTGATTAACCTGTTCAGTCACTATAAAGTGTTACAATTCTTATTTAGACGCAACACATAAATAGTGACCAAACAGGTACTGCTTTCACATGAGAGAAGCTAGAAAAAGAAATTAAATGTACACATTTTGAATATTTTTGTAGGACTTACTATCATATGAAATTAAGAAAATATGTAGTTAGAGACTTCTGCTGAATAAAAATGTTTGGGTTCACCTGATACCTGTTTTCAAATTAGTCCATATTGAAGTTTGAAGGGTCCAAAAATAAAATATGTTTGATTTAAACTGACATAAAAAAATTTGGTGTTTTTTATATTCTTAAGATACATCTGTGGTCGTATCAGGCTGTGCGTGGCAAATAATTTTATTGCCCTTTAAGTTTGTACCTTTTTTTTTTTATTGGTCATGAAAATAAATTTGTAGTTCTGTTGTGAAGTTGCTAACATGAGAATACCCAAATTGCACCTATATTGTCAGTTTTTTTCACCAACTTTTTTTATGTACCAGACAAGAGGTTATTCTGTGCTTTTTTTGCAGACTATCCTTGTTTATAATATTGTCACACCAATTTAATTTTGAGTCCATGTAGAGTCATTAAAAAATGGCTTTGAAATTACCTCCAAACAATCCATGATATTGTTATGAGGTCAGTACCCAAATTCCATACATCATTACATGGTTAATTTCAAATCCTTCAAACTGGAATATAAACATATGTTTTGTTTTATTTTTTCAAATATTTCGAACAATTTGACAATATTCCATGCTTCAACTATCATTTTTTTAATAAAAGGATGCTGGTTACAAATTCAAATTGCTAATTTTAAAAAGATGATAATAAGACACAATGTAACTTCACATGGTGAAAGGTGTTTTTTTTTGCTGATAAGGTGCAATTTGGTTACTGAGTACAATTTTGGTACTGTGATGTTATATAACCATAAGTGTGTATCACTAAATAGGTTAAAATGTGAAACTGATAGTGATATAGTGATAAAGTACTTGGTAGAGTGAAAATGTTTTGATCAGGTTTAAACTGACGCATAAATATGCAGGCGACTGCTGCAGCTTGGATTTTAAAGGATGTAGCCCACATGCTTCCAAGTAACATGCCCTGTATATACCTATCAAAGTCATGGTATTCTCATGGGTTATCATAATAACTCGAACTTCCCATAAAATCCAATTTTCGAACAATATGGGAGCATACAATATATACAGTTCTAAATGTACTACTCAAGACTTAAGTCTCCTTTTATGATTAAACTTAGAGAGAGAAAACAAAACAGTTTCCATCTCTTGGACTGTAAAAGGTAGATATCTGATATGTGACATAATCAATGAAAAGATTTGTTGAGAGTTTGCCAAAGGAAGTACAAAAATAGAAGATTGTGAATTATTTGAATATCTTTTTTTGCTTTAAACTTTTGTTAAGTTTTGAATTAGTCTGTGGGATACTATAGGCGGATCCAGGGGGAGGAGCCCCCCCCCCCTTTTCGTGGGGAAAATTTTGTTGATTATATAATCATCACTGAAGCTTGGCTGGAGCGTCCCGTCAGCGGGGCCCCCCTTTATGAAAAGTTAGGATTCGCCATTAGCTATAGAATAACCGTGACCACATTCAACAGTATAACAACATTATTACTGTTCCTTGATGTTAGGAATAATGTGGCAGATGAACATAAGTAGTCATGGTCAACTAGTGCAACGAATTTACCCCGCATGCCGCATGGCCATGATAAAAAAAAATCCGAAATGTATTGCTTGTAGAGGTTTTCTCTGTGTTCCCATGGATGGAAGGAACTTTTACGCTAAATATGTTATCGTTAATTATGATTTTGTGACTTTTAAATGAAGTACCTGTGATTATCTAGGTAAATTGTTTTGACCTCACTGATAATGGAAAGTTGAAGCAGACGAAACATGGCGTCAGATGTTGTTGTCCTAACTTCGGTAATTTCTGTGGTACAAAAAAATATAAATAAGCTACACAAGTTACAAAAATTTCTGAATTCTTGTTTTTGTAAACAAATAAAAATTCATGTCGTATTTAACCTCGAAATTATTCCCATCTATCCCGTTTATTCAAGTTCGCGTTGAAACGTTAAATTCGGACGCCATTAAAATAAAATATTCGTACGAGATTTAACGAGAGTGACGAAACTTTTCTGATGGGTCGTTTAGAGAGCGTTATCGTTCTTTATTCCAAAACGATGCCTCTACCATAAGTGCCAGTTAAAGCTAGCATATTACAGTTGTTGATTCGAAAGCTTTATACGTGCATCTATTTATCATAAAATACGATACCCGTTATTACTACCTCACGTGTTATGCATAACCGAGTAAATACAAAATACGAATTAATTTTAAATCAAAAATAAATTTGTATCTAAGAAATAATTTGCCGTTGAAAACTATAAATTGTTTTCAATCTTTCCGGCCATTACAGCTTTTTGAAGGTCAGAAATTTTATGCTGGATCTTATTCTTGAAGCAATTGTTTTTGTCATACAAGTTTAGTTTTAAACACTGTAATTTATATTTAAATTCACATTCACTGTGCATTGGTTTCTGATTTTGTTTTGCCTGAAGCTTCAGGGAGATCAGGCAAAATCTTTAACATTTCTTCTTACGACAATTTGAAATGAAACAAATGACAAAAAACATGAGCCTTTTTATTTTTACTATAAGATTTTGTCAATTAAGCAGTATACATAGAATTTAACTTTATTGGAAAATCAGACATTAGTTTACAAGAATATCCAGAAATACGTAAATCTCAACATACAGACGTTGCCAATATTTCGAAACTTTCTAGTTTATCGGCTCAACCTTCTGAAAAATAAACTTTTAAAATCACAAAGTTCACATTCTAAGCGTACGTCATTAACATTTACCAGTGTAAAGTTACACATACGTACGACATTCACCGATTAAAACACATTTTCGATCTTTAATTTGCACCGATTTGATTCTTTCATGAGTGCCTATTGTTTTTCTCTACCGCCTATACCATATTTGCGTTACGAGTAAAAACTTGTACATAAAGTAAAGCTATGGATATAAACAGTGTTTCATTATGTTTAGGATCCCTTTGGTCATATTGTTTGAGAAAAGAAAGATGGATTTTGTCGTTTTGACCAGTAAAACAAGTATAGTAAAAATGAAATGACGAGAAAAGAATATATCACTAGAATTGTGTAATATTTGTCATGTCGGGCCATTAAAAGCTGCGATATAGACTTTGTTTATTGCTGAAGGCCGCACGGTGACCAAGACTATAATTAATAATTCCTGTGTCATCTTGTCTCCTGTGGATATTTTTCTCATTCGCAATCATACCACATTTTTTTTATATATATATTATATGTGTTGCATTTGCTTATGGATTTCATGGTGGTGCCTAAAAAATGCAGTATAGAACTTTACTCCAAAAATTTTATTGATGTCAGCAGAACGCACAGATGTCTTTAAAATTGACCTATCCTGCTCTAAATTCGACTCCTACCTCCCCTTTGTGAGCATGGGAAAATAGTTGTATTCATGTTATAATGAACAATTCATAACATATCTTAAGCTAGCTAACGGAAGAAGTTTATTATGATAAATAAAGAAATTAACCTGCACCTTTAATTTGCGATACAAAATCGGCGCAAATGAAAGACAACATAGGCGCAATTTAAGTAAAAATGTTAAAATGCAGATTGGCACAAATGCAAAAAGCCGAGTTCACAATTTTTACTTTATAATTTATTCGGAACGGAAGTCACATATATTGTAGCATTTTTTGTGTTTATTTGTGTTTGTTTACTTTCCAATATTTATCAGCGCAATTTTCTTGGAAGACATATTTGTAAGCCTACACCATGTTGTAATCCGTGATTGTAATTTGACGTTTTTGCATGTCTTAAAACAACGTCATAGAGCTTTTATGTCACTACCAAATTGCATTAGTTGATACGTATAAACAATAGACTGTTGGTCTTTAAATACCCTGTCTTTATTAATGTCAAATTAACAATTCCCTAAAATTGACTATACCAAATGATTAATCGAAAGACAAAATCAAAAACTTACAATTGTTTTATGCAACTGTCATTCAGGTTTAGCGCTTTTAAACCAGGTTCAATCCAATATTTTCTACATTTAAAAACGCTTCTATCAAGTCAAGAATATGGCAGTTGTTGTTCATTCGTTTGATGTGTTTTCTCGTTTGATTTTGCCGTTTGATTAGGGATTTTCCATTTTGAATTTTCCTCGGAATTCAGTATTTTTGTGATTTTACTTTTTGCAGGGCTTAGTATTGCTTGCAATTATAAAGGTTGTTACTAAAATAATAATGATCCTTTTCATTAAACAGAACAGTTCGTTTTTTTTTGATTTAGAAATATCAATATTGATGTAGAATGAAATAATAAGATGTTGTGAAATTGTAATACTTGAATGCATATTGTTTACGATATGCTACTTTCCATAAATACTGAAAAATATAATTTTTATTTGCTAGTGGTTTGTATTCCGTTCATAAACGAATTAAGATATTGAAAAGAGTTGTTATCACACACAAACCAGAAATTGATTCTTCTTTAAGGGCATATGATACAGTAGAATGGGCAGATACTAACGTTTTCAAAACTATTCGTTTTGTTTTTGTAAAGTTTAAATCATAACGTTACAATCACGACATGCATTTGCTTGAAATAGCTTTAAGCATAGAAAGACGTTCATTAGGTATGACTGCCAATGAGACAACTCTTCACAATAGACCATATGACACATACATTTACAACAATAGGTAACAGTAAGACATTCAACAGTTAGCTTAGCCTATGCCACATAGTCAGAAATAAAAGGCTCTAAATGACAAATGAATATAATTTAGTTTCAACCTAAACGTGTTAAAGCATGGTAATGCAATGGATCAATGGAACATTTTACAAAACAAAACAAAACGATTAAGTCTTGACTGTTCGTTCAAAGTTTTGTTACTTTCTTTAAATAAAGGCAATAATAGTAAACCGCTGTTTGTGATTCATAAATCGATAAAAAAAAATACGACACAACAGAAAAAAACACATTCAATGTAACACAAATAGCAACGAATTATAATACAATGATGGTAATTTTCCTGACTTGGTACGGGACATGTTCTTCAAACTAAATGGTGGCTTGAACCTGGTTCTGAGGCAAACCAAACCTCCTGCTCTTATGGTATTGTTAAATATAAAATTAAAATGACAACATTACATGATAGGACTAAAATCCTTATTTATTAAATTACATGGTCTTCCTTCAAATACCCACATTTCGAAAA
Organism: Mytilus edulis; assembly: GCA_019925275.1. Taxonomy (NCBI): domain Eukaryota; kingdom Metazoa; phylum Mollusca; class Bivalvia; order Mytilida; family Mytilidae; genus Mytilus; species Mytilus edulis. Next base: position 1,740,890 of record CM034349.1, read on the forward strand.
AAATATCTCAAAAAGTAAATCGTGATGGTTTATGTTTTCTTTGCATGAGCAAAAGCCTACATTGAAATTGAACTTGTTCGAAAAAATCATCAAAATATTATCAAGGGATCTCTTCTGTATCGTATGCCCTTAATACTAGCAATAATTATTAGGGAAAAACGATCCTGTGCACATAGTTGAATCGAACTAAAAACAATGTAAATGAACCAGCTGATTATTTTTCCTTATAATTACATATCTATCGCATATTTTCAGACATTGATACTGTTGAATTAATCAGTTTAGATTTACATGGATTTACCTGTGCGACACCTTTCAGATGTTTACCGCCTGCTATACAAGGTATTGACTTTAAAAGTATCTAAACTTGAGAATGTCTGAACAGTTTATAATGTATTATTATATGAGTACATGAACATAAAATCCAGAAAAAAATATATTATATTTCTAATCCAATTGTTCATGATAAATTATATAGATATAGAATGATACATGGCAAAATCCGTATCGCACGTGTATCAACACGAGTGACCAATATGAGTCCCGAGTGAATAAATAGAATACTATTCATGTAAAATATGAGTCCCGAGTGAATAAATAGAATACTATTCATTTAAAATAAGTATTGTTTAAATCGTCCGAAAATATAACTAAGAAAAAACGTTAGAATCTTCCTGTATGTTTCCAGCTGACGTGTTTTTTACGAGTTCCTTATTTGCGTAAGATTCATATCGTAATGTCCCCTGCAGCATGATTTTATGCACAATATAGACCAATGAAACTGGCAAATAATATACTTTAAGATTTGAGACAATATATGACCCTGCCATTATGTTTGACTCTTTAAATTGTATTTTTTTTTTGTAGAACAAGTTATGACTGACCTAAATGTTACAGATGACGCAAACAACAACAGTCGCGATGTTTCAAACAGATGTCTGATTGTTACGGTTTTAGTAGTTCTAATGCCCACTGTTCTTTTTGCGTATTGAGTAAAAGGAATATCCGTTGCTCTGTTTCGGTAACTATTTTATATAAGAACACTCCCAAACGTGTCAGTCCCCTTAAACGTGTCGGATTCTCCAAAACGTGTCTATTGTCCCAAAACGTGTCCTTAATGTTCAATATTGCCCAAACGAGTCCAAATTCATAACACCCAAACTTGTCCGATAATTGTGATTCGCCCAAACGTGACCACTTTTAAATGCAAGAACGTCTCGCGTCTTTTAGCGCTTATACATGTATGTTCAAAATTATATCAATCAGGTTCACGGCAGTTCTTTGAAGGGGAACACTGTTCATGAAATGGTCATTTATTATCATTAGTCTGTTCAATGCCGGTTGTTAATGATTATCATAGCTGAAAATGTAATTGCTTATTATCCAGTTGCAAGTATTTCATGTTCATTTATAGCGAACATACAAATAGTTTAGTACAGTTGAATTACTCGTTTACTATGTAAATTGTTGTATACTAATACACTCCGATGATGTCTTTTATATTACTAGTAATCAGAATATTGGACGGTGGTCTTTGGATAGATTAACCTTCGTTTGTTTAAGAATTCTGGTATTTTATAAGGTAACGAACATCACTAAATACACATGAACAAGAGACATAACGTCCAGTGCCAAATATTTCATTCGATATTTGAACGACATCACGTTAACGATATATTATACTGTAGATAGGTTCTATTATCATAACAGGATTCTAAGATTTGGCCTTAATTTCTATGGTTATTTGAGATTTAAACTAGTTGGAATTTTAGTCCAAAATACAACAGATGGCATATTATTAAGAGTGAAATGCTATATACAAAGATTTTAATGCACAAAATAAATAGACATAATAGTACGGCGGCTTCATGAAAAAATGTGCTCTTCCTGCTACAAGCATGAAATTTGGCACAAAGTTTCATCTAGTATTACTCTTTGATTGCAGATATACTTTATAGTACAGCCCGAAGAATGCCCTCAGATTTGAGGGAATCTCAAATTTCACAACTGATTACCTTCACAGTTTGAAGTCCTTGTAATTTATATATCACTCTTCCCAATAAACTGACCACAGATGTTACATATAGACTATCTGATAAGACAGTCAACATTTTGGCATTTTCTGTCTTTTCTTGAAAAATTTCTACTACATGTAACATTATTTATGTGTGTATATTCTTCATAAGATTTTGACAATCAAGTCACTGTTTTTTTATCAACTTCATGCTCAAATACAGTTCAAGAAATATAGAATAAAGTTCTAAATATTTTTTTTATTTTTAAATGTTAATTGAATAGATAGTAATTGATGTCATTTTGAAGATTAATTTTATTAAGAAATGAATATTCTTTGTAATTTTCACATTTTTTTTTTATAAATTTGATTTAATGATGTAACAAAATCTCCTTAATATTTAGACAATTCTTTTTATAAAATATTCATAAAATATTTATCATAGCATTTCCAAATTAGCTGCAGAAATCCTAAAAATAAATTAAATTAATATATTATTTAAATGAATTTTTAAAGTAATTTTTGTTCATTCAAAATACCTTGAATATAAGAATATTTTATAGACAAGAATATAAAATGTATTTAGTGCAGAGGATATGGTAATTAAATAATCTTGACCAGCTAACCATCTGTGTTCATTTGATAACATCAGTGACACCAAATGTGAATGAAGCACTTAACCTAATTATTTAATTGCTTGTATAAACAATCAATTCCATGGTTTCAATGCTGAATATCAGAGAAAAGCCAAGCTGTTCTCTAAAGTAGATAGGGGGGCATTTGAAAAAATGCACCACTTCCGGTAAAATTCAATATGGCATTATACTTAAATCAGCCAAATGTCGAAGGCTGATGTTTGAAAAGGTGTTATAATCATTCTACAATCATTATATTCGGCACGAACCTTTGTTATGTGCTACCTTTGGATATATTTTATAGATCATATGACTTTAAAAACCCTAATTCTAGTCTAATTTAACATTGCGTACATTGTACTTAAACAAGCGTATTTTTGTGAGGTTAATTGAAATGTGTTTTAACGTATTGCTACTATCAGTATACTGTGCAAGAACTTTTATTTGGATCTTCACATGGATACATTATATAGGACAAATTTCTTAAAAGCCCCTTTTTCCGGTTTTTCAAAATGTAAAAAAAGTTGGGTTTTTTTTAGCCGGTAACTACACTTTTGGCTTGAAATATCTTCCAATTACTTATCTACTGTAATGTTGTAATGTTTTGATGCAAAGTTAACACTTCCGGTAGAAAAAACGATATGGCGTAAAATTCAGAGATTGGTCCTCAATCTGTATCCTCGATGTAGAGATTTAGATAGATTAATTACACAAAAGGTCACTAAAGTACTCGAAATCTTTAGAATTACTAATTTATGGCCGGAAACACATGAATATTCACAATCACAACCACAATTACATAAAGCAGTGCACTGGGAACCTTAAATCCATAATGTACAAGCTCCTGAAAAGATAAAGAGGCCTCACACAGAGTTGTCCAAAAGGACGCCCATGGACCATATTTGTCTCATCGACGTTCATTAGCGTCTGGAATAGTTAATTAGGAACCAACTCCAAGCTTGTTACTTATATACACCCGTCATGGTATATTGCACGTTTTATATGAGGGAAAAGACCAGGCCGAGTCGTGGACCGGGAAAACCCACAATTAGTCTGTCCTCTTCCAAAAACATATGTTATCTTGATTCAATTACCCCATCTGATAGTTCTGTTTGATCTTACAGTAAAACCATTTAGCGTTCTATCAATGACATTATCAAATCCATATCTGGTGATGTTGACTGAGCAATCATCTCTCTTAATTCTAAAGTCACTCCTTCAAACGTCATCCATTTCACCAACGCAGCCTTTTTTTCCTTTTCCAGCAAGCGTGTAATCGCTAAATTGATGGTGCATTTAAAAGTTATTGATAGATATATTTTATTTGGCAATCGCCAATGGCAGTAAGCAGGGTTTAAGAACATTAGGTGTTCGACCTGATAGTCAAATGCGTTTTGTTTAAATATACCTTTTTCACTTTTTTGGTTTTGGAAAATGTTGTTTTTGCTGTATTTAGACCCTTCTACAACGAAATTTGTTTTACATGCACACGTATAAAAATTGCGGTTTTTATCAAACGCTATCATAGGTTTGAACGTAGTTTTCAATTTAGACTTGTTTGTATTTTTTCGTTTGGGCTTGTATCATAATTTCCCTCCGGTTTATATGATCCGTTCATCCTATATTTACTCTTAAAATTCAAGAGTCTATCTAAAATTGAGGGTAAATTATATTGCCTTATAATTACCGTTTCGATTCCTAACATCACTGAAGAGACATTTATTGTCGAAATCCGGATCAGGTGTACAAAAAAGATATTGACACCTTATGTTTGTGGCATAACACCTTGGCCACAAATTCATATTTTTCTGTTTAGTATTAAATTTAAATTAAGATCCATTTTGTAACATCTTGTGATCAATAGTATTTGGCAATCGCCAATGGCAGTCAGCAAGGTTAAAAAACATCAGATGTTCGACCTGTTAGTCAAATGCGTTTTGTCTAAATATACTTTTCACTTTTTTGGTTTTGGAAAATGTTGTTTGTGCTGTATTTAGACCCTTCTACAACGAAATTTGTTTTACATGCACACGTATAAAAATTGCGGTTTTTATCCGACGCAATCACAGGTTTGAACATAGCTTTCAATTTAGACTTGTTTATATATATATATATACAACTCGTCTAAACATCAACCCAACAATGTTAGATCTGTAAATTTGCATTCGCAAATTTTTGGTTCTTCCCTCGCCGGGATTCGAACCCATGCTACTGTGATATCGTGACACCAAATCGCCTGCACTGCAGCCGTCCAGCTAGACCACACGACCACCTGGGCTCTAAAAAAAAGAGCTTTCGCTGGCCGTGTGTTACCTTTCCTCGTCAGTTTTAATCTAGCGGCGTACTACAGTAGATGATATATAAGGCATGAAGATGTTATTGTTACAGATCAGCTAAGTTATCTATAGTAAAGGATCCTACAAATTAATGTAATATACAGCCACAGAAAATAATCATATTTATAAGTACGTCTGAGTCAGTGACAACTCTATAACAGATGTATCCATCGGATCGCCATCAATGATGGTGATACATGGCTGTGTACATAATTTATATACAACTCGTCTAAACATCAACCCAACAATGTTAGATCTGTAAATTTGCTTTCGCAAATTTTTGGTTCTTCCCTCGCCGGGATTCGAACCCATGCTACTGTGATATCGTGACATCAAATCGCCTGCACTGCAGCCGTCCCGCTAGACATTGTTGGGTTGATGTTTAGACGAGTTGTATATACATTATGTACACAGCCATGTATCACCATCATTGATGGCGATCCGATGGATACATTTTTTGTAGAGTTGTCACTGACTCAGACGTACCTATATCGAATATTCAAAGGTAAGAGCAGGCTTAATATTTAAAACTGTATCATTTGAATTCATTTCATAGTTTAAAATATCTCGCATTTATATTTGCGCTAAATTGACTTTTTTGTATTATTTGCAGTGTTTGCCATTACAAGAGAGATTTTCGTATTTGCCATTAGGAGATTATTAATATCTGAATCCGTATGTGATACGAGATACAGTTTTCGTGTATTTATTTTGTATATGTTTATCTGTCTTGATATTGTAACACATTGATGACTATTGTAACCATATTTGGATTATTTTACCGATTATATCTGGGTTTTTTCGGAATTTATGCGGCTGACATAAAAGTTAGAGGTTTGGCGCTATAACACTATGTTGAATCCACCATTTTTTACATTTGAAAATGCCTGAACCAAGTCGGGAATATGAAAGTTGTTTTCCATTCGTTAAGAGTGTTTTATCCTTTGATTTTGTCATTTGAATTTGGAATTTCCGTTTTGAACTTTCCTCGGAGATCAGTATTTTTATGATTTTACTTTTCTTTAATTGTTACTGACTATTTAAAAAAAATTACATCTATAATTTGTGTATCGTTAGTTATTGGTTAAGGTGTGTAGACTATTGGGATGTATTAACTTACAAATACGCCCACTTAGACAATGACTGGTAAATAAGATATCTAGCGGGGTATTTTTTGTTGGTTTTTTTTTTAGTAGTCCGGCTTTTACAATCTTTCTACATCACCACCTGACTATGGTGTTACGGGGGTGGGGGGGGGGGGGGGTTGATATATAAAATATAACATTGTAAAACTGACTACATTTTTATTTATTCTTCTTTGAATACATATACTTTGCCTTCTTGTTAAACAAATATCAATACAGTTCAAAGTTTCAAAATTTACATAAGCAATGTTTTCTTTGATATGTTCTCTCATATACTTTGGAATGTTTGCAATGAGTCCATACTACTTAAATAAAAATTATATGTTTAAAGTCTTTGTCCTATCTGATCAAATATCCCTAGTTTCTATATTAAGTAGGTCAAACAAAGACTGCACTCCCCTTCTCTCTCACTCAAATGATGTACGGACAATTCACTAGAGATGCGATATTTACAATATTTAATGAAAAAATATCTTGAACAGAAGTATTAGTAGTAGGCCTGGCTACATGAAAGCTAAATTAATTCATCCTTCCAAAATGGATCGCTAAGACTATTAGAGATTATATTTCTCTGAGTTTCTCCTTTTGAACATGCAATACTCTTTCTCCGCCATACTGTTCAAGGCTTTTCAATAACAATGATTGCAATTCCCATATAAATGGGATAAAAACCTCTTAACCCAACTAATCTTACCTTATATATTAAAATAATGTATATTAATCATATTTAAACCTCCTTGTGGAATAATTCCGATTATCGTGTTTCGTCTAATTTGATCAGGTTTTCCACTCCATATGAATTGAAAGAATAAAGTCATAAATATACCTAATTTTGACTCTGGCAAGTTGGGTAGTGCAGTCACCAAATGAATTAAGTTTGGAAGTGCCAAAGTCTTTGTAACAGTAATATTTTCTATTAAGGTTAAATTTCTATTTTGTCAACTCTTAAGAATGCCTGATAAAACGTAGATGGTAAAACAAATTTTATCATATTAGCGTTGACAGCAGAATCAACCTTGGTGTCAGTATTCATACGGCTTATAGGGTGTTTGGTGTTGAGATAAATATACACATTTTCTGCGAGCCAACAAATTCTTTCTACAATTAATCATACTCAAATGCTGTCTGAACATGCCATCCATTTATACTTTAAGATCACCTACCTTCTCTCATTCCTTAGCTTCCGTCGCCGTCGTTGACTTTTACAAATATTTTCCTTTCAAACTAACTACTTTGGTGAAAGTTCAAGGTTGTTGTTTATCTCTTATGAATTATTTGTATATCTGTATAGTCGGACGAACAAGTTATTATATTTTTGTATGTTTGGGACTAGTGATGCATTACCGTTTCTAGTGTTTAATGAGTTTACGGTTCCAACATTTATCAGCTCTTAAAACAAATTTATTTCGAAATAAAATTGCAAGGCGATGATATGTGTTTTTTCTTCAACTGTAAATTGATTATATATACAGAAAGTAAGTAGTTTCTACCATATGAAGTTTCAGTTATTTGTAATTTCTGTTTTTCTTGAATATCCCTCAATTGTCCTTTGATTTTATTTTTATGATATGAAGGTGCCCGATTGATGTGGAGTAGGATCTGCGTATCATTTCTGCGCACCTTGGATTACCATAGGTTTATGGTTTGATTTGGTTGGACCATCGTTAGCTTTCTGTGTTGTGTTTTGTGTACTATTGTTTGACTGTTGGTCACTTGTTAATTTTTTTTAAAACTGATTGAGACAATTATTTGTTTTATCATTTCTTCATATATGTGATGTAAAGATTTTTCTTGTATATTTGTAAGATCATACCTTACATCAAAAACTTCTTTCAACAATAAACTGTAAGTCTAGTGTTAGCTCAATGAAATTAGTTATCCATAACAATCATTTTCTTAAAAGAATAGAGTAAAAATATTATTAGATTATATGCCAAAAACAATCATTTTATTCTTGAAAGACGTCAAAAATTGAAATTATTTTTATAAAACAACAGCAATAAGATGTATGTTTTTTTAAATCATTTGTATTTTATATAACATGTACATATATGTAACATTATTTAGTTGTTGTCGTCTTGTTGAGGTATAAGGTAATGAACCACCAATTCAGGCCAATTCAGGCCAGGGAATAAATAACAAGAACTTATTATACAATTTGAATGAAAAAGTCATATGCGTAGTTCTAACTTTATCACAAAGTTAAATATGAGTATTTCTTTCAAATTAAAGATTTAGAATTTGTCAATATGGAATATAAAGGGTATTATAATGAGAGTGAACATTTTCCATGTTGTTTAGATATGAAGTATCAACAAGTATACTACCTTATTTCTAGGACCGAGTGCGTTCTAATATACAATTAAAGGTATGATAAACTTTTCAACACTTGTCAGAATAAGGTATAGTTTTGACATACAACGACGGCTCTTTATTTGAACATGAGATATAGTAGCCATTTATGTTTGATATTTCATAATTTTACATCGGAAACAATGATGCTCTCAAAAAGTGGTATATTCTATAACTATGTACCGACTGGCTTATGTATAACACAAATAAACGTTAGTGATTGTATTATATATTTGTATGCATCAAGTGAGATGTAAATGAAAGAAATAGTTTCAGGTGAGTTCTTTTATGTACCTTACGGTTAGAAACAAACTATGCATTGTATCGTTTATGATAAATGAGAGCAAATGTTTAGTTCACTAGTTTAAAACATGTCGTAACTATAATGCCATCCCCTTTTCACGAATGTGACCTATTAGACAATTTACTGGATTTGTTATATCATAAGCAACACGATGGGTGCCACATGTGGAGCAGGATCTGCTCACCCTTCCGGAGCACCTGAGATTACCCTCAGTTATTGCTGGGGTTCGTGTTGCTAAGTTTTTTATGTTGTGTCTTCTGTGCTATTATTTTTCTGTCTGTCTTTTTATTTTTGGCGTTGTTCGTTTATTTTCGATCTATGAATTTGAGTGCCCCTATGGTATCTTTCATCCCTCTTTTAATCAATGATAAATATTGTGTTTTATGTATTATTGTTTTACTTTTGGTTGTGTTTTGTGTATTATTGTTTTACTTTTGGTTGTGTTTTGTGTATTATTATTTTACTTTTGGTTGTGTTTTTATCGTTTGTTTGCCATTGACCTTTCAGCTTGGAATGTCCTGTATTAAGCCTTGTACATACGATAGTTGTTATCCATTCGTTTGGTGTGTTTTAGCGTTTGATTTTGCCATTTGATTAAGGAATTTTCACTACGAATTCTCAATAGAGTTCAGTGTTTTTATGGCCCCGCAACGAAGTTGTCGGTGCCATAGAGTTTTACCCTTGTCCGTAATTCCGTCTTTCCGTTTTTCCGTAATTCCGTCATTATGTCATTACGCAACAAACCATTATACGGAGTATTTTTTCTAAACGCCCTCAGATGTTGGGCTGATTTTTGGTATGTGATTTAACCATGATGAGTTACAGATCAAGTTTAAGTTTTGTTCCGCTCCACTTATTTTTGCCGAAATTACGGGCTTTGCACTTTGAGAAATTGTTGAAAATCACAGTTATATGGCCTTTTTTCTAAACGCTTTCAGGTCTTGGGCTGAATTTTGTTATGTGAGTTAACCATGATGAGTTACAGATCAAGTTAAGGTTTCGTTCTGCTCCACTAATTTATGCCGAAATTGCGGGATTTGGACTTTGAGAAATTGTTGAAAATCACAGTTATAAGGACTTTTTTTTCTTAACGCCTTCAGATATTGGGCTGATTTTTGGTATGTGAGTTAACCATGATGAGTTATAGGTCAAGCTTTAGTTTCGTTCCGCTCTTCTAATTTTCGCTGAATTACGGTCTTTGGACTTTGATAAATTATTGAAAATCACAGTTATACGGATTTTTTCTCTATTCCCCTCCAGATTTTGAGCTGATTTTTGATATGTGAATAAATTCATCATAGATACCAGGACTAAATTTAGTATATACGCCAGACGCGCGTTTCGTCTACAAAAGACTCATCAGTGACGCTCGAATCCAAAAACGTTAATAAGGCCAAATAAAGTACGAAGTTGATATGTGAGCTACCTTCATGATTGTGTCCACGTGTGTTTATATTGAAATTGTAGATTTTTCAACTTTTTGGGAAGGGGCCATTCGTGTCGCTTTGACACATCTAGTTGATAATTAACTTTTCCATTTTGTTCCGTCCACTACTTGGTCACTTACACTACATATGAGAAATACCTGTTGTACGACAAATTCAGTTAATCATGATAATAACCATATCAATGTTCAGATCTACTATAAGACTCGAATAACTGATCAACACTGTTTCCTTTTTAAATCTAAAAAAAATAACTACCAAAGAAGAAACTACGCTAACCTGAACGGTAAATCAACTTATTTAGAGTAAGGATAAAAACAAATATAGTATACCGCTGTTCGGGTGTCATAAATCGATTGAGAAAAAACGAATGCGGGTTACAAACTTAAACTGGGGTAGACAAATCAATTATAAGTGGAAAACAACGAATCAACAGAAACACTGAAGTACAACAAAAAGCAAAAGGACAATGCAACACAGACAGATAAGATAACAACAGCCATGTTCCTGACTTAGTACAGGACGTTTTAAGAACAAACCAGTGGATTGAACCTGGTTATGTGGCTAGCCAAACCTCGCACATTTATGTTTTGTTTGTCTGTTTGTCTCTTTTTCATTTTTAGCCATGACGTTGTCTGTTGATTTTCGATTTATGAGTTTGACTGTCCCTTTGGTATCTTTCGTCCCTCTTTTATGGCAATAACAAATATATCACTAAAATAACACCATTACATGACAGGAATAAATGCAAGACCATTAGGGACAGAGAGTTACCCTAATAAAAGAGGGACGAAAGATACCAGAGGGACAGTCAAACTCATAAATCGAAAATCAACCGACAACGTCATGGCTAAAAATGAAAAAGAGACAAACAGACAAACAATAGTTAACATAACACAACATACAAAACTAAAAAAAGTCACACAGACCCCACCAAAGGGGTGATCTCAAGTGTTCCGGCATGGTGAGCCGATCCTGAACGTGTTGCTCATGTTATAAAACATTCGGTAGGTCACAAGCATGAAAGGGGAGGGGATTGACAATACAAAATTGTAAATTTCGACAACGAAACAACAAAACACTAAAGTGACCAAAAAATTAACGACGATGCATCACACACAGAAACAAACTATACGATAACAATTGCTTTGTTCTTGCCTTGAAACAAAACATAGTTTTAGAAAACAAAATTGCGGTTTTACAGCTGTTAACCTGGCAATAACATTAAAATGACAACATCACATGACAGGACTACAGTAAAAATCAATGCAAGAGATTCAGGAAAAATAAATACAAAAACAAACATTACAATAGCACACTGGTACCTTTGATAACTATTTACACCACTGGATCGATGCCACTGCTGGTGGACGTTTCGTCCCCGCGGGTATCACCAGCCCAGTTGTCAACAATTTTTTTGTTGACATGAATATCAATAATGTGGTCATTTTAATGAATTTCCTGTTAATAAAACTTTGAATTTTTCGAAAACTAAGGATTTTTTTATCCCAGGCATAGGTCACAAATGTCGATTACAGTGAACCACTTATTCAATCGCAGCTCTTATGTTGTAGAAGAATTAGATTTTTATCTTAGCCACATTCAGAACAGGACAACAAGGAACCCGTGGACTATTTATCACTACCTAAACAAAATGAACGACAAAGAGAATTATTCAGACACTTTTGACAATATGGACAAATGACTATGCAACATAAAAAGTAAAATCACAAAAAAATTAACCCCGAGGAAAAGTCAATCGGAAAGTCCCTTATCACATGGCAAAATCAAATGACAAAACACATAAAAAAACGAATGGACAACACCAACATCATTCAGGGAATACCACAAAGCACATTGAAGTACCACTGGACAAATTAAAGTTGGCGACGTTGTTTTTGTGCACGATTATTCAACGACAATCAATTGGAAAATGACCATTGAAATTGAACTTATTCAATGAAACGATTGATTTGTGCGTGCCGTTAAGATAAATATGCAGAATACCGAAACTACATGGCCGTTAGTGAATCTATATCCACTCCAAATTACATGAACTGATACGAATATACATGTGAACAAAGTACCGCACCAGACATTCGTATAAGACACCAAGCAAGTATAAAGGCTGGAGAATGAATCCGTAATTGGTTAAATCTGCCATCAAATTCAGATGTGAACTGTTAACTACCTCTTTTTATATGCACTGTGCATCGTTATTTAAAAGTGTTAAGTGTAAAATTGTGAATCCACTATACAGAGACAGTAATTATTCTTTATTCATAGAGACTTTAATGTTCAAGCGTAAATATTTCTTATTTTTTATTCACACTTGAGATTGTACTGTAAATAAAGATTTATCGTTTTACGCCCATCGAATGTTGCAAATACGGAGCGAGCACAATGCAGGTACGTCATTTATTTATTTTTATATTGAACGTAAGAATTTGTGACGTGTCACTTGTATACTCGGACATTCAATAGATCGATTACACATATCAGAACATGCAACGCTTTTCTTAGTTAATTCATGTATTGCCGACATGGATAAAATGCTCCACTTCCAATATCGCATTTCCGTTCGCTGACAGTATCCCTAGGGGACATCCCACACATCTTAACGAACATACTCTGCGCCAGGTGGTGAGTCAGAGCTACTTTGTGGCCGTCGACTTTCTTTCCAGGTTTCGTCAATCGAAAGGTCACTGTGATCGGACGCCGAATTGGTCCAACTCACAAAAACTTATATCATATGATCATACAAGTTCTGAATCATCTAAGACTGTGAGAACTTTCAGGCTGAAGCTATTTATATTTTTTATTTTAAAAGAATGCAATAGTTTATCCTTTTTTATAATTCTTCCTCTTTTTCGTACAATCAGATATAAGTAGTTTATACACGCTATCAACAGACGACAATGGAACTGTTACCGTGGCACATATATACCAACTTACCATCCATTTTGATAGTAGGGTTCAGTCATATGGACTGGGCTAGAATTTCAGTATTGTTTTCAGCTTCAAGCTTATCTTTTATTTTGGAAAAATTTACCAGGATACCATCGAAGAAGGGTTAAATTGTTTTTGCTAAATTAAGCACTTCTTTTTGATGTAAATGTAAAATTGTTTTTGCTAAATTAAGCACTTCTTTTTGATGTAAATGTAAAATTGTGTCCCCCCAAGTTTTGTATATAACTAAGTAGCAAGAATTTTCAAAGGGAGTAATTTTGGCGATCTATTGATTTATACATCCAAGAGATTTTTACAATATAGCAAACATATTATGCGTCTTAAGACAACCATCACAGTGTTATCAAAAAAGAAGATGGTGGTATGATTGCCAATGAGACAACTGTCCACAAGAGACCAAAATGACACAGACATTAACAACTATAGGTCATCGTACAGCCTTCAACAATGAGCAAAGCCCATACCGCATAGTCAGCTATACAAGGCCCCGATAATACAATGTAAAACAATTCAAACGAGAGAACTAACGGCCTTATTTATATAAAAAAAAAAACAGAACGAAAAACACATATGTAACCCATAAACAAACGACAACCACTGAATTACAGGCTCCTGACTTGGGACAGGCACATGCATAAATAATGTGGCGGTGTTAAACATATTAGCGGGATCCCAACCCTCCCCCTAATGGAGGACAGTGGTATAACAGTACAACATAAGAACGAACTATAAAAATCAGTTGTAAAAGGCTGAACTCATCAGCTGGACAAAAATACAAGTGGACCAGGCCGGGTACTTATACATCCCGACACAAAAAGACACAATGAACAGTTCTGCGAGTTTTCGCCGTTATCTGACAGCTAGGTCAAAGCCACTAACAACTAATAAAAAAATCATGAGTCTAAGACTAAACTATCAATCCGTACACATCCAACATCCAATGGATTTAGTGTAAAGACGTCATAAATAGCCAGAGAAAAAACATGACCTTGTGCAATACCAAGTTACAGATATCGACAGATTGTAGATCCATGAATATGTATATGTATATAACATACTAATAATATGTAGTTAGCTTTTAAATTACTGATAACAAATTCAATATTTATACCAATATTCAATGATCGTATTACAGTGTTGAATAGGTAACCTTTTAGAATAAGTTTATTTAAAGGAGCGGCAAGTTTACATGGATCATTTCTAAATTTCCGGGCACGGTTAACAACATTTCCGTAAAAATGAGGATGTGCTATCCCGTTTGAAATAAGTATTCTACAGGTTAGGACATCATCACTGCCTTTTTTACTTTATTAGGTTTATTTATCCATAAAAAGAGGAGAAACATATTCTGAATCTCCTTCAAAACCCCTTTTGGGGTTATGATGGTTAGTTTGAACTTGGACTAAAATGAGAACTGCTAAAGTTTTAATAACTACAATCCTTCCAATATATGTTTGTTTTCTATAATCAAAAGTATTGAGTAATGACTTGATACTGTTTATCTTATTTCTGGCAAAAGTATTTCCATACTACCCTTTTTTTCACCCAATCCATACGGCTTCGGTTATGTCAATATTACACCTAAATCCAGCACTTTCTGAACATTTATCCAACAAATATACACTGATTTAGGGACTTTTGGTCACCATCCAGGACTACGGAAGACTCGTCAGCGTATTGACTAAAAAAAAATCAGAATTGTTACACCAGCAACATCAGGGTCAAATTTAATAGCTGCATTTAGTAATCCATGCACTAAAATAAATAGATAAAGAGACATAGGTTCCCCTTGACGGACCCCTTTTTTAATGAAAACAAATCTGAAATATAACTGTATTTAACACTGCACTTCAGATAGCTCACAGTAGCATGCTTTAATCCAACTTTTAAATGTATGGTCAAAGCCATAAAACTGCAAAGCCTCATTTATAATAGACCACTCCACTGCTGTGTCAAAGCTTTTTAAAAAGAACTTAAAGTAAAAGTCCAGTTTTATCAATCTTTTCCATCAGACCATAATAAATCTAGTACATTCGCCTATATAACTACCTTTAAAAAACGTTTTGTGCTTGACTAAAATGTGGGTCATGTTTAAAAAACGCCGATTTCTCAGTACAATCATGCTATTTTTTTTTTATTTCTGATGGAAATTTCAGTTGTAAATGTGTATATGAAAGCTTATATGATTTATGATTCCGAACATTAATAATGAACTCGATTTGCATCTATGTTGATAAGATTGAAATGTTTGTAAGTCTGATTTTAGGGTAATTTGTGTGCGTACAATGTCAGAAAAACACATTTCAAATGATTTTTTTCCGATTTTCTGATCGCCTTAATATCTGCAAAAGTGATTGTTTAAGGTGGTACCTAACACTACAGGGAGATAACTCTGTAAAGTCAGCTAAACGTTTTAATTACATTGTGTTGTAAAGGAAATATTAAGCTTCTCAATGATCAAAATTGGTGTTTGTCAATTTGCTATATAACTAGTGTAATTTTTCTGACAAAACGGTTGGTTCAAATTTTTTGGAATTTTTAAATTTTTGTTAAAGTGTCAAAGTAAAAACATTTTATCTACAAACTAAATTCGATCAGCGTACATGGATTGCTTGTCAATCCTGCTACCGCTACTTAAATCATCCGTTTAATTGTTCTCCTTATGAATATTGAATTTCTCAGTGTTGATTTCAAAAGTGCAAAGTAACCTTAACATTTAACGTAGCACGTTTCTTCAACGAAAGAGAAAAGAAATTTCAAGACATTTAGTAAAAA
Source organism: Mytilus edulis (assembly GCA_019925275.1). Lineage (NCBI taxonomy): Eukaryota > Metazoa > Mollusca > Bivalvia > Mytilida > Mytilidae > Mytilus > Mytilus edulis. The sequence goes on from CM034349.1 coordinate 1,756,866, forward strand.
AAAATAGAGGGTAATTGTTTTCATGTCTATGCTGTTACCTACAATTTTGATTACTTACACCAAAAGTATACTTGTAAAAGATGCAATAACGTGCATGAAACCAAATTTATAACAGAAAAACATTACCACTTCACCAAAGGAAGTAGTTATTTCACAACAGCATTCAAAAGTGAAGAAATTTGTCTATCCTGTTATGTCTATCCTATTACTATGATTGCTATGGTTACAGTAACATGATAGACAATTATAGACAGAAATGTCGTTTAAAAGTTTATCATAACATATAGTATGAATGAAATCTTACGTTGTTTGAACTCATCTTAAGGTTATAACGTCTTAATCTTCCCAATTTAGCATTTGCATGCGCAATACTGATATCGGTATCAGGATAGACAAAACGGTAACAGGATAGACTTTTATATAGTGATATATCATAAACGCACGTTCCTGTTACCAACGAAATAAAGACAAAGGTCAACTAATAAACGAGGGATTTACTTCATGTTTGGTTTATTTGAAAGAGAGACAAAATGCCGAACAATATGCATTGCTATCTTACAGGTGTAATACCACCAAATCATGGTACGTCACATCCGGTTGCATACGAAAATAGGTCTAAAAAAATATTCCCTTGAATTTGACAGTTGTAGAAAATTAACCCTGCATTTCACTGCTCTTAAATTTTTCTGAGTCATAAACATGTATGTTGGGTGTCCGAAAGCATCATTCTTTTTTTATTTGATGGTCTTATAAAATATTTTGGAAAGTTAAGGTTACATAGTTATCAAAGCAGGTAACCAGTAAATAACAAAGTAAAAATTGGGTTGTTTACTTCCGGTGTTGGTTACTTTCTTATATGCAATGAAATGTAGTGTGAAATTTTCACTGTAGCACTGGAAAGGAATAAACTTTATTCATGCAAATTATTTCTTTCGTTGAAATAAAGGTAAATACTGTACAATTTTTTTTAATGTGCCAATTTAACGAAGACTAATAGGGAAAAATCAATGGCGGTATTACACCTTACACTTGCACTACTGGTGGTCATTTTTAAAACCTTTAAAAACCAATCTTTAGAGGGCTACAAAAAGTAAGCTTAAAAATGTATCTTAACCTTTTATTAATAACCGAAAATTTCTTTTGAAAATGGTAACAGGAAAACAAAATAGATATTCTTGTATGAAATTATTAAGATTACAACTTTGGATATGAGCGTCACGGATGAGTCTTATGTAGACGAAACGAGCGTTTGGCGTACTAAATTATAATCCTGGTACCTTTGATAACTATTAATATGTTGTTCTTTAAGTAATGTTTGTTTTGATTTGCTTATGTTGAGGGTTGTTTGATAAGTAACTTTCAATAAATTTCCAATTTCAAAATTCGACAATTTTTTTAAATGACCCAATTATGTTTACCAAGACCTTTTTAGATCTATTTGATCGACTTGCTGAAGCTATCTTATAGCCTACACACAGCAGTGTGCTAGGTCGTCAGTTCTTGAGATAAAGTTTTGACTTAATCTCCTTTGGTATACAGGTAATAAGTCCCTGTCTTTGAGTGATAGTGAACTTTCCATATTATAAAGCCTTATCTTGCCAATGATATTTTGATATCATTCCAAAACAAATTTAACACTCAACAGCGAATCTATCTATACCAGATGATATATAGTTCTTCATATGTTTCAGAGAAGACAGACATCCCTGCAGTGATTAAGGTCCTTCACAGGAACCAACCTTTTTTGTAATAAAAGATTTTCATGCTGAATAAATGTGCTCCTGTGAGTTTCAAGTAACAATGATTTAATCCACCATTTTCTGCACATGAAAATGCCTGTACCAAGTCAGGAATATGACTGTTGTTGTCCATTCGTTTTCTATGTGTTTTGTCATTTGATTTTGCCATATGATTAGGAACTTTCCGATTTGATTTTCCTCTGAGTTCAGTATTTTAATAGAACTAGTATATATTTTTTTATAAAATTGTTTATGTTTATTTCTAATAATACATGGATTTGTTATCCTCAAGAATAAGATCAGGAATATTTTTTTCTGTGTAATGGATTTTGTCCCAAAACTACAAAAATAGTTACTTCGATCCCTTTCCTCTCTCTACTTGCGATCTTGGCTTTGCTCTTGTAATTATCCCTTTGAAATTTGTTTTTCTCTTATTATTCTTAAATCTAGTCCCAACACTTCCCTTTCGTGGTGTACCGATGACAAGTTATTCTCTAAACTGAAGTTTCTCTCCACAATCTCATGTATCCAAATTGACCGCGAAAGTAACAAGTTGACCTACAAATTAGATCATTGCATGTTGATATTTAAATTATCTACAACAAACATTATGATGTTTAATTTGAACAAATACCGATTTTATATTAGTTCACAAATTCTGAGAATGATTTTAATCGTCAGTAAAGGATATCCCTAATTCTTTGTATGTATGTTCTGTAACATTTAACATAATGTATCGGTACAGATTTAATATGAACATTTAACCATCCAGTTCTTAGCCTGGCCGTGACGGGTCTTACTACCAGAGAGTTAAACTTCCCCAAAACAATAAGAACAATGAAATAAAGCATACGAATACACCATTCATCTGATTTGCTCATCCTCATAAATATAACAAATGAATAATATAACATTATATACAAAAAAAAGGATAAGGTCACCCCGGATGCCGAACAAATGCCTAGATAACGAACGGGAAACCGGAGAGGACATACTTGAATCCAAATTGATACCGCTAAATGCCAAGCTGTATTCCTGGTAGAGGAAAGCTACTGATCCATTAGGGGAAGAGATTAAACCCTCAGGCATCAAATAGATTGGTCTGATAGTTTCCAACATGGAAACTACTAATGAATCCCATCTGACTACATGTCATAAATAAACCTGAAAATATCTGCAGAAACTTTCCTCAAGACAAAAACATATAATCCGAATCATAAAATATACGATGTAAGGATAATTATATTTATCCATGAAACCAATTTGACAAAACAATTTAGATGATGTTGAAGGATTCTCTCTGCAGAAATGTCAACGTCCGCTCGATTCGAATTGTCACTACGTAGTTTGGCATTCCAACAATGACGTCACTACAATGTATGTTTGATATATTTAGAATATTTCTTCATTCTTATTTTTCAGAATTGCTCAAGATACAATAAATGCGCAAAAACCAGAAGTAAAATGTGTAAAATAGTGTTTAAGGTGAATCTATTTATTTATGTCTCTCCGTCTCATCAATCTCAATACGATATTTTGGGGAGTTTTCCAAACAAGAAAAACAAAAATGATTGACACTAAGCTTGTCAATCTGGCTTTAAGCCGTCTTTCATCAAAAACAAACATAAGAACAACAACAAAGCATATTTACCCACACAGGAACTTGCATGCATACAATTAAAAACAAAATCATACAAATATTCAGAGAAACATGCACCCCTACAGCCTGATACAAGAGTAATCATATGTATAAACATTTATTCAATAATGCTGAACCCACCTTTAATACTGTACTTGTACATCTTTCATTTCAGTGTTATTTATCCAGAATGAAACTAGCAATGAAACATGTTTGTCTGATAACATGTATTGACAAGGGTTTCATTGTATATGTGTCTGTTTATTTATCTCACGATGATTGTGTGCATGGATTACTCTTAAGTAGTACCAGGGCAGATTTAAAGTTAATTATATCGACAACATACATATTAACGGTTCATTATTTTTGTATATAACAAATAAGATTTTCCTTTTGATTCAAAGCGGAAACGGTGTTCGGTGTAATTTCTCATATCAGTGTAGTGGCACAAAAGTTTTCATATCGAAGAACAGATTGAAAACCGATGACTTCTTCTTCAAAAATATTTAAAAAATGTGTTTTTTTTTTTGTGAAATTCTTTACCGGAAATTTTGAAACGGATAGACAAAATATATACCAATATTGAAATAGAACTTAAATTCCGTAAAACAAAATCATTAGGTATTCCACTCCTTAATACAGGCTAAAAAACAAATGACATACATTGATGCATGGGTTTTTGCATCGGAATTAAACAAATTAATTTAAAAACAAGTTGTTGACATGACGCGGGTTATGTTCGTCACATATAATTTATGATGGTATAATGCTAAACCCCTCACTTGAGTGATTGTGCCTGATATTCATATGATGGACACATAATTTGTTTAATCAGTTTGTATAGATCTGGAGCTGGCATGTTAGTAACTGCTTGTAGTATGTTTTTATTTATGTATCATTTTCATTAGGTCTTTCCACTTTTCCGTGGAAAGACCTATTGGATTTCTTCTGATTATTATTAGGTCTTTCACCTTTCGGATGAAAGACCTATTGTTTTTGTTCTGATTATTATTATTTTTTTTCTTCCGCCAACTTTTTTTTCCTTCGCTGTTTTTTTGTTTCGCAAGATGTCGCTTAGATAAATGAAATATGATATCGAACAGTTTATGCGCTTTTGAGACTAACCCTGCTTAACCGAACACTTTCCCATATAAGAGTTATCTCCCCGAACACTGTTTTTCTTGTTATCGCTTAATCTTCACAACCGTATAAGAAACTGACAAATTTATTTTTCCAAATGGCGCGTTACATCCTCAGGATGTTCTGTTTTATTTTGACCGAAGCCGTATGGAGATTCCATATGAGAGTTATTTCCCCTTTTGTTTTTGAAATTTTGAAATGTATTTTAAACTGGAAAACCATAATTGATAGAGACCTAGGGTATTTTGATTTTAGATCCTTGGTCCAAAAAATTTTAAATAAGGTCAAGGTCAAAGGTCAAGGTCGTATTTTAGATTTTTATTGGTCTTTGATTTCCCTATAACTTTGGAATGGTTATAGATACAGAAAATTTACATAGTGAAAAATGTTTGGTACCTCAAGGGGCAACTTTGTTACATTTCGACTGTATTGGTTTTACCATTGTGTAAGGGACATAATCCCCATTGATGGTTTATATAAAGCCATTATAAGACAAAACTCTTAAACCAAATGACCTTGACCCATAGGGTCTTTTGAAATGACATTGTGAAGCAATGACCTTGACAAAGGTTACAAGGTCAAAGGTCAAGGTCATGTACATATGTGATTTGGGGCACTACTTGAAGAGTTTTATGTGTGTTTGCCAACCAACCAACCAATCAATCATGATCATGATTAATCAACCAATAATGATCATGATCATGATCAATCAATCAATCAATCAATCAATCAATCAATCATGTTTCCCAATCAATCAATCAATCATGATTCCGTCTCATGTGTTTATCATAGGGTTCAAGATCTTCTTTGTTTCTTTTTCGCTGTTTCAATTGACCCTATCCAACGTGTTTAACCGTTTAACAACCAACCAACCAACCAACCAACCAACCAACTAATCAATCAATTAATCAATCAATCAATCAATCAATCAATCAATCAATCAATCAATCAATCAATCATGATCATGATCAATCAATCATGTTTCAGTCTCATGTGCTTAATATAGGGTCCAAGATCTTTGTTTCTTTTTCGCTGTTTCAATTGACCCTATCCAACGTGTTTAACTGTTTAACCAACCAACCAACCAACCAACTAATCAATCAATCAATCAATCAATCAATCAATCAATCAATCATGATCAATCAATCATGTTTCATGAAACATTGAAATTTAATATTGTTCTTGCGTCACTTCTGAAAAAAAATCCACATGTACTCTGAAACTACAAGTACAATCGACCTCAAAATTTGCAGTCAGCAGGGCATACATGTACTAAAAGTTTATAAAAAAACTTGGTGCAGATATCTCTCAAAGCTTTTCCTAGAGAAAAAAAATGGCAATGCCGTAAAAATCGCTTGCTAGGTCCGTAAATCTCAGTGAAATCCTACAATAAAAATGTCCGCTCCTGGATTGAAAAACTTATCTGTTACAAAACTTGTGCTGAAAAATGTACATTTTAAGAAAATAATCCTTAAACGTGTTTTAAAGTTACACCGGATCAATTAAATCCAAATCATGCACTGCTGGTGAACTGTGAACAAAATGTCAATTTCCTACAATGACAAAAGAAATTACATTGTGTACATTCCATCTCTATAGATGTTGTCTGTTTAACGTCCCCACCTAAAAAGAAATAAAAAGACTAAGTTTTTCTTAATATAAACCAAAGTCACGTGGTGTCTCCTCAATCTGGCGCGCGCGCTGTACCTAAAATAAAATAAAAACTTTCCAAACTAAACATGAAACTTCTCCGTTAACACAATAATATAGACCCCATACCGAAACAAACAAACAAACGAACAAACAAACCCCCCCCCCCCCCCATATAATCAATTTCAAAGGGGGAAAGACCGTTTACAATTGCTTTTTAAAAGCAATTGATTTATATTTATTATTATTATTTTTTTTCTTCCGCCAACTTTTTTTTCCTTCGCAGTTTTTTTGTTTTGCAAGATGTCGCTTAGACATATTGTACATGATATAGAACAGTTATTATGCTTTTGTAACTGACACCGCGTAACCAAAATCTTTTCAATGTAAGAGTTATCTCCCCGAACACTGTTTTTCTTGTGATCGCTTAATATTCGCAACCGTATAAGAAACCGACAAATTTATTTTACCAAATTGCTCGATATATCCTCAGGATGATTTGATTTATTTTGATCGAAGCTATCCGGAGACTCCATATGAGAGTTATTTCCCCTTTTATATTTGATATAAGTGATATGCCTTTTTAACTGGAAAACCATAAGTGTTAGAGGCCTAGGGTTTTTTGTTTTGAGGTCCTTGGTCCAAAAAAATGAAAATGAGGTCAAGGTCAAAGGTCAAGGTCATGATTAAAATTTTGATTTTGGCTTGTGATCTCTTATTTTCAGAAATCATATAAGATATTGACAAAATATTTTCATAAAATTGTTAGTTACGACATGTAGTAACACATAAATTTTAGTCGAAAGGGTACGTAGACATTTGACGCGAGTTTTCCCCCTTTTTATATCTAATATCATACGTATGGTAATATAACTCATGAACAATATAAAGTAGAGGACTAGAGTCTTTTGAATTGAGGTCCTTGGTTTATGACCTTGAAATTGAGCTCAAGGTCATATGCTAATTAAACGTTCTAGATTTTGACCTTTGCTTTTACCTCATATGTACACATGATAAAGCCATGGGATTGTTTGCATTAAGTTCTAAGCAATGTGACCTTAAAAAACACAACCGGAAGTGACCTTTTGTAAACCGGAAGTAGCTATTTTTTGCACTAAATCAATGTAAAGGTATATAGAACCATATATTTTTGGAATCAGTGTCAAGTAAACTATCAAACAATACCGGAAGTAAACTTTTTAAACCGGAAGTAAAAGATTATCTCCCTTTTCTATTTTTTTTTTTAAAGAACCATATATTTTTGGAATAAGCGTTCAATAAGCTGACATTTGACGCTTAAATTGACATTTAAAACCAAATTTTAATATTTTCATATAAAAAAAAGGTCTTAACTGGTGGAAAGACCATCAATGGTTCTCTGAACGATTGGTTTTTAATATTGTTCTTACATCTCTTCTGAAAAAAAAAATCCACATCCTTGTTATCAGTTGAACTCGGACACTACAAGTCCAATCGACCCCAAAATTTGCAGTCAGCAGGGCATACATGTACTTAAGGTTCATAAAACAACGTGGTGCAGATATCTCTCAAGACTTTTCCTAGAGAAAAAAAATTGCAATGCCGTATAAATTGCTTGCTAGGTCCGTAAATCTCAGTGAAATGCTACAATAAAATGTCCGCTCCTAGATTAAAATACTAATCTGTGTTACAAACTGGTGCTGAAAAATGTACATTTTAAGAAAATAATCGTTAAATGTGTATTAAAGTTCCACCGGTTCAATTAAATCCAAAACATGCACTGCTGGTGAACTGTGATCAAAATGTCAATTTCCTACAATGACAAAAGAAATTACATTGTGTACATTCCGTCTCTATACATGTTGTCTGTTCAACATCCCGACCTAAAGAGAAATAAAAAGACTAAGTTTTCGTTATTATAAACCCAAGTCACGTGGTGTCTCCTCAATCTGGCGCGCGCGCTGGACCTAGAATAAAATAAAAACTTTCCAAACTAAACATGAAACTTCCCCGGAATAATATAGACCCCTTACAGAAACAAACAAACAAACAAACAAACAAACAAACAAACACACACACACACACACACACACACAATCATGTTTCAAAGGGAGGAAAGACCGTTTACAATTGCTTTTTAAAAGCAATTGATTTATATTTATTATTATTTTTTTTCTTCCGCCAACTTTGTTTTCCTTCGCTGTTTTTTTGTTTCGCAAGATGTCGCTAAGACATATGGTATATGATATCGAACAGTTATTACGCTTTTATAACTGACTCCGCGTAACCAAAATCTTTCCCATATAAGAGTTATCTCCCCGAACACTGTTTTTCTTGTTATCGCGTAATCTTCACAACCGTATAAGAAACCGACAAATTTATTTTTGCAAATTGCTCATTATATCCTCAGGATGTGCTGTTTTATTTTGACCGAAGCCGTATAGAGATTCCATATGAGAGTTATTTCCCCTTTTGTATTTGACATTTTGAAATGTATTTTAAACTGGAAAACCATAAGTGATAGAGACCTAGGGTATTTTGATTTGAGATCCTTGGTCCAAAAAAATGAAAATGAGATCAAGGTCAAAGGTCAAGGTCAAATTGTAAATTTTGATTTTGGCTTATTTTCACTTATTTTCATTAACCCTATAAGATATCGACAAATTATTTTTACTAAATTGTTAGTTGCGACATGTCGTAACTTACAAATTTTGGTTGCAAGGGTGCGTAGACAATAAATGGGAGTTTTCGCCCCTCTTATATTTAGAATTATGCGTAAAGTGATATTACTCATGAACCATACATAATACAGACCAAGGGTCTTTTGATTTGGGATCAATGGTTTATGACCTTGAAATTGAGGTCAAGGTCATAGGTTAATTGGACGTTCTAGATTTTGACCTTTGCTTGTAATTCATATTTATACATCATTAAGCCATAGGAACTGACATTTTCAACTGAATTTTAATATTTTCATATCTAAATAGATCCTTATTGGTTGAAAGACCTTCAATTGTTCTCTGAACAATTGGTTTTTAATTTTGTTTATTTTCTTTCGTTACCTTTTCTGACATCGGACTCGAACTTTTCTTGAACTGAATTTTTCTGTGCGCATTGGTATACGTTTACTTTTCTACATTGGCTAAAGGTAAAAGGAGGGTGAGATCTCAAAAAACATGTTGAACTCCTCCTCATTTTAGGCCTGACACATTCCCAATTTTCCATTCTCAATTTTATTTCAACTTTGGCTTGAACAATATAAAATAAGAACGAAATTTCTACTTGAAAACAACAAATAATAGACGACAATAAACAACTTTGAATAAATATATAACAAATATTAAACCGGTCATTATACGAATTTATTCTGATGAGTTGGGTTACTGCCTAATGTTGTTGTACATGTCAAAACGATGGCGTTCCACCTTGCACTCAGTGCCATATATGATACCGCTTTAAAAATACCACGCACTGGTGATAAAGTCACATTTCCATGCAGGTATATCCTATTTAGTAGCCCTTGGTTCAATTTTGTGACATCGTTAGAGATGCGAACTTCTATGTTCTCATTGATAAGTTTTCTATTTCGCAAAATACATATTTTCGATTCTATGTGCATAAATTTCAAAGAATTGCTCTAGGTTTGCCGTGTTTTTCTTGTATCCTGTGTGCTGCTACAATCTCTGATGGTTCTATTTTTACACACAGTTTACTTATCTCATTAAGAGCTTCTTGTATGGTGTGGAATGCTCAACATTGAAGAATTTTATTGGAGATCGCTGTCTGATAGTTTTTTAATATGTTGCTTATGTGGTGGAATTTGACTGTCTTTCGACAGTTTTTTTTCCGTTTTTCACTCAAATCAACAATGAAGAAATCATAGTGCATGAAAAGCTAATATATTTACTTGATAACTAGCGAAACTAATCGTTAGAACAGAAACCACACTGATCTACGTCAAAAACATTGATTAACACCATTTATAACAGACAAAAATCTACAAAAATTAAGAATGTGAAGTCGGGGCTTGAAACAGGCACATAAAAAATGTGGTCATATAGTTCATCAAAAGAATCATCTTCAATGCATTTATGGGTTCAAATGAAAGAAAACATACAGCGATGAAGCTTTGAAATAAAATACTTGTATTTATCCCAAACTAACTTATTATATTATGTTGATGATCGATTTTTGATTGTTGGTTGCTAAATGTCCTAATTTGATAGCAAATATTTTATGAATGATCAGGACAAGAACAAGTAAACAATAAATACAACAGGTAGACCTTGTAATAATAGAGGTCTAACTGGATAATGGTCTCGGGAATTCCGACTGCCACTGGAAAATGAGGGTATATTGGATAGGGACAGCAATTTTGCCTTGCAACAGGTCAACTAAGGACCACTCGACACTCTCTTTACACAAGGCATCGTAATTAACCTCACCATTGATTCTGACAGGACGTAGCTGCAAACTTGATACATCCTGCTCAGCTTAGCGGACGCCTCATTTCGGCAATCCTTTTCTGCCGATCGGAAGAACACCAAGTGACCATATTTCTATTCCCCATTCAACCTTAAGAGTTATGATACTTGTGATAGCATAACCGTAATATGTTGGCTTTTTAAGGTCTTGAGTATCACTACAACATTTCAGTACTGAAAAATGACAAGAAATTTCTGTACTGTAAAACGACTCAAATTTTCAGCAATGAAAAATGACTCAAATTTTCAGTATTGAAAAAAACGACTGAAATTTTCACTACTAATATCAACTTTTTCTCAATATAACAGAAAACATACATCCAACTAATTATACTGAATACATATGAGTAAGAAATTAACTGATTAATAACGTTTTGTACCGGTACTGTATTTAAAGCGGCATTTAGAATACATGTAAATGCTGTATAAATTCCTGGTGGTGTATCACAAATATCATAAGTCAGTTTTGGGTAAATACAAATATCTTAATTCTAGCACTCCATCGCATTATTTCTTTTCAATCCATTAAGTCATTGGAGATGATTCTTTTGATGAACTTTGTGTTCACATTCTTTATGTGCCTGCTTCAAGCCATGACATATTATTTTTGAATGTCGCTTTTTATTGTATGTCATAAATGGTGTTATGCAATATATTTTTCTAATTATCAAGTAGACATTTATAGCTTTCCATGCGCTTTAAAAAAAAAACAGAAAAGGAGCTGTCATGAAGACATTCAAATTCAAATTGGCAACAGGCAAAGGTCACAATTACTTTTCTGCATGATTAGTTTAGACAATTATGCGCATGCGTCACGTATTGAAGTTCTTTGTGTATCTGTGCTCGAAAATATTGCAATATTTACTACTTTGGATATAATTTGGATATTTATTTATTGTGAGAATGATTCCTATGGTGTTTATCGACTAAATGTCGCAGAATCTGGAGAACAAAGGTGAAAAAAGACCAAGATTATCAGACGGCGAAACTCAAACACCAGAAGGTAAACTATACAAAATGTCTTCTGACGATGATGATATAAAAACTCAGTTCAAAACTATTATAGAATCTATGAATGATATAAAGAAAGGTCAATCGTCTATGCAAAAGATGTTTGAAAGTAAACTTGATAAAATGAAAACAGAACTTATGTCTAGTATAGATGATAAAGTCAAAGTTTTGAAATCTGATATTGATTTACAATGGGGACAACAACAAACTAAGATTGAAAAGTTGTCAAACAGTGTCGAAAGTGTTATGAATAGATTAACGGTAGTAGAAGGAGTTGTTGCCGAAGGCAGCATGAGTGGTGCAACGAACGTGAACCAAACAAATCAGTCATACCAAAACAATCAAGTTAATCCGCTGAACAATGATGAAGTTACGGTTATTGCGTCTGGTGTTCCGTTTGAAGAAGGTGAAGATATTTTGATTAAGGCCAAGCAAATTGTTGCCGAAATTAACACTGAAATTTCCGAAAATGATATTGTGGCAGCATTTAGATTGAAAAGTCGAAGACAAGACCGACCTGGATTTGTTAAAATTATTGCTACGAATGTTGATACAAAAAGACGTATTTTAAGAGAAAAACATAAACTCCGCAACTCGACAAATTTCAAAAACATCTACTTACGCAGCAGCAAATCTCATGTTGAACGTATGTTTGAAATTAATACAAGAACCCTGTTGAAGGAATTACCGCATGGTTCATCGTACAGATTGACTGCTAACGGAAGGATAATAAAGAAAACAACGGAACCAGCTAATGAGAATGAACAAACTGATGGTAACAAATAGGATTTAAACCGGTCTGTTGAACATTCCTTAAAGTTTTGTCAAATCAATGTTGGTGGTTGGACTGTAAATAACAATAATTTGAGAAGAGCCTTAATCTGTAATATAAATGCGGATATTGTTAGTGTTTGCGAAACTCATCTGTCTGGAACAAATGAACTAGATTTAACAGAAGATGGATACAAATGGTATGGATCTAATAGAACTTTTATTCACAGAAATGCCCCGAAAGCTTCCGGGGGTGTAGGATTTCTTGTAAAGCATTCTATCTTGAAAAGTTTTGATGTACGTATTATAGATAAAAGTGTTGATGGTGTCTTAGTGTTACTATTTAGAAACAAAGAAACAGATTTCACTTGTGTTGCATTTTCATGTTATCTTCCGCCGGAGAATTCACCTTGGGGGCGAGACGCCCAAACGTTCTATTCACATGTTCTTTCCCAAATTTACTTGAATTATGATGTTGATGCTATATTTCTATTAGGAGACTTTAACTCGAGATTAGGAAATCTAAAAGACGTAGCTTCCGAATTTGATACTGTTTCTACGAGAGAAACTATTGACAAGACTCATAATCAACATGGACAGTCTTTTTCTGAATTTCTAAATGATAGTAAATTTTGTGTTCTAAATGGCCGATCCGGAGAACAGTCGAACAAATTCACATCAATATCATTAAAAGGAAAAGCAGTTGTTGACTACGTATGTGTTCCGCATGATATAGTTGAAAATTGTAAAAATTTCGAAATCATCACATGCAATGAAATAATTGAATCCGAAAGAATCGAGCATCTTATTGGAACAAGAAGTAGAATTCCAGACCATGCGTTTTTAATGTTTGATTATGTCGAAAACTTTATAATTAAATCTGAAAATGTGAAACATAACGTTTTGTCGACAAAGAAAAGATTCAGATTTAAAGAAATACCGTCAAACTTTATGTGCTCCGACATCACGAAAGAGGCTATACATATGGTTATTCGTCAAATTGAACTATGCAGAGAACAGCAAGGAGACATTGATACGGTCTACGAAGAATTATGCAAACTTGTTACAAAAGAAATGGAAGAAACAATACCATATCATGAGGCGTCTAGAAAAACAAGAAAACACTTTAAACACGAAAAACCATTCTGGAATCAAGAATTGAGTGATTTATGGGTTACTATGCACAGTTGTGAAAAACAATTTAGGAAATCTAAAACCAGTAAAGGGAAACGTGAGACACGGAACAAATTTGTTATGGCGCAAAAGAAATTCGATAAGCGATTACGATTTCATGAACGGAAATACAAACAGGACTTAACTTTACAAATAGAAACTCTGAATACAGAAGATCCGAAAAAATTTTGGGCAGAATTACAAAAACTTGGTCCTAAGAAGAAGAATGCTATCCCGATGGAATGTGTTAATGACGATGGTTCTACGTCATTCGATGAGAAAACAGTGATTAACAAATGGGAATCCGATTTTAAAAATTTGTACATGAACAACAATGACGATTACGATGATGAATTTTATGAAAACGCATTACGACATAAACGACTTCTAGAAGATAATATGCTTGACCCGTTGTATATACCAAATGATATACTGAATCAGAACATTCATATAGACGAAATACAAAAAGTTGTTCTACATTTGAAAGAGAAAAAAGCTCCTGGAATAGATGGAATTTATAATGAAGTGCTTAAAAATGAACCAATTATTAAACTATTGCAGGTGTTATTTCAGTTCTGTTTCGACACAGGAAAAGTTCCGTCGCTATGGAGGAAAGCACTAATTCGGCCAATTCCGAAAGGTTCTGCTATTGACACGAGAATCCCACTGAATTACAGAGGCATTAGTTTACTCTCGGTAATTGCGAAATGTTACAGTTCTACTTTAAATAACCGAGTGCAACAATTTTTAGAAGACAACGGATTAATTGTTGATGAACAAAACGGTTTCAGAAGAGATAGGTCATGTGAGGATCATGTGTTTTCTCTGAATTGCCTTATTCAGGATAGGAAATCAACATTTGCTACCTTTGTGGACCTGCAAAAAGCATTTGATTATGTAGATAGGGATTTATTACAATACAAACTGCAATTAAACGGTATTGACGGAAACATGTATAATGCTATTTCTAGCTTATACATTGACACAGAATCATGTGTCTGCGTAAATGATCATCGTACAAATTGGTTCCAGTGTTCAAACGGGGTCCGCCAAGGGGATAATTTATCGCCTACATTGTTCGCTTTATTTGTCAACGATTTAGCTACTGAAATTAAAGATCTTGAAACTGGAATACCGTGTGATAATGAGAAAATCAGTCTTCTATTATACGCTGACGACATTGTTATTCTAACAGAGACCGAAATTGATATGCAACGTTGCTTAGATGTGTTATACAGTTGGTGCCAACGATGGAGACTTAGTGTGAATTGTTCAAAATCAAATGTCATGCATTTTAGAAAACAACGTGTCCCACGAAGTAACTTTAATTTCAAGATTGGACCAAACAGTTTACAATATGTAAGTCACTACAAATATCTTGGGATTATTTTCAATGATAAAATGGATTTTAGTATTGCCACCGAAACATTAGGTAAAGCTGGAGGACGGGCACTAGGAGGGATGATATCAAAGATTCACAATTTTAAGGACGTTGCATTTAAAACATTTGAAACCCTTTTCGAGTCGTGTGTTGTACCAGTCATTGATTATTGTGCAGGTGTTTGGGGATATAAAACATACCACTCCATTGAAGCTGTACAAAACCGTGCTATTAGATATTTTTTGGGATTACACAGATTTGCACCAGTAGTTTCTCTAAACAGTGAACTAGGATGGTTACAGCCAACTTTAAGACGGTGGATTTCTATGGTTAGAAGATGGAATCGGCTTGTTAAAATGGACAATGAAAGACTAACGAAAAAGCTTTTTCTTTGGAACTATCATAAATCGGGCCAGTGGAGCTCTCAGATGAAGGACATTTTTCACAAAGTGGACATGGACAGTTGCTATGAATATGTAAATTTATGCAACATTGAACTTTTTAAAACAAAGATTATGGAATACTGTGAAAACGATTGGACTGGTAAAATCACTTCTCTCCCCAAATTAAGGACTTACATTACTATTAAACAGAAGTACGAGACTGAACTTTACGTCAAAATGAACATTAAGAAACAAGAACGATCAGTTATGGCACAATTTCGCTGTGGTATTCTACCCTTACGCATTGAAACTGGACGATTTAGAAATGAGGCTCCTGATGAACGATTTTGCACTTTCTGTGATGACGGATCAGTTGAAGATGAAAAACATTTCTTGTTGTACTGTAAAGCTTACCATACTTTAAGACAATTATTATTTGAATCAGTGAACCTTGATAGACATTTTATTGATAATAGAACATTTGCTAATTTAATGACACTTCATCAAAGACAAACTGCTAAATATTTAAATTTATTTTTCTGTAAAAGAAAGGAACTTCTTTATAAGTAACAATCACATTGCGTATTACAAATTTGAACATTAGGTTTAAAGTGACTTATAGGTCCAACGGGCCGGGTGTAAATTTATTTAATTACTGTATTCTTATTATGTAATATTATATATACTACACATGTCACTATAATAAATGATATACTTACTTACTTACTTACATAAGATACTAAAGTAAACCAATTTAATGAAGGAGAAATGATAACTGCATCATTCGGATTCGTTTCTCGTTTCTGCTATTCAACGTCACATGACTATTCAGCATAACACTGAACTAGCCACTCTTGTAGATATGTAACAGGTTTTTTTTAAATGTTATCGTACAAAATCATTGACATCCGCATGTCATATTCAAATACGTTGATATGAAACTAACGAAGAGGTGAGGTAATTCTCAAAGAAAAGATTGTCCTTTGCCAGGGCCAGCAAATGAGGAAATTAAAAGGTAAACCGACCATACGATACGATGTCATCATACCGAGGAACTCTCCAGCTTCTTTCTACATGCATGGATTGTAAAGATCATAGAACCATTTAATTAATGTATCTTCGCCATAAAAGTAATACAATGACAGGGACAGTTTCCAATTTGTCAGTTGCTCATGGATCGGTGATCAATTTATTGGCAGAATAAAATCTCCACACCAGGAACCACCATTTATTCCATACAGCACAAGGAAAATACGATGCAAAAAGAATAGGAGAACCACTGATTCAAAGAATTCATAAAATTAACCTGGTTCCAGCGGTTTGCAGATTTTGTCAAACATTAATATTGGTGTGTTGAATTTATAAAAAGGTGATGTTTTGTGGCGTAAAAACATTCTCCACGTTCATTTTAAATGATATTTACCAATTGGCAGCTCATAATGAATCAAATTCAATCTGATAGTGAAAAGATAAGATTACTAAAAGGATTATTTATTATGATTATGTGATGTCACATATTAAATTTACTATGAATTTAATATGAGCAATATGATCGCACTGTGACTTTAATGTTCATTTTTTTTTATATCACCATGCAGTCGTTTAAAATACAAACGTAGCACTATTACACACATGATACGCACTAGGGCAATAATCCGTATTTCAATTAACTTTATAGTCTAGTCAAAATAGCATTCGACCTATAACAAAAATTACAACAGAATTTGTTTTGATATATTTCATTTCTAAAAGGCTTTCTTAGTAACATACTAAAAGTCTACCAAGATATCTGAGTGGGAAAATTGATTTTTTTTTGGGGTGAAAAATAGCAAAAGTTTGCAAAAAACAACAGTTCATACAGTGTTTATGAAATGTCATAATTAAAAAAATGTTTTTATTTTATTAACATGAAATTTTGGCTGAACACATCAGATTTTTGTTGGAATTTCAGACTCACAAAGCGTGAGTTGATTACAAAAACAGACAGGAAAAATATGAAAAATAGTAATAGAAGTTTATTTGATTTTTAAAAAAAGATACAAACATTTGTTTGAATCATTTCAACACTTCACAGCAATTCTTAATTGGGTAAAGGATTATTTTGGGTAAAATATTGCGGTATCATCCAAAAATCGTTAAAAACTGTAAAAAAAACACCCATTTATAGTTTAAACATTTTTTAAATCATTCCAAAATAGAAAAATGCAAAACTTAGTATAATAATTATCAGTTCGAAGAAAATTCATTGTAAAACAAATATGAAAATAACTGATTTTGGGTGAAAAAAAGCTAAATTGGCAAAATATCTTCACAAAAAAACTGATACAATTCATAGTTTTTCAGAAAATCATTTAAGATGTTAATGAAAATCAACGAATATTCTGTATATGGAAAAAGTGCAATGAATTCATACTATCTTAAGTGGAATTAATTCATACTATCTAAACATTTCTAAACCAACAAGATATTTTAAACGAAAATCAAAGACCATGCATAACATGCATAATGAGAGGTAAAAAGTCTAATTGACAAAAACGGATGATAATCAATAAGTAAATGACAAAATACATGGAAACATTTTTTTAAAGATTATTCCATAGTTTTCTGTATACAACAAATATATTTTCATCAGTAAAACCAATATTAGTAATAGGAACAGAATTCAAACAATTCAAACCACGATTTCACCACATCTAACCCACTACTGAAGATAATTTTTTCTACAGACACATCATTTGGTGTCGCAGTTTTGCTGAAGTTGTATATAATAATGTTAAGAAGTTTATCAGGTGCAGGAGAAAGTTCTATCAAACTTTTCTACGTTTGATTTCCCAACCATAGTATGTAGGATCTATGTCAACTTCTTCTGACATCCATTTTTGGCACTAATGTAAGACTCTGACACAATGAAATTGCCCTAGTTCTGATGTTGGTAGTAAACTTTTCACCTAAAAAGATTTGTTTCCAGTAATTACTCTGGATGTGAATTTATTCTAGCGAAGAATATTGCGTCCTGAGACCTTCAAGAGGAATTCCTCAATATAAATACGTAAGCACTTCTTCTCCTGCTTTGATTGTACCTGCTCTAATGAATAGTTATTCATGAGAACTTGACTTGCAGTTTCAAATATTCTTGGTTTAGATTTTTTAATGCAAGTCCTTTGCTTATTAAAAAAAGCATGTTGGGTCACAACCTGTTATAAAATGCAAAAAAAAGGCAACAATTTTCAAATTTCCTATCTAAGAAGTCCTTTAGTCTGTTGTTATTTCCATATTTTTTTATTTTTTTTTTGTTCATTGAAATTTTATCAGATTTAAAAATTACCTTTTGTACTGCTGATTAACATGATGAATAAGTAAAACTAATGCATCTGTATCTTCACCACTTACTACAACCTCAAATGACACTGAACATCCATAGCTGTTTGCGCAATAAGAGGATCTGCATCATCGGTTGCATTTTTACATCGAATGTCATTATCCTTAAGCTTGTCATAAAGCATGTTATGTACGTAGCTTGTGTTTATGACTGTTTGACATGAAAAGTTCCTTTTAGTCTTGCAAGGCATAAAGAGTTGAAATTGATGTTCGACGAAATGATGCCTTTTGTTTTACGCAAATGTGTTTACTAGAATATCTTTAACTGAAGGAGTTTTTTTGATAACTTTCAAGAACAATGACAGGGTCTTTGTACTTTCTGATTACATGGTCAATATACATTTGTGCAATGTCTCCAAACGATTCACCATATGTCCAAGGAAGTTGTTACAATAGTCATTCATGATCAAGGACATACAAACCTCACCAACTATGTATGCAATCACTTCCACATACCCATATCGGATCAGCTAAGTATGACTTGCATGCCTTTCGAAGTAGTCGGTTGCAATCAAACATAGAAGAAGGAGCGCTGGATAATTCATACTGGAATACATTGGATATGTTTTCAAAGAGACCGTTTAATGCTGTGGTCAGAAGTTGGAACATCAACTGAGGATCTATATCCGTTTTTAGAAAGTCTGAATCTGACTTGGTCTTTCTTTTCTCAACAATATATATTTATTCATCAAATATTCTTGTTACATTGTTACACCACGAAACCAACTGAAGCTTTTCTTAATGCATCCTGTAATATTCCACCGATTGCCCAGGTTAGCAATCAGCTTCTGGTATATATGTATACATTATAATAATATGTATAAATTACTTGAAATACAATTATACAACATTTTAATACATTATGTTTTATTATATCAATCGTCTAAACTTCTTTTTAGTGACTTTAGTAATGGATTTAGTTTCATTGTACTGTTTTCGTTGTATCTTTTTATGTATTCTCGAACAAAAATTTGATAAACATTAACCTTTGTCAATTTCTGATTAGATACATAATATGATTTGTATATGGAAAAACCTAAAATTGTAAGAAATAGTTCAGACCAAAATAATTTTTGTCAAAAATTTTATATCCAAAGACTAATTGCTTTATTGATACTCTAAAATTTAAATTTGATGTTATCATTAACTCATAAATACTTTTCCAAAATTTTTCTAAAAATCGACAAGAAATAAAAAAGTGGTTATAATCTTCTTCTTTGGTACATACATTACATAGATTGTCATTCTTCTGTTTCCATTTAAACAATAATTGTTTTGTTGGTAATATGAATTGTAAAAGTTTCAATCTATATATTTTTAACTTATTTTCTTCTAAATAATAAAACATGAAAACATATAGTTGGTTAATACTGAGGTCCTCATTAATTTGTAAAATACACATCCATTTGCTAACACCAATTGATGGTTCAGTTTTATCTTTACAAATTGACTTATATAATATATTTGGTAAAACCTGAAGCCTCAATGTGATTACCATTCATTGTTTTTATTCAAAGTAAACCAAGAAAATGATCCAAAAATTTCTATTTCATTTATAGCAGCTTTGATTTCTTTCTTATTACTAAGAAATGAAGTAGTATCATCAGCTAATTGTGAAATTTTAATGCTATGGTTTTGATTATCTAGTTTAACTACGAATCCTTTGATATCTCTGTTTTTTCGAAGTCTTAAAGCCATGATCTCCACGGATAAAACGAAAAGAAGAGCTGATAAGGGACACCCCTGCCTTATTCCTCTTGAGTCCTGAAAACCATCACAAGTTTGTAACCCAGTATATAATGTTTTTACCCAGTTTATAAAAGATTCATTAAATCCAAAATGTTTCAAAGTGATTAACATCAAAATCCAGTTCTAAGGAATCAAAAGCTTTAGTAAATTCTACAAAAACTATTGCCCCTTCAATCGAATATGCATCCGCATAGTCAATAATACCTTGAATTTGTCTCAAATTAAAACCAATAAATCTGTTTTTAATATATCCTGTTTGATCTTCATTAATAAATTTTGGTAGTATCTTTTTGAACGTTGCGCTAGAACGAATGACAAAAGTTTTAAATCTACATTTACAAATAATCAATGAAATCCAAGTGTAAATATTTGTATATAATTGTAATATTTAGCCTGTTTTTATATAACAAAAAAAATAAAAATAAAAATGAGTGTGATGTAATTAAGGATTACATACATTCACATGTGTATGAAAGTAATTCAGACAAATCTGAAACAAACAAAATTATGTATAATAAAAAACAAAAGTATGTCAATTTAAATTACTTTAATCATAACTGTATCAATCAAATACTAAACAGTTGTAGTTTGTACAATATTTTTTTCAATAGAAAAGAAAATATAACATTTATGCAGATATTTGAACATTTAACAAACATTATTTTCATGAAGAAAAAGAGAATCGAAATCTTGGAAAAAATAAATCTATTTATAGTATCTACTCTGTTTCAAACAGGTAAAATCTTGTTTATGTCCCAGATATTGAACTCAACAATTTGTTACACAAAAAAGCTCACATCGTTTTATTCGTACAGTTCTCAATGTCCATTTTTTTTTTGTTCAGTTCTATGCTATTACTTCCTTCTTTTTTTTCATGTTCAATACATTTCAATTCTTTATACGCACTACTCAATTTCCGTTAATAGAACACTAAGTTTTACGAAATCACTATTCCAAAATTCACACGATAAGATTCAATCACTCTTGTATCTCCAACCATGCATACACCTACGTTGTCTGGTGTCTAAAAATAGAAAACAACAGGTGTTACAAAATGAAAGATATCAATTGTTTATTATATTGAAATTGACATGTCACAGCATGATTTTTTGCACAGAATAACAATACAATTTGAATCTCTGGCTTGTATTATTATTTTTACCTTGTGTATTAATGAAAAATGAATATTGTATATTTTTGAAATATGTGTATACTTTAAAAAAAAATAATAACTATGAGAATGCAAGAATGTAATTGTTTAGGCTCAATAAACATTCAAGTAAATAAAATTCTTAAAACAAAAGACTTATGACAGAAACAATTCACATATGTTCTTTAAATTGTCAAGGTCTCAAAGTAAAAGACATAGATTATATTTGTGGATGAAATATCAAAAATGTAATATTTTGCTTGTTCAGGAAAGTCATTTCACTGAAGATTTAGAGAAAGACTTAAATTCTGAAATTAAAGGTCAACGATATCATAGCTTTGGAACCTCACAGTCCAGAAGAGTTTCAATTTTTATTAATCATGATTTAGAATGCAAATTTATAAATATATTCAAAGACCAAGAGGGCAGGCTACTCTTAATAAATGTTGAAATTGAAGACAGTATTTACACTTTAGTAAATGTCTATGCACCAAATATACCTAAAAACAGAAATATTTTTTACAAAAAAGTTAAAGAAGTAATTGCAAAAAATAGTTTAGGAATGGTTATAATTGGAGGAGATATGAATGATACTTTAACAAAAATAGATAAAAAAAATAAAGTGTCAACACAAAAATTAAAACAAACAAAACCAGTTTTTAGCCTTAAATCTTTAATTAAAACTCAAAAACTAAGTGATATCTGGAGAGAGATTCATGGCAAGGAAATACAATTCACTTGGCGACGTAAAAATAATTTAAATGAAGCATCTAGAATAGATTTTTTCTTAACCTGTCCTGAAATAAGAACTAAAATAGAATCTACTGATATTAGGCCAGCTATTATAACTCATACAGACCATCAGGCAATTTCTATAAAAATAAAAGGTCGATCAGACCAAAAAGGTAAAGAATACTTTAAAATTAATAATCGTATTTTAGAAAATGAAGAATATCAAAACCTTATCAAAATTCTGATCAAACAATATGAAAAGAAAATTTTACTCACCAATGATATTGGGGTCAAGTAGGATCTTTTTAAAACTGAGGTAAGAGACCATACCATAGTATTCTGTAAAAGAAAAGCACAAAATAATGTAAAAGATATTCATATTTTAGAAAACAAATTGAAGAAATTAAATGAGGGTATAAACAAAAAAATGTAAAATTGATGATATTAACTCTCTTAAAGAGGAAATTAATATTATAGAAGAAAAACTTGATAAATTATATGATTCAAAAACAAAAGGAGCACAAATAAGATCCAGAATTAAATGGGTAGAAGAAGGCGAAAAAAACACTAAATTCTTCTTGGGACTAGAAAAAGCTAGGCAAACAAGAAAAACCATTACAGCGCTCAGAGACAAAGAAGGGGTGATACATACACATCCTACAGAAATACTTAATATTGAAAAAGAGTTTTATGAAGAAATTTATAAAAGTTCAAATCCCGATAAAAATTCTATTAAAGATTATGTTATGAATACAGAATGTACTCATGTCCTAACAGATAAAGAAAGCGATAGTATGGAAGGTTTATTAAGCACTCAAGAATGCACAGATTCTTTATTTAAAATGAAACTTAATAAAGCCCCCGGAATTGATGGGTTAAGTGTCGAATTTTATAGAACTTTTTGGGAACATCTTAAAGAGTTTGCAGTCAAAACTTTTAATCTTTCATTTGATAAAGGGGAGTTAACAAATTCACAAAAAATAGGAGTTATTTCCCTTTTACATAAAAAAAATGATCCTCTCAGTTTAGACAATTATAGACCAATAACATTATTGCATGTTGACACAAAATTAGTTGCTTATTCACTTGCTCAAAGGATAATTAAAATATTACCACAAATTATTCATGGAGACCAAAATGGGTATGTTAAAAACAGATACATAGGATATAATATTAGACAAATTCAAGATGTCATAGATTATGCAGACAAATTTAATATAGAGGGTGCCTTATTATTTTTAGATTTTTCGAAAGCATTCGATTCATTAGAATGGGACTTTATGTTCTTTGCTTTACAAAAATTTGGATTTAAAAATTCTATGATGAGATGGATAAAACTTTTATACACTGACATAAAAAGTTCAGTTTTAGACAATGGGTGGATCTCTAAACCCATGAGTATATATCGTGGTATACGTCAAGGCTGCCCGTGCAGTGCGATAATTTTTGTTATTGCTGTTGAGATTCTTGCTTGTAAAATTAGGCAAGACCATAACCTAAAAGGATTTGAAATCAAGATAGATGGAAAAACCCA
The DNA here is from genome assembly GCA_019925275.1 of Mytilus edulis. Taxonomy (NCBI): domain Eukaryota; kingdom Metazoa; phylum Mollusca; class Bivalvia; order Mytilida; family Mytilidae; genus Mytilus; species Mytilus edulis. The sequence goes on from CM034349.1 coordinate 1,780,759, forward strand.
CACTTTAAAAATTAGTCAACTAGCAGATGACACCACTCTTTTTCTCAAATCAAAACAAGATATTTCAAAAGCTCTCAACATGATTGAAAAATTTGGATCACTTTCAGGATTAAAACTTAACAGATATAAAACTGAGGGTATTTGGCTAGGGAAGCAAAAACATTGTAAAGAAAAATATGAAAATATTAACTTTACAGAAAAGCCAATTAAAAGTCTCGGGATATATTTTGGGCATAATAAAAAAGAGCGTCAAAAACTAAATTTTGATAAACAGCTAGAAAAGTCTGTAAAAATTATATCAAACTGGAAAAAAAGAAACTTAACCATGATAGGAAGAATAGCAGTTATTAAATCTTTAATTATTCCTATAATCACTTATTTGGCTACAGTGTCAACCTTAAGCAAAGAATACTTGGACAAATTTTAGAAAATCATATATGAATTTTTATGGAACAATAAGACAGAAAAAGTTAAACGCACCGTATTAGGCTATAACCAACTAGATGGTGGATTAAAAATGGTAAATATAGATAAATGTATAGAATCTATAAAGATAGGTTGGATAAAAATATTAACTGCTGATAAATTTCTTAATTGGATGGTTATACCAAAATTTTATCTAAATAAATTTGGTAGCAATCTACTTATCTTAAGGATGAATACTAATAATATATATTCTATACCAGGTACTAAAGAGCTACCAGAATTTTATCTTTATATGTTTAAAGTATGGTTAAAAAATAAAAATAATAAAACTAAAAATCCAAATGATTACAGACTTATCCGCCAAGACGTTATTTGGGGAAATCAATTAATTTAATTTCAAAATAAAACACTTCTTTTTCAAAATTGGATAGACAGTAATATCATCCATATAAATGATATCATTGATGAAAATGGAGTCTTTTCAGAAAAAATTATAAGTTTAAAGTTAAAAAATAAATCAAACTGGATAGCTGAATTCTCAAGATTAAGAAAAGCAATTCCAAAACAATGGTTAAAAATATTAAATGAAGAATGTTCAATAAAAACTAGTGTTTTAATAAATAACTCACTATATATAAGTGAAAAAAATAATTGCCAACATAAACTAGAAAAATTAGATTCAAAGAAAATTTATTCAATTTTAATAGAATATGATAAAGATGTTCCAATAGGATATCATAAGTGGAATAGAATTTTGAAATGTGAAAACATACAAATTGAAGCTCAATATGTGCAAAAATTTATTCACACTTACTTAAAAGATAATAAACTGAAAATGTGCAGATGGAAATTATTACACTTTATTCTTCCAAACAAAGTCCTATTAAAACAATGGAAAATAAGCCATAACTCTACTTGTAATTTTTGTAACGTTACAGAAGATTATAAACATTTTTTTGTAACATGCCACTTTTTAGATGGGTTTTGGGGGGAAATATATAAGATACTTTAATTTGTTAAGATTGGTAGACACATTCTCACTGAAACAAAATTAATCTGGGGATATAAAATTAATGATGAACATTATTATGAAATAAACTTTTTACTTACAGTGATTGTATTCACTATTCACAAAATACATTAATTGTCAGAATATAGAACACAAAATATCAACATATATAATGTTTTTAGGTCAGAATTTAAAATAGGATTATTATTACAAAAAAAATATATTAATATTGAATTTAAGGAATACTAGAAAAGATATATTCTTATATTCGACAGCATTATTGTCAATTTTGCAATATTATGTGTATTTTACAGAACTCCTTGTACTTAAATTGTTTGATAGATGGTTTTTTTTCAATGAGTTTTGAAAGTGAAAGTACAAATATACTTTTTCCACATATTTATATACTGTAACTTTAGATCATATATAAGATATGCAAATTATGCTTAATACATCATGAGAACAAGATTCTTATGTAAACCTACCTTCCGTGGCTAATTCATTTAAATTTGGCAAGCACGTGGTGAAAGTAATTAATCCACACAAAAAAAATTACAAATAAATTTACCGTTATAGGTGGCACGGTAGTATTTCCTGGCCCATAGGGATAATGATAGCCTTTTTAGAATTTTCACCACTTTCTAACACTGCAAAAAATTCTACATTTACAGTTAACTGAAATACTTTCATTTTACTATTTAGAAATGAATTTGAATATGTAACATGACCGTTTACTTTTTTTGCTATATTTAAATACCCACTAGTGTTTTAGGTCTTTTATGGTGCAGTGAATACAAAAATAAAAAAAATTCTCAAAAATTCATTTTCATCTGTATGTAAAATTATTTCATATTTTTCTACACCTGATTCATCCCTCAGTTTGGGAAAGTATGTTCAGTTGATACTAGATTTTTTGTCCAATCACACTGTTTAGATACATTAACCTACGTAGGGTACACAAAAGAGCAACCTAAATTCTGGAATGCAAATACTACCGTGCCACCTATACCGGACAACAGAGAAATACAATAAACCACACATCAAATTCGGAACACGCTTAGATAACCCGTGATTCTGTTTTTATCCCCAACATCTATCAGATAGTTACAATATATACATATATAAAGTTCATATTTAGAGTTATAATTGTAAAATTATAGAGAATTAATGTATTTAATGATAAATAAAATTGAGAATGGAAATGGGGAATGTGTCAAAGAGACAACAACCCGCCCAAATAAAAAACAACAGCAGAGGGTCACCAACAGGTCTTCAATGTAGCGAGAAATTCCCGCACCCGGAGGCGTCCTTCAGCTGGCCCTAAACAAATATATACTAGTCCAGTGATAATGAACGCCATACTAATTTCCAAATTGTACACAAGAAACTAAAATTAAAATAATACAAGACTAACAAAGGCCAGAGGCTCCTGACTTGGGACAGGCGCAAAAATGCGGCGGGGTTAAACATGTTGACAAATAATATATAAACTAACACAATTATAAAAATACTACCTGAAGATACCCTGGTCTTAAGGTACTAACAAACAGGGATCTTTACTGAAATAGCTGTACCAGTTAAGAAATCTGTTAACAGCATGTGATATATTGTTGTTGAATAAAAAAAAAAAAGAAATCTACATTTAGTACGGAAATTGGCCTATAATTATCTAATAATTAATGATCCACCTTTCTGAACAAATAATGTCAAAATACTAGTACGTTGTGAGGGGACAGACTTCCTTCTTCATTATCAGTGTTTAAAACCTTGACTAGAAAATATCTTATTTTTTCCCAAAACATCTGATAAAATTCAACTGTTAGATCATCTAGCCCTGGTGCTTTATTTAATTTAATTTTATTAATCGCTGAAGTACATTCTTCGATTGTAACTTCTCCGTCGCAAACTAATTTGTCAACATTATTTGAATTATTTTCTAATTCAGTTTCACAAATATAATTTTCGACTAAATCTTTTTTTAAATAGTATTGTTTAATTTTTGTTAATAAATCGGCCTGGTCTGTTGTTATATTTCCATTCTCGTCACTTAGTTTATTTATCGACTTTTTACCTGTCTTTGTTTTTCTAAACCTAAAAAATATGCATTATTTTTTCCCCATATTCAACCCATTTCTCCCTTGACCTAACCTGTGCACCTCTAGCTTTCTGTTCGTATATCTTACCTATTTTTATTTCTAAATCCTTTATTTCTTCATCTAAGTGTGCATCCTGCTGTGGTAATGCATCTCTTAACTTATTTCTCTCTTCCAGGTTTTTTTCTAGTTCCCGACTTAATTCTCTGTTTGCCTTTGCTTTATTCTTACAATATGCTATGCTTGCCTCCCTTATTTCTACTTTTAAAACGTCCCACAATAATTGACAATCCATATTATTATTTCCATTAGTATATTTATGAATAAGATTACTGATTATCTCTTTGTATTTTTCCTCTTTTAAAATAGAGATGTTAATCTTCCAATATCCCTAACCACTTTCTGACACACCAGTCCTAATACTTAAGAAAACGCTTAATTACAGCTGGTTTATTTTTACAATTTTCTACTAATGACTTAAAATCTGAGCCAATTAATATCATGTCTATTCTACTTGCCTGAGTTTTATCTCTCCTCTGCCATGTATATTGTTGAACGTTTGAATTCAAACATCTCCAGATATCGATTAGTTTGTTTGATTTTAACATTAATTTCAAACTATTTTTCTGGTTTTGAAATCTGGCTTTTTGAGCGTCTTGTTTTTCTATCTATAACATGTAAAGTATCATTGAAATCTCCCCCAATCATCGGTATACCGATACCAAATTCTTTTATATTATCACTTACCTTTTAAAAAACGTATTTCTAGATGCTTAATAATTTGGTGCATATATATGTTAGCGGCAATAAGTGAAATTAGGCATTAAGCTTAAATCCTAGGCAATAAGCTAACGCCTAGGCATTAAGTTATTGCCTGAAATTTCCAGGCATTAAGCTTATTACCTGAAATTTGGTGATGATTATTCATCCTATTGCCGAACATGATTTTAGGCAATAAGTGAAATTTTAGAATTTAGGTGTTTTTAGCATGTTTAGTGATTTTTCTTGAAATAAAGTATTTTCTTAATTATATTCCTAATATTAATATACGTTTACCTGACAAATCTTCAAATTTTAGTACTTTTCTTATTTAAAACAGAATTAACTCGTACTTTTTTGTGGAAGTATAAAAAATAAAAAAGATTTAAAAAAGTGATTGTATCCCATAAAAAAGGGGAATTCTATATAATCCTTATAATAATTATTTGAAAATGTTTACACTTCACTGGTCAAGCTGGTTTGAACTGGTCAAAAGTAGACAAAATTAAGATATGAATTTTTGCTCATACCATTTCATTGGATAAGTAAATTTTCTTTGTTAAAATATTTCTTAAATGCCCTCAGGCCATCTTGTCTTTTTCACTTCTTTATCTGGATTATTCGCATTAAGTGACACCATGTCTATTGAGGAAAAATTCCTTGAATCTTTGAGGTCTAAATTCGAATCGGGAAAAACAAGGAGCATATACCCTAGAGTAAAGTACCATGATCTTTTGGCAAAGATTAAACTTTTGGAATCATCAGAAAAGAAATTGACAAAAGATTACTACAATTTAAGAAGGTATGACATTTTTAACATTGGTGGTTTTGAGAGGTTGATAACTAAAGTCAGCGAGAATGACGAGGCAAATTTCAAAATTTATGTCTTCCTAGAGGAACTCTATGGTATTTTGGAAAAGGCACATAAAGAAACAGGTCATGGCGGCAGAGATTGCATGATAAAACAACTAAATAATGGATATGCTAACATTTCACGTGATGCAATTGAATTATTTCTGTCACTTTGTGAAAATTGCAATATGAAAAAAAAAACATATAGGGAAAGGAGTAGTAGTGAAACCCATTTTATCTAAAGACTTTAACAGTAGAGGACAAGTTGATTTGATGGATTTTCAATCAAACCCAGATGGAAACTATAAATTTATTATGGTATTTCAAGACCACCTTACAAAATTTTGTAACATTAAAGCCCTTACCTCAAAATGTGCATCAGAGGTGGCTTTTAATTTAATTGATATTTTTACAATTTTTGGTGCGCCCCATATACTGCAAAGTGACAATGGTCGGGAATTCACAGCTTTGGTCATATCCGAGTTAAAATTAATGTGGCCAGAACTTGTTATCGTTCATGGGAAACCGAGACATCCTCAATCACAGGGTAGCATTGAGCGATCAAATGGAGATATCCATGACATGCTAACTGCATGGCTGAGGGACAATGTATCAACAAAGTGGCCAATTGGTATCAAGTTCGTCCAGATTCAAAAGAATTCAGCTCTAAACAAAGGCATTGGACGGTCCCCCTATGAAGCCTTATTAAGTAAATGTGCAACAATTGGATTAACATCAGAAACCAAAATTCCGAAAGAAATATTGATGACCTTAGAAAAGGAAGAGGACTTACATAAGCTCCAGACAGAGTCTGTAAATGATCAACCTGTAACTGAAAATAAAACAGAAAACATTGTCGATGCCTCTGATATACCAGAATCTATTGCAGAACCAAATGTGGAACCTTCTACTCCAATCACTGATGAAACACAAAAGGAAAGTTGAAAATAGTCTCAGAAATATTAAAAGAAAAACGACTCTTTAATCCTGGCGGGAGCTTGAACTAAAGTACTTCCATGTAATATATAACAAATAAACCACAGGAATGATATTCGGAGCTTAAGAAAAAAAGAGTCTGCTTACTATGAGTTTTTGTTGAAGGCCGTATGGTTACCTATAGGTCTTATCTTATATGAACAAAAACACTTTATTACCACAAAACTGTAATTAAATTTTAAAAACTGATGTATAGCCACACCAAATGATTTTTTTTTACCTTATTAGTTATGGAAACTATTTTTCAGGATGTCTTACAGTGCTATGTATGTGAAAAGGATACATCTGGAGCTCATATGTGTATTAAATGTGACAAACACATTCATGTTATATGTGGTACTACTGTAAGTGAAGAGGGATACGGTTCAAAGGTGGTATGTCCAAATTGTAAAATTGATACCAACAGAGTTCGACATCGTTCTGGAGCCATGGACAGTCAACTGAAGCAGGCAAACACTATGATAGCCAGGAGCAAAAAGGAACTAGGGAGAGCAGAAGTTGGGCAAACAGTTGCCGTACCAATACCTATGTTTGATAGAGGGAAGGGTGACAGTAGAAATTTACTCGGCCGAGTCATTGAGGTAAGATATTTAATCAAAAGTTTGACTGCATCATTTAATATGTCATGTTTATTAAATACTAAACAGAAAGAAAACCAGTAAAAGTAAATATGTTTATATTAATGTAGGAAGGGGGTTATGGGACCAGGCCCCTCCCCCACTTTTTGAAAAATCCAGAATCTGCACCTGACGAAAATCAGATGCGGATTCATGCCACAAAGACAGTTGAAAATCACCATATGCAACACGAATTCATTTCATAATTCGCAAAATGCAAATACCTAATTAATTCTACTCTCAGACATAATTCTTTATCGATATTTTAAAGTAAAATAATCAAACTGCCTGCAAAAGAATTTTATCTGTTTATTTTTTCAGGTCAATGATAAGGGCAATGCTGTTGTGGCTACAAGATTTGGACAACTTCTAGGAACATTTGGAACAAATGAGATGGGAATATGTAAACAAAATTTAATTCTGGAAGAGGAAATTAATTGTGAAACAACTTTAAGTGTACGTGAGGCAGCAACCCATCAGTCATTATCCGGAGGTCAAGGATTTTTCCAATGTTCTTGTAAAACTAAATGTTTAAGTAACCGGTGCAAATGCAAGAAAAACGGGAGAAAGTGCAATAGTCGGTGCCACAGTTCAACAACTTGTGATAACAAATGATTTTAACACACATTTGTATTAAGTTTTCATGTTTTATAAGTAATATTTGATGAGTTTTAATAAAAAAAACATATTTTATCTGTGATTTTATTACTAGTAGATGACATTTTAAACTTCAGTTCTCGTAATTTTATTACGTAACAAATGTATAATTTTTATTTAATTGAATAAATGTCTTTTATTTACTCGCATTTATACTTTCGGCATTAAGCTTAATGCCTGGACACATTTTTCAGGATTTAAGCTTAAATCCTAGGATTTAAGACTAATGCCTAACATCATTTAGGCATTAGACTTAATGTCTAGGCGTTAGCTTATTGCCTAGGATTTAAGCTTAATGCCTAATTTCACTTATTGCCGCTAACATATACATACCAACGTAAATATTGTTTCGTCAATTTGTATATTGAGCAGAATTTCTCTCCCGTCAGCGTCTCGATTTTCATTAATAACAGTACCATTTAAACTACTCCTTATTAAAATAGCGACACTCCTACTTGCTGTCGTGCCATGACTACATAATATATTAAAATCTTTCTGTATCGACATTTCTTTACTTACTTTTTCGTCAAAATGCGTTTCTTGCTAACACGCAATGTCACATTTATGAGATTTTAACCATTCGATAACCCTCTCTCTTTTATTCCTATTGTTTATACCATTTACATTGAGACTACATACATTTAACATTTTTTTTTAACCATATTGTGTTACCTAATCCAATTTTCAATCATGTTATATAAATAAAAATACTACAGTCTGAAATATATAAAATACTTCTACATAGAAGTATCTCTTGTTTTTTTTCAACATAAACATTATAAACAATAACAGAATACAACAATTAAAATGTGTTTTGAATCCGGCATGCGAATTACCACTAGATTTAACGATATGATACATAGCCTTGTTTGTATGTTTACCTATTCGTGACCTTATTAAACTATTTAAATTCATGTTGAAGATAAGTTGGCCCTCTGGGCACGTGTTTTTGCTGTGTATTTTAAATAATATCACGACTAGAAATGTTATTTCATTCTCAATTTTATGATAACATAAATAATAACTGTAAAACTGACGTTTCTAATTTGGATATTAATTCATATATATGTGTATTTAAATTTCGAAACCTTTGTGCGTATAAGTATACTAAAATATTTAGACTATCAGCGTTAAAGTGGATGTTTTTCTAGCGTATTATTGCATTTGGATTTAACACGAAACAAGTCGACAAATTAGCGATTTAAGGTATTTGAATATCTTTTGACACACAAGTGATACTTTGTAATTTGGAGCTTTGCCGCTGAGAAATTTGTGTATACATTTGTGTTGTAGTAAAAAGAATCTGACTTGGTCTTAGATTTTGCTGCCAATGTAATTGATTGGTTTAACTTAATGGATCAATAACTCAAAACTTCTTCACTTTTTTTATCAATGTTAACCTTTTATTTGCAATACTTTCCGCTTTATCAACGATACCATCCGGTTCTGCCTCGATAACTGTTCTATTTATAAGTAAACGATCATTATGGAAAGGATTTCGTTTTCTGAGGTACTCAAGAACCGCAAGAGTGTCTATCCTGTTTTGTTCTTTCTTTGCACGAGCAGCTTCTAAGTTCTGCTTTATAGTACAGTATCCAATACCAGTGAGATCTTGCATGGCACTGTTATAGTCAGCACAAGCTGACATAGATAGTAATCGTTTGTGGTCGTTGGAATTCGACCATTCCTCTGCGCTTGTAATACCTCAAGAAGATTTCGCACTTCTCAAAAATATCTGTTCTATAGTCTGATGTGTAGAAAAACCACTCCCAAAAAAGGTACATAGTATCGATGAAGAAAAAAAATGTATTTCCACAACTAAAAAGGAACTTTTCATTTAACCAGATATACCGAACAAGCTCTTTTTAACATGCTTTGTGATAAGCTTCAGGATAATGACATTAAATGTAAGAATGCAACTGATCATGCAGATCCTTTTATTGCGTTTACAGCTATGCAGATTTATTAGTGTTACTTGTAATTCATCATGTTTATCAGCAGTGCAAAAAGGTTATTTTTAAGTCTGATAAATTGGCAATAAAGAAAAGAAAGGAACAAAAATCAAAATAAAAGACTTACGTATTTTTTGGGAAGATTTATGTGAATTGTTGGCTTTTTGAATTCTATAAGAGGTTGTGTCTCAACATCTGGTAATTTGATTAGGCAAAGAACTTGCATTAAAAACAAACGTAACCAAGAATATCGAAACTGCAAGGTCAAATTTTCATGGATAAAGATTCATTAAAGCAGATATCATCAAAGCAGGAGCAGAAGTGCGCACGTGTTTATATGGAGGACTTTTTCTTGAAAGACTTAAAATTCTTCTCTGTAGAACATCCACATCCAGAGTAATTACTGGAACCACATCTTTCAGGTGAAAAGTTTACCGCAAACAACCGAATCAGGGCAATTACATAGTCTCAAAAAGTGTAATGTCAGTGTCAAAAATGGATATCAGATAAGTTGACATGATCCTACAGACTAAGGTTGGGAAATCAAACGTAGAAAACTTAACCCGCCACATTATTTATGTACGTGCCTGTCCAAAGTCAGGAGCCTGTAATTCAGTGGTTGTCGTTTGTTTATGTGTAACATGTTTGTTTTTCGTTCATTTTTTTATGTAAATAAGGCCGTTAGTTTTCTCGTTTGAATTGTTTTACATCGTCTTATCGGGGCCTTTTATAGCTGACTATGCGGTATGGGCTTTGCTCATTGTTGAAGTCCATACGGTGACCTATAGTAGTTAATGTCTGTGTCATGTTGGTCTCTTGTGGACAGTTGTCTCATTGGCAATCATACCACATCTTCTTTTTTATATTTGTTCAAATTTTATGGAACTTTCTCCTGCACCTGATAAACTTCTTAACATTATTATATACAACTTCAGCAAAACTGCGACACCAAATGATGTGTCTGTAGAACAAATTATCTTCAGTAGTGGGTTAGATGTGGTGAATATCGTGGTTTGAATTGTTTTAATTCTGTTCCTATTACTGATTCTGGTTTTACTGATGAAAAGATATGTGTTGTATACAGAAAACTATGGAATAATCTTTAAAAAAATGTTTCTATGTATTTTGTCATTTACTTTTTGATTATCATCCGTTTTGGTCAATTAGACTTTTTACCTCTCATTATGCATGTTATGCATGATCAACACAACTTTGATTTTCGCTTAAAATATATTGATAGGAAAAATAGTATGAGTTTAAGCATCATTGCACTTTTTTATATTAAGTATATAAATTTATGTTAACCAACATCTTGTATTTTTTTCTGAAAACATATGAATTTTATCAGTTTTTTGCAATTTTTGACGATTTGTCAGTTATTTTCCTAATTGTTTTACAATCAATTTTGTTTGATCTGATAATCTTTGTACTAAGGTTTGCATATTTCTATTTTGGAATGATTTAAAAACAGTTACAACTCTGAATGGGTGTTTTTTTCAGTTTTTAACGGTTTTTGGATGTTTTGCTAATATTTTACCCGAAAACATAATCATTCACCCAATTAAGAACTGCTGTAAAGTTATGAAATATTTAAAACAAGGTTTGTATCTTTTTTTAAAATATCAAATGAACTTCTATTACATTTTTAATATTTATTCTGTCTGTTTTTGTAAACAACTCAAAAGTCTGATTTTTTTACCTAAAATTTCATGTTAATAAAATAAAAACATTTTTTTAATTATGAAATGTTATAAACACTGTATTAACTGTTGTAAAACTTTTGGTTTGAAATGTTTATTTTCTAAATTTTTCAACCCAAAAAATCAATTTTTCAACTCAGATATCTTGGTAGACTTTTAGTATAGGTAGATAATGTTCTTTCACTAAATAATTCAAAATTTTATTTTGTAATTTATTTTTATTTCATTTGAAAATACACCAAGTATTGTGATACATAATTATATAGTTAATTCATAATACATGTATTGATATTAGATTTTTCAATAACAGTCTAAAATTAAAAAGTTTGTTATGCTAATTGTTCTAAATTTTCTACTCGATCATACACATCCTTTATCACTCTGGATTAGAATACCTGAATATTCTGATGAGGTTAATGATGGCATCAGCCTTCTCCTCTAGCCACATGCATCACTGCCTATACAATGATGTTGAACATGATAGGTACCAGGAGAGGCCACTAGCGATCATTAACAGATAACATGTTGGACAGAATCACAATAAATGTCACCTAATTCAAGGGTAGATAATTCGAATACAATCAAACAAAAACTAGTAATTCAATATATATAAAAATATCAATAAACATAGATAGTACCTTTAAGATGCACACTAATCACTGTCCAGTTGTGATGTGCATCAACATATTATTAATTCTACATAAACTATTATAAAGCCTTAAGTAAGTACAAAATAGAAAGATCTCTTCTCACTTGTGAACAACAGAAGATACAATGTATGCAAAAATCTGCATTTACTGATGGACAATTTCGAAATGGCTGCTGTTGAGTGTCAATTTGCAGACCAGGGTGACATCCGCTATTGCTTGCAATGGCAATTCTAGTTATGTCACCCGATCGACAATGTCGGGTGACATATTGCTTTTCCTCTGTTTCTTTTTCCCTATTATTATTATTTTTCTTCCACCTAATTTTGTCCAGCAGTTTTCTCGGAGCCAATGGAACCCATCTTAATGATAGTTAACTATAACAAGGAACCCTGACTTTCAAGTTGCAGTGCAACTTTGGAACTAAAAAATGGCTGCCGTTACCATGGAAACAGAACAATTGTGAAAAAATCCAGTTTTTGGTTTTAATGAATTATTTGGATATGCTTTAAATCAGAATCATTATATTTTGATACAATGTAGGTGCCCACTATATACTGGTTTTGGATGATTTTGACAATCATTGGAACTACTATGTTGCCATGGAAACTACACCAAAAATTTCCAAAATATCAAAATGCTCCAAATTTTTTGAAACTTTAGCATAACGATGAGCAACTTTGGTAGATGTGGAATTTGGCATTGAAATTTCGAAAATGTCTTGTGTTACCATGGAAACAAGGCAAAAATGGTCAAAACGCTTTGAAAACTTAAAAAGTGCCATTTACTTTCTTAAAATGGTAGGTCAAATCCATTGAAACTCTGATGGTATGTTCCCTCCCATGTACCAATGTGGTATCTGCCATTAAAAATTTGGAATGGTCTGTGTTACCATAGAAACCAGCCAAAATGTCAAAAATTTCAAAAATTTCAAAATGCTCATCAAAGTAATGAAACTTGATATGGTTGTTGACTGTCAAGTCTGCACGAGACTTTTGGAGTTGGAATTTCCAAAATGGCCACCGTTGCCATGGAATCTGCAGAAATGTCAAATATTTTCAAAATGCTCCAAACTTAATAAAACTTAATATTAGTGTCAACTGGCATGTATAGATGCGACCTTTGACTTTGGAATTTTCAAAATGGCTGCCGTTACCATGGAAACAGCAGAAATGTGAAACTTTTGATAATGCTCTTATTGTACTGAAAATTTACAGAACGATATATCAAAATTCATAGATTTGCATTCACTGTTAAGTTGTTTTGAAATGGCTGCTGCTTAGTGGCAATAGGGGGAAGGGTGACATCCGCTATTGCTTGCAATGGCAATTCTAGTTATGGCACCCTCAACGGAGTTGGGGTGACATATTATTATTCTACGTTTCTTTTTTTTCTTTTTTTTTTTTTTTTTTTTTTTCTAACGTAACAATATCTTTATTGCAATCTTGCTGTAACAAATTACTAAGTTTACAGCTTTAACTTAGTATCCCTCATGTTAGCTTACCAAATAGTTAAGGGAAGCACTATTTGGCAAGGTATTATTTATTCATAATATTAGTATTCATAACATAAAATTTTTCACAAAATATATTATATAAATTAATGTGATTATACACATACATTACATTTTGTTTCTCTTTTTCATAGTATTTATTTTTTCCGGAATCAACTCCGTTATCGGTATGATCCGTGTTTCCATTAGTATTGGGCACAGTATGTGTTGTTTTTCGCATGTGCGTTATCGGGTATAGTTTGGATGTGTGTCTAAATTATATAAATATTATCCACTGGATTTAACGATTATATATGGTGAGTTTACTATTCAAATTTTCTTTAGTTATCTACTGATCTTTTTTGTCGAAATGTATGTGTGTAATTCACAAATAGGTAATTTAAGTGTAATAAGTTGAAACACTCGACATGCGAAATGATACATTATTTTTCCACATTAATTAATAAACGTACGGATATACTGTTTATAGTATAACTTTTTTTTTATCATTGTAAATACAAAATTTAAAATATAAAAAAAAATGCTGTATAATTTACATGTGGTGACTCATGCATGGCTGAACATGCTTACAAACATTGATCATGCATGGTTGAACTTGATCATAAATATTGCCATATTTGGTTTGTGTACAAGAAACAATTTTGTACACAATGTTGTGTGCTTCATACATAGCTTAGTCCTGATTCAATTGAATCTTTGTAATGAATCTATTTGTTTTTATGAGTATCTGTTTAGTTTTTTTGTTATTAAAATTGTTTATTTCAATTATTTCTGAAATTTCTTTCTGGAAAATTTTTAAAATGTTTATTTTTTTTGTCTTCTTTTCTGAGACAAAATGTGATTTGTATATTGAGAAGGATATTAAAGTTAATATATAATTAATATCAAAGTATGCTGAATCTTCAATTTTGTACCCTGTTACTAAATTTTCAAGGCTTATAATGTCTTTTTCAATACCTAGGGATTTCATTAATTTCATTATTTTCAGAACGATATATCAAAATTCATAGATTTGCATTCACTGTTAAGTTGTTTTGAAATGGCTGCTGCTTAGTGGCAATAGGGGGAAGGGTGACATCCGCTATTGCTTGCAATGGCAATTCTAGTTATGGCACCCTCAACGGAGTTGGGGTGACATATTATTATTCTACGTTTCTTTTTTTTCTTATTATGTCACCCGATCGACGAAGTCGGGTGACATATTGCTTTTCCTCTGTTTCTTTTTCCCTATTATTATTATGTCACCCCTTTGAAAAAGGGGGGATATATTGTTATTCTACGAATTTTTTCTTCCACACTTTTTGTCCAGCCGATTTCTCGGAGATGCCTTGACATATATTTATAAAACTGCACCATAATGACAATCCCCATGTGCAAAGTTGCAGTAAGCATGGAATGGTTCAAGATGGCCGCCGTTTCCATGGAAACGGCAAAAATGTAAAAAACCGAAAAATGGTCCAAATTTAATGAAACTTTCAGAACTAATAATTCATCGTTAGAAGGCGTGACATCCATCTTAAGAACTTTTAAAACGGCTACCGTTGTCATGGAAACGGTCCAAACGTGAAAAAAACGAAAATAAATCCTTCATTAATTCATAGAAAATAAACCGCTACAGATACGGCAAAAAAAAACCGTAAGTAGAAAACAGCATTATAAACTGTAGAATTCATTGCCGTTGGAATTTTTAAGATAGCTGCTGTTACCATGGAGATAACACTAAAAGTGCACATTGGACCCATATGGTAAAAAACGTCAAAGTAACATTTTCGTACAAATTTTAAGCTCATTCCCGTTTAAATGCTATTGTATTGTCATCTGTCTTCGAAATTTTCAAAATGGCCGCCGTTGCCATGGAAACAGTCTTAAAAAAAAAAAAAAAAAAAAAAAAAAAACTCGTAAATTTGAGACAAACTTCTGTGATGAAGACTATGTGCAAAACATCTTCTAGAATATGCTAGAAGAAAACGAATATATAATTTAACGTGCTTCTTTCTATTCTATACAAAAATCGTGCTCTGAAGAGAAAATCGCCACTGAAAGAGAGAGAGAGAGAGAGAAACATGAAGAGTACACATAATTGACATTTCTGCACTTGCATTAAAGTACACATCCGTTAATCGAACACCTGCAAAAATATACACATTCGCTGAAATCAATCGATAAGCGTGTAATTAAATTGTACAAGATAAAATACTTGTATCGTGTGATACGCGAGATATTGAAGAATAAAATGAACAGTTAGTATGCCGCTCCGTCAATATATACACATGTTCTCTGTCCAAGGTCCCCTCTAAAAAGAATAGTAATGTACTAACTCCACGATAATATACTTCAGTATCACGTGACAGCACCTTTCTTCCTCAAGCGTGTGTCTAATTTAAGATTTTAAAGAGTTCCCCAACTATAAATAGACATCACTCTTAGTCTACGAGAAGAGAAAAAGGGGGGGGGGGTCAAAGGCATGTATACTAGACGTGCCATGTGACTTTGACACACTCAAACTGGTTGCTGCTACTGTGACAATGTCAAGAACGGGGTGACATCCTCCGCTATTGCTTGCAATGGCAAATCTAGTGTTAGAGTAACTCATTCGCAATTCATTTTTTCTGATGAGAAAACAGGAAATAGAGTATTTTTCTCAATTTTACGTGTAAAATTGTTCACAGATATTTGTCACTGAACAGCACAAAACGTATAGACAAGGAATAAACCAATGCAAAATGTGTCACTTTATGCTATACAAAGTATTTATCAATCAATCAAATCATGATTCAAGTGATCAAATCATGATAAGTGATCAATCAATCAAGTTTTGATATCAAACAAGTAATGAATCAAGTGCAGATATCGAAAAAAACGTCTCCTTACCATTTTATAAACTGCCTATCCGTCGATTAATCAATCAATCAAACGATTAATCAATCAATGATTGATCAATCATGATCACAAACCATCAATCAACCAATCCACATATCTTTACGTTGAGTTTATGAAAGAAAATACCTTTAATTCTCTGTTGAACAATCGACTTTCGCGTATTATTATGTCACCCCTTTGAAAAAGGGGGGATATATTGTTATTCTACGAATTTTTTCTTCCACACTTTTTGTCCAGCCGATTTCTCGGAGATGCCTTGACATATATTTATAAAACTGCACCATAATGACAATCCCCATGTGCAAAGTTGCAGTAAGCATGGAATGGTTCAAGATGGCCGCCGTTTCCATGGAAACGGCAAAAATGTAAAAAACCGAAAAATGGTCCAAATTTAATGAAACTTTCAGAACTAATAATTCATCGTTAGAAGGCGTGACATCCATCTTAAGAACTTTTAAAACGGCTACCGTTGTCATGGAAACGGTCCAAACGTGAAAAAAACGAAAATAAATCCTTCATTAATTCATAGAAAATAAACCGCTACAGATACGGCAAAAAAACCGGAAGTAGAAAACAGCATTATAAACTGTAGAATTCATTGCCGTTGGAATTTTTAAGATAGCTGCTGTTACCATGGAGATAACGCTAAAAGAGCACATTGGACCCATATGGTAAAAAACGTCAAAGTAACATTTTCGTACAAATTTTAAGCTCATTCCTGTTTAAATGCTATTGTATTGTCATCTGTCTTCGAAATTTTCAAAATGGCCGCCGTTGCCATGGAAACAGCCTTAAAAAAAAAAAAAAAAAAAAAAAAAAAAAAAAAAAAATCGTAAATTTGAGACAAACTTCTGTGATGAAGACTATGTGCAAAACATCTTCTAGAATATGCTAGAAGAAAACGAATATATATTTTAACGTGCTCCTTTCTATTCTATACAAAAATCGTGCTCTGAAGAGAAAATCGCCACTGAAAGAGAGAGAGAGAGAGAGAGAGAAACATGAAGAGTACACATAATTGACATTTCTGCACTTGCATTAAAGTACACATCCGTTAATCGAACACCTGCAAAAATATACACATTAGCTGAAATCAATCGATAAGCATGTAATTAAATTGTACAAGATAAAATACTTGTATCGTGTGATACGCGAGATATTGAAGAATAAAATGAACAGTTAGTATGCCGCTCCGTCAATATATACACATGTTCTCTGTCCAAGGTCCCCTCTAAAAAGAATAGTAATGTACTAACTCCACGATAATATACTTCAGTATCACGTGACAGCACCTTTCTTCCTCAAGCGTGTGTCTAATTTAAGATTTTAAAGAGTTCCCCAACTATAAATAGACATCACTCTTAGTCTACGAGAAGAGAAAAAAGGGGGGGGGTCAAAGGCATGTATACTAGACGTGCCATGTGACTTTGATACACTCAAACTGGTTGCTGCTACTGTGACAATGTCAAGAACGGGGTGACATCCTCCGCTATTGCTTGCAATGGCAAATCTAGTTATTATTATGGCACCCTAAACGGAGTTTGGGTGACATATTGTTATTCTACGTTTCTTTTTGTTTTTTTTATCTTTATTATTTTTCTTCCTCACTTTTTTGTCCAGTCTGGAACTCTAATATAAATGGACCAAAGAAGATGGAACTATACCATAATGTTAACCACCATGTGAAGATTTGCTTTTTGGGGTTGGCACTTTCAAGATGTCCGCCGTTACCATGGAAACGGAACAACTGTGAAAAAATCCACTTTTTGATTTTGGGGAATAATTTGGAGATGCTTCAACTCCGAACCCTTATATTTTAACACAATGTAGGTGCCAGCCATATACAGGTGTTGGATGATTTTTGGTACTTATTGGAACTACTATGTTGCCATGGAAACAACACCAAAATTTTCAAAAATATCAAAATGCTCCAAACTTTATGAAACTTCACAGTAACGATGAGCAACATTGGCAGATGTGGCTTTTGGAGTTGCAATTTCCAAAATGGCTTTTGTTACCCTGGAAACAATGCAAAACATTTCAAAAAAATAAAAATGCTGCAAACTGGATGAAAGTTTACAGAAATGGTAACTGACATTGGCAGAGTTTCATTTTAAAGTTGGAACTTTCAAAATGGCCGCCGTAACCATGGAAACAGCAAAAATGTCCAAATTATCAAAATGCTCCAAACTTAATGAAACTTTTCAAAAATGATAATTTGCATGTGTAGATACACTCTTTGACTTTGGAATTTTCTAAATGGATGCCGCTCGCCTGGCAATTGGGGAAGGGTGCCATCCGCTATTGCTTGCAATGGCAAATCTAGTTATGGCACCCTCAACGGAGTTGGGGTGACGTATTGTTATTCTACGTTTCTTTTTATGGCACCCTCAAAGGAGTTGGGGTGACGTATTGTTATTCTACGTTTCTTTTTTTTTTCTTATTATTATTTTTATTATTTTTCTTCCACACATTTTGTCCAGGAGTTTTATGGAAATCCATTGGACCAAAGTTGATGGAACTCTTTTATATTGAGGACCCTTAGGTTAAGAGTTGCAGGTACCATGGAATGGTTCAAGATGGCTGCCGTTTCCATGGAAACAGAACAAAAGTGAAAAAATCCAGTTTTTTGTTTTGGTGAACTGTTTGGATATGCTTTATCTCAGAATCATTATATTTTAATACAATGTAGGTGCCCACTATATACAGGTGTTGGATGATTTTGGTAATCATTGGAACTACTATGTTGCCATGGAAACTACACAAAAAATTTCGAAATTCTCAAAATGCTCCACACTTCAGGAAACTTCACAGTAACGATGAGCAACATTGGAAGATGTGGAATTTGGCGTTGGAATTTCCAAAATATCTGTTGTTACCTTGGAAACAATGCAAAAAGGTCAAAACTTTGAATTTTCACAGAACATTCCAGAACATCAATGTTAAATTTATTCTAGAGACATTAAATGGTATATGTTTATGGAGGGCAAAAAATTGCAGCGGGGGTTTGACTTTGGAATATTCAAAATGGCCGCCGTTACCATGGAAACAGCAAAAATATGAAAAACTTCAAAATGCTTCAAATTTAAGGAAACTTATAACAAATGTTGCCTAGCTTATGTAGACTTGACTTTTGAGTTTGGAATTTTCAAAATGGCCGCCGTTACCATGGAAACAGCAAAATTATCCAAAATTTCAAAATGCTTCAAACTTAATGAAACTTTGCAAAAATGTTACTAGACATCTGTAGATGCACTATTTGACTTTGGAATTTTCAAACTGGCTGCCGCTCACCTGGCAATAGGGGGAAGGGTGCCATCCGTTATTGCTAGCAATTACAAATCTAGTTTTTATGGCACCCTCAACGGAGTTGGGGTGACATATTGTTATTCTACGTTTCTTTTTTTTCTTATTTTTCTTCTTGCAACAAATTTTGTCCAGGTGATTTCTCGAAATCAAATGAACCAATGTTGATGGAACTCTACTATAGTAATGACCCCCAAATGCAGAGTTGCAGTAAGCATGGAATGGTTCAAGATGGCTACCGTTTCCATGGAAACAGAACAAATGTGAAAAAATCCAGTTTTTTCTTTTGGTGAACTGTTTGGATATGCTTTCACTCAGAAACATTATATTTTGATACAATGTAGGTGCCGGCCATATACAGGTGTTGGATGATTTTGGCACTCATTGGAACTACTATGTTGCCATGGAAACTACACCAAAAATTTCAAAAATATCAAAATGCTCCAAACTTCATGAAACTTCACAGTAACGATGAGCAACATTGGAAGATGTGGAATTTGGCGTTGGAATTTCCAAAATATCTGTTGTTACCATGGAAACAATGCAAAAAGGTCAAAACTTTGAATTTTCACAGAACATTCCAGAACATCAATGTTAAATTTATCCTAGAGACAATAAATGAAATATGATTATGGAGGGCAAAAATTGTAGCGGGGGTTTGACTTTGGAATATTCAAAATGGCCGCCGTTGTCATGGAAACTGGGGCCAAGTTTTGCATTGACCCTATGGAAAAATGCATAAAATCAGCATTTTCTCAGAGAGTAGTGCACCAAAGTAAATGAAACTGTATTGGTATATAACATGACATGTGGCAATGAGATGTCTGCTTTTAGAATTTTGGAATTATCTACTGTAACCATGGTTGCAGCACAAATGTTCAAAATTTCAAAAAAAAATTAAGTGCTGCAAACTGGATGAAACTTTATAGGAATAGTAACTGCCATGTGCAGAATTGCATTTTGAAGTTGGAATTTCCAAAATGGCCGCCGTAACCATGGAAACAGCAAAATTGTCCAAAATTTCAAAATGCTTCAAACTTAATGAAATTTTGCAAAAATGATAACTTGCAGGTGTAGATGCACTCTTTGACTTTGGAATTTCCAAAATGGCTGCCAATCGCCTGGCAATGGGGGAACGAGGGTGCCATCCGTTATTGCTAGCGATTACAAATCTAGTTCTTATTATTTTTATTATTTTTCTTCCACACATTTTGTCCAGGAGATTTCTGCATATCCAATGGACCAAAGTTGATGGAACTCTACTATATTGAAGACCCTTAGGTGAAGAGTTGCAGGCACCATGGAATGGTTCAAGATGGCTACCGTTTCCATGGAAACTGCAAAAATGTGAAAAATTTTCAAAATTGTAAATCCTTCATTATAAGACCCAAGTGAATGAAACTTTATGGAAGTGTAACCTGATATGCCTAGATGTGCATGCAATATCAAGAAGTTCCAAAATGGCCGCCATTGTCATGGAAACAGTGCGAAAGTTTAACATTGACCCTATGGGAAAACACATTAAAGCTGCAATTTCATGAAGAATATAGCATCAATCCCAATGAAACTTTATAGATATGTAACATGGCATGTACCAATGTGGCACCTGTCTTTGGAATTTTGGAAATGGTACCCGTTACCATGGAAATATCAAAAATTTCAAAAATTTGAAAATGCTCCAAAATTAAAGAAACTTTACAACAATGTTTATAAACATCTGTAGATGCGGTCTTTGACTTTGGAATTTTCAAAATGGCTGCCGCTCACCTGGCAATGGGGGAAGGGTGCCATCCGTTATTGCTAGCAATTACAAATCTAGTTATTATTATTTTTCTTCCACCTAATTTTGTCCGGCAGTTTTAGAGCCAAAGGAACCAATCTGAATGATGGTGCACTATAACAAGGAACCCTGACTGTTCAGTTGCAGTGCAACTTTGGAACTAAAAAATGGCTGCCATTACCATGGAAACCGAAAAATAATGGAAAATTCCAGTTTTTGGTTTTGATGAATTATTTGGAAATGCTTTAACTTAGAATCGTTATATTTTGACACAATGTAGGTGCCGGGCATATACTGGTTTTGGATGATTTTGGCAATCATTGGAACTACTATATTGCCATGGAAACTACACCAAAAATTTCAAAAATATGAAAATGCTCCAAATTTTTTGAAGCTTTAGCATAACGATGAGCAACTTTGGTAGATGTGGAATTTGGCCTTGGAATTTCCAAAATGTCTGCCGTTTCCATGGAAACAATGCAAAAAGGTCAAAATGCTCCAAAAACATCAGGATTTGGTGAATAATTTTGTTATGCCTTAATTTAGAATCATCTAATTTTCATACAATATAGTTTTCAACTATATTCAGGTTTTGAATGATTTTGACAATCATTTGAACTTCAATGTTACCATGGATACAGCAGCAAAAATTTCAAAAAAAATCAAAATGCTTAATCTTTATGAAACTTCACAATAATGTTGACTGTCATGTGTTGAAGCAGAATTTGGGGTTAGAATTTCCAAAATGGCTGCCGTTGCCATGGAAACATCAAAAATTTCAAAAATTACAAAATGCTTCAAATGTTCTGAAAATTTGTAGAAAGATGAATTTCCATGCATATATGTAAAATCACTGTTTAAAATTGTTGAAATGGCTGCCACTTAATGGCAATGGGGGGAAGGGTGACATCCGCTATTGCTTGCAATGGCAAATCTAGTTATGGCACCCTCAACGGAGTTGGGGTGACATATTGTTATTCTACGTTTCTTTTTTTTCTTTTTTTTATTATTTTTCTTCCACTATTTTTGTCCGGAGCGGTTCTCAGAATTGAATGGACCAAAGTTGATGGAACTATGGTATAATGTTGAACACCATGCGAAGTTGTCCCTCTGACTTTGGAATGGTCAAGATGGATATCATTACCATGGAAACAGCAAAAATGCGAAAAACATTAAAGTGTTCCAAAGTGGAAAAAACTTCACAGGAATGGTAACTGGCATGTGCTGATCAACAGTTTGACTTCGGAATTTCCAAAATGGCCGCCGTTACCATGGAAACTGCAAAAATGTCAAAAATTTTAAAAAGCTCCAAAATTTATAAAACTTTTAAAAAATGTTAATTTGCAAGTGTAGATGCACTCTTTGACTGAGGAATTTTCAAAATGGCTGTCGTTTCCCTGGCAATGGGGGAAGGGTGCCATCCGTTATTGCTAGCAATTACAAATCTAGTTTTGTCACCCTGACGGAGGTCGGGTGACATATTGTTATTGTACGATTCTTTTTTTTTCTTTATTATTCCACACTTTTTTGTCCAGACTATTTCTCGGAACTGCATGGACCAATGATGATGAAACTTTACCATAATGTCAACCCCCATGTCCAGATGTGCAATCGGGGTTGGCATTTCAAAGATGGCTACCGTTGTCATGGAAACAGAAAAGTGTGAAAAATCGGAAAGTCTTACAAAATGAATGAAACTTTGGGGAAATGTTACTTGACATGCGAAGACATGTCATCCATCTTTGGAATTTTCAAAATGGCCACCGTTGCCATAGAAACAGTACAAATATGAAAAATTTCAAAATGCTTTAAACTTTCTGAAAATTTGCAGATTGAAGTATTGTGAAGTATATAAGTAAATTCAATGTTACTAAATTTCGAAATGGCTGCCACTTAGTGGCAATTGGTGGACCAGTGTGACATCCGCTATTGCTCGCAATGGCAATTCTAGTTTTTATTAATCTTCTTCCATACTTTTTGTCCACGCTAGTTCTCGGAATCTAATGGGTCAATGATGATGGAACTCTACTATAATAAGGACCCCCATGTGAAGTTGTGCATCTTCCTATGGAATGGTCCAAGATGGCTGCCGTTTCCATGGAAACGGTTAAAATGTAAAAAAAAATCAAAATACCAAATCTTTCATTGTTAGACCCAACTGGATGAAACTTTATGGAAATGTTCCTTGGTGTGCCCTGATATACCGACAATATTTAGAAATTCCAAAATGGCCGCCATTGTCATGGAAACAAGGCAAAAGTTTAACATTGGCCCTATGGGAAAATACATTAAAGCTGTATTTTCTAAAGGAATATAAGATCAAATCTATTAAAACTTTATTGATATATTACATGGCATGTCTCAAAGTGGCACCTGTCTTTGTAATTTTGGAAATAGTAACTGTTACCATGGAAACAGCAAAAATTTCAAAAAATTCAAAATGCTCCAAACGAGATGAAAAATTTACAACAATATTGATAAACATGTCTAAAAGCGTTCATTGACTTGAAATTTTCAAAATGGCTGCCGCTCGCCTGGCAATGGGGGACGAGGGTGCCATCCGTTATTGCTAGCAATTACAAATCTAGTTATGGCACCCTAAACGGAGTTTGGGTGACATATTGTTATTCTACGTTTCTTTTTTATGTCACCCCTATGGAAATAGGGGTGATATATTGTTATTGTTCCGAATTATTCTTCCACACTTTTTGTCCAGCTTAGTTCTTGGAGATGACTTAACATACATTAATAAAACTGTACCATAATGACAATCCCCATGTACAGATGTGCAGTTAGGGTCTGAAATTTTCAAGATGGCCGCCGTTACCATGGAAACGGCAAAAATGTGAAAAACCGAAAAATGGTCCAAAATAAACGAAATTTTCAGACATTGTAACTGGTCAGGCGAAAGCGTGAAAAATCTTAAAAACTTTCAAAATGGCTACCGTTGCCATGGAAACAGTCCAAACGTGAAAAAAACGAAAATAATTCCTTAATTAATTCATAGTAAATCAACCGTTACAGATACGACCCCTAATACTCCCCCTTTGTAACAAGAGTATGAACTGTAGAATTCATTGCCGTTGGAATTTTTGAGATCGCTGCTGTTACCATGGAGAAAAGGCTAAAAGTGCAATATTGACCCATATGGGAAAAAACGTCAAAGTATCATTTTCTTGCAAATTTTAAGCTCATTCCCGGTAAAATGCTATTGAAACGTCATCTGTCCTTGAAATTTTCAAAATGGCCGTCGTTGTCATGGAAACAGCAAAAAAAAAAAAAAAATCCCAACTTTCAGGCAAAATTCTGTAATCATGACTATGTGCATACGATCAAATACAAATCTGTACTGCAAAACATCTTCAAGAATATGCTAGAAGAAAACTAATATAGAATTTAACGTGCTTCTATTCTATACATAAATCGTGCTTTGAAGAGAGAATCGCCACTGAGAGAGAGAGAGAGAAACACGAAGAGTACACATAAGTGACATTTCTGCACTTGCACTAAAGTACACATCCGTTAATCGAACACCTGCTACAATATACACATGAGCTAAGAATCAATCGATAAGCGTGTAATTAAATTGTACAAGATAAGATACATATATCGTGTGATGCGCGAGTAATTGAAGAATAAAATGAACAGTTAGTATGCCGCTCCGTCAATATATACACATGTTGTCTGTCCAAGGTCCCCTCTAAAAAGAATAGTATTATGCTAAGTCCACGATAATATGCTTGAGTATCACGTGACACCACCTTCCTACTTGCGCGCGTGTCTAATTTTACATTTAAAAGGATTCCCCAACTAAATATAGACATCACTGGCATGTGCTGATTTCCAGTTTGACTTTGGAATTTTCAAAATGGCTGCCGTTACCATGGAAACAGCTAAAATATCAAAAATTCTAATTCTTTCGTTATAACATCCAACTGGATGAAACTTTATGAAAATGTTCTCCAGTATGCCAAGATGTCAAGACAATATTTGGATAGTTCAAAATGGCCGCCGTTGTCATGGAAACTGGGGCCAAATTTTGCATTGACCCTATGGAAAAATGCATAAAATCAGCATTTTTTCAGAGAGTAGTGCACCAAAGTAAATGAAACTGTATTGATATATAACATGACATGTGGCAAAGAGATGTACGCTTTTAGAATTTTGGAATTATCTACTGTAACCATGGTTGCAGCACAAATGTTCAAAATTTCCAAAAAAATCAAAATGCTGTAAACTGGATGAAACTTTACAGGAATAGTAACTGACATGTGCGGAGTTGCATTTTGAAGTTGCAATTTCCAAAATGGCTGCCGTAACCATGGAAACAGCAAAATTGTCCAAAATTTCAAAATGCTCCAAACCTAAAGAAATTTTACAAAAATGATAACTTGCATGTGTAGATGCACTCTTTGACTTTGAAATTTTCAAAATGGCTGCCGCTCGCCTGGCAATGGGGGGACGAGGGTGCCATCCGTTATTGCTAGCAATTACAAATCTGTTATTGCTAGCAATTACAAATCTAGTTATGTCACCCGATCGACAATGTCGGGTGACATATTGCTATTCCTCTGTTTCTTTTTCACTATTATTATGTCACCCGATCGACAATGTCGGGTGACATATTGCTTTTCCTCCGTTTCTTTGTTATTATTATTCTTATTCTTCCAATGATTTTTGTCCGGCAGATTTTTTGAAGGCAATGGAACCAATCTTAGTGATAGTCAACTATAATGAGGAACAAAAAATTTCGGGTTGCAGTAGGTCTAAAGACCAATAAAAATGGCTGCCGTTACCATGGAAACGGAACAATTGTGAAAAATTCCACTTTTTGGTTTTAGGGAATTATTTGGAGACGCTTTAACTTAGAATCATTATATTTTTATACAATGTAGGTGCCCACTATATACTTGTTTTGGATGATTTTTGGCCTTCATTGGAACTACTATGTTGCCATGGATACTACACCAAAAATTTCCAAAATATCAAAATGCTCCAAATTTAATGAAACTTCACAGTAATGATGAGCAACATTGGAAGATGTGCAATTTGGCGTTAGAATTTCGAAAATGTCTTGTGTTACCATGGAAACAAGGCAAAAATGGTCAAAACCCTTTAAAAAACCTATACAAGTGGCATTTACTTCCTTAAAATGGTGGGTCAAATCCATTGAAACTCTGATGGTATGTTCCCTCCCATGTACCAATGTAGTATCTGCCATTAAAAATTTGGAATGGTCTGTGTTACCATAGAAACCAGCCAAAATGTCAAAAATTTCAAAAATTTCAAAATGCTCAAAAAGTAATGAAACTTAATATATTTGTTGACTGTCAAGTCTGCATGAAAATTTTGGAGTTGGCATTTCCAAAATGACCACCGTTGCCATGGAAACTGCAGAAATGTCAAATATTTTCAAAATGCTCCAAACTTAATGAAACTTAATATTATTGTCAACTGGCATGTATAGATCAGACTTTTGACTTTGAAATTTTCAAAATGGCTGCCGTTGCCATGGAAACAGCAGAAATGGGAAACTTTTGACAATTCTCGAATTGTACTGAAAATTTACAGAAAGATATATCGCAATTCATAGATCTGCATTCACTGTTAAGTTGTTTTCAAATGGCTGCCGCTTAGTGGCAATAGGGGAAGGGTGACATCCGCTATTGCTTGCAATGGCAATTCTAGTTATTATTATTTTTCTTCCACCTAGTTTTGTCCGGCAGTTTTCTCAGAGCCAAAGGAACCAATCTGAATGATGGTGCACTGTTACAAGGAACCCTGACTTTCCAGTTGCAGTGCAACTTTGGAACTAAAAAATGGCTGCCATCACCATGGAAACCGAAAAATAATGGAAAATTTCAGTTTTTGGTTTTGATGAATTATTTGGAAATGTTTTAACTTAGAATCATTATATTTTGATACAATGTAGGTGCCGGGCATATACTGGTTTTGGATGATTTTGGCAATCATTGGAACTGCTATGTTGCCATGGATACTACACCAAAAATTTCCAAAATATGGAAATGCTCTAAATTTTTTGAAACTTCATAGTAACGATGAGCAACATTGGTAGATGCGTAATTTGGCGTTGGAATTTCCAAAATGTCTGCCGTTACCATGGAAACAGTGCATAAGTGTCAAAATGCTCTAAAAACCTCAGGATTTGGTGAATAATTTTGGTATGCTTCAACTTGAAATCATCAAATTTTTACACAATGTAGTTGTCCACTATATACAGGTTTTGAATGATTTTGACAATCATTGGAACTCTTCTGTAACCATGGATACAGGACCAAATATTTCAAAAATTTCAAAATGCTCCAAAATTGATCAAACTTAATATGATTGTTGACTGGCAAGTCTGGATGAGACTTTTGACTTCGGAATTTCCAAAATGACCACCGTTGCCATGGAAACTGCAAAAAAGTCAAAATTTCTCAAAATGCTTTGAACTTAATGAAACTTGATATTATTGTTAACTGGCAAATACAGATCAGACTTTTGACTTCGAAATTTTCAAAATGGCTGCCGTTGCCATGGAAACAGCAAAAATGTTAATTTTTTTAAAATGCTCTGAATGTACTGAAAATTTACAGAAAGATGTATTGCCATGCATATATGTGCATTCACTGTTAAACCACTTTGAAATGGCTGCCACTTAGTGCCAATAGGGGGAAGGGTGACATCCGCTATTGCTTGCAATGGCAATTCTAGTTATGGCACCCTCAACGGAGTTGGGGTGACATATTGTTATTCTACGTTTCTTTTTTTTCTTTTTATTATTTTTATTCTTCCACACATTTTGTCCACGCTATTTCTCGTAATTGGTCAGACCCATGTTGATGGAACTATACCATAATATGAACCGCCATGTGGAGTTGTGCAAGAGACATTGGAATGGTAAAAAATGGCCGCCGTTACCATGGAAACTACAAAAATGTAAAAAAAAATCCAAATTTTCAATCTTTCGTTATAAGAGACAGAGTCCTGAAAGTTTATGTTAATGTTGGCAGTGGTGCCCCGAGGTACCAACAGTACTTGGAATTTCCAAAATGGCTGCCATTGCCATGGAAACTGGACAAAAGTTTAACATTGACCCTATGGGAAAATGCATTTAAGTTGCATTTTCTTTAAAAATATAACAACAATTCCACGGAAATCGTCATAAGGAGTATGTGATCGTATGTGCATATGTCACGTGCAATGCTGTACTGCTAACATGTACTAGAATATTCTAGAATAAAAAAATACGTATTCTATTTAATGTGCTTCAAAGAGAAAATTGCCACCGAGAGAACGAGAAACACTCAGATTACATATGACTGACATTTCTGCACTTGCGTTAAAGTACATATCCGTAAATGACACACCTGCTAAAATATACACATTAGCTGAAATCAATCGATAAACATGTAATTAAATTGTACACGATAATTTACATGTATTGTGTGATACGCGAGCTATTGAAGAATAAATGGAACAGTTAATACGCCGCTCCGTCAATATAATACACATGTTGTCTGTCCAACGTCCCCTCTAAAAAGAATATTAATATACTTGAGTATCACGTGACACCACCTTCCTACTTGCGCGCGTGTCTAATTTTAAATTTTAAAGGATTCCCCAAACTATGTATAGAACTGAAACGTATTCTACGGAAGAGAAAAAAAAGGGGGGGGGGGGGTAGACATGCTGATTCCGACATGTATAATAGATATGCCATTTGACTTTTGTACACTCATAATTGTTGATGCTACTGTGACAATGTGCAGTACGGGGTGCCATCCTCCGCTATTGCTTGCAATAGCAAATCTTGTTATTATTATTTTTCTTCCACCTAATTTTGTCCGGCAGTTTTCTCAGAGCCAAAGGAACCAATCTGAATGATAGTGCACTATAACAAGGAACCCTGACTTTCCTGTTTCTTTCCGGTATTGGAACTAAAAAAATGGCTGCTATCACCATGGAAACGGAAAAATGGTGAAAAAATATAATTTTAGAGTTAAGGGAATTGTTTGAGAATGCTTAAGCTTAAAATCTTTAGATTTTTATACGACCGCAAAATTTGAAAAAATTTTCGTCGTATATTGCTATCATGTTGGCGTCGTCGTCGTCGTCGTCGTCCGGCGTCCGAATACTTTTAGTTTTCGCACTCTAACTTTAGTAAAAGTGAATGGAAATCTATGAAATTTTAACACAAGGTTTATGACCACAAAAGGAAGGTTGGTATTGATTTTGGGAGTTTTGGTCCCAACATTTTAGGAATTAGGGGCCAAAAAGGGCCCAAATAAGCATTTTCTTGGTTTTCGCACTATAACTTTAGTTTAAGTCAATAGAAATCTATGAAATTTTGACACAAGGTTTATGACCACAAAAGAACGGTTGGGATTGATTTTGGGAGTTTAGGTTTCAACAGTTTAGGAATTAGGGGCCAAAAAAGGGCCCAAATAAGCATTATTCTTGGTTTTCGCACAATAACTTTAGTTTAAGTAAATAGAAATCAATGAAATTTAAACACAATGTTAATGACTACAAAAGGAAGGTTGGTATTGATTTTGGGAGTTAAGGTCCCAACAGTTTAGGAATTAGGGGCCAAAAAGGGACCCAAATAAGCATTTTTCTTGGTTTTCGCACCATAACGTTAGTATAAGTAAATAGAAATCTATGAAATTTAAACACAAGGTTTATGACCATAAAAGGAAGGTTGGTATTGATTTTGGGAGTTTTGGTCCCAACAGAATAAGGGGCCCAAAGGGTCCAAAATTAAACTTTGTTTGATTTCATCAAAATTGAATAATTGGGGTTCTTTCATATGCCGAATCTAACTGTCATGACTGTGTATGTAGATTCTTAACTTTTGGTCCCGTTTTCAAATTGGTCTACATTAAGGTCCAAAGGGTCCAAAATTAAACTTAGTTTGATTTTGACAAAAAATGAATCAGTTAGGTTCTTTGATATGCTGAATCTAAAAATGTACTTAGATTCTTGATTATTGGCCCAGTTTTCAAGTTGGTCCAAATCGGGGTCCAAAATTAAACTTTGTTTGATTTCATCAAAAATTTAATAAATGGGGTTCTTTAATATACCAAATCTAACTGTGTATGTAGATTCTTCATTTTTGGTCCTGTTTTCAAATTGGTCTACACTAAAGTCCAAAGGGTCCAAAATTAAACTTAGTCTGATTTCAACAAAAATTGAAATCTTGGGGTTCTTTGATATGCTGAATACAAAAATGTACTTAGATTTTTTATTATGGGCCCAGTTTTCAAGTTGGTCCAAATCAGGATCTAAAATTATTATATTAAGTATTGTGCAATAGCAAGTCTTTTCAATTGCACAGTATTGCGCAATGGCAAGAAATATCTAATTGCACAATATTGTGAAATAGCAATTTTTTTTTTAATTAGAGTTATCTTTCTTTGTCCAGAATAGTAAACAAGAAATATCTAATTGCAAAATATTGTGCAATAGCAAGATTTTTTTTTTAATTGGAGTTATCTTTCTTTGTCTTTAAATCTTTGTTATATACAATATACAATGTATATTCACTTTTTACTACCAACTGATAAATTAAAATAATCTTTACCATTCAGTGATAACAAGCAGTTTTTTTACATCTTAATATTTTATGATGTATTTAAATGAGTAGTTATTGTTGCAAACTCCATTAGAAATTTTAATTGAGATTAGTTTTGGAATAAGGGAAAGGGGGATGTGATTAAAAAAATTGGGATCAATTTTTCTCATTTGAAATTTCATAAATAAAAAAGAAAATTTCTTCAAACATTTTTTTGAGAGGATTAATATTCAACAGCATAGTGAATTGCTCTAAGAGAAAACAAAAATTTTAAGTTCATTAGAACACATTCATTCTGTGTCAGAAACCTATGCTGTGTCAACTATTTAATCACAATCCAAATTTAGAGCTGAATCCAGCTTGAATGTTGTGTCCATACTTGCCCCAACCGTTCAGGGTTCAACATCTGCGGTCGTATAAAGCTACGCCCTGCGGAGCATCTGGTTATACAATGTAGGTGCCCACTATATACTGCTTTGGGATGATTTTGGCAATCATTGGAACTGCTATGTTGCCATGAATACCACACCAAAAATTTCCAAAATATGGAAATGCTTCAAATTTAATAAAACTTCACAGAAACTATGAGCAACATTGTAAGATGTGGAATTTGGCGTTGGAATTTTAAAAATGTCTGCCGTTACCATGGAAACAATGCAAAACAGGTCAAAATGGTCCAAAAAACACCTAAAAGTGGCATTTACTTTCTTAAAAGGGTAGGTCAAATCCATTGAAACTCTGATGGTATGTTCCCTCCCATGTACCAATGTGGTATCTGCCATTAGAAATTTGGAATGGTCAGTGTAACCATAGAAACCAGCAAAAATGTCAAAAATTTCAAAAATTTCAAAATGCTCAAAAAGTAATGAAACTTACTATGATTGTTGACTGTCAAGTCTGCATGAGACTTTTGAAGTTGGAATTTCCATAATGGCTACCGTTGCCATGGAAACTGGAAAAATGTCAAATATTTTCAAAATGCTCCAAAATTAATGAAACTTAATATTATTGTAAACTGGCATGTATAGATGAGACTTTTGACTTAGAAAATTTCAAAATGGCTGCCGTTGCCATGGAAACAGCAAAAATGTCATGTTTTTAAAAATGATCTAAATGTACTGAAAATTTACAGAAAAATGTATAGCCATGCAAATATGTGCATTCACTGTTAAAAGTTTTTGAAATGGCTGCCGCTTAGTGGCAATGGGGGGAAGGGTGACATCCGCTATTGCTTGCAATAGCAATTCTAGTTATGTCACCCGATCGACAATGTCGGGTGACATATTGCTTTTCCTCTGTTTCTTTTTCTGTATTATTATTATTATTCTTCCACCTATTTTGTCCGGCAGTTTTCTCGGAGCCAATGGAACCAATCTTAATGATAGTTAACTATAATGAGGAACACAAAATTCCGGGTTGCAGTAGGTCTTAAGACCATAAAAAATGGCTGCCGTTACCATGGAAACGGAACAATTGTGAAAAATTCCAGTTTTTGGTTTTAATGAATTATTTGGTGTTGCTTTAACTTAGAATCATTATATTTTGATACAATGTAGGTGCCGGGCATATACTGGTTTTGGATGATTTTGGCAATCATTGGAACTATCATGTTGCCATGGAAACTACACCAAAAATTTCCAAAATTCAAAATGCTCCAAATTTAATAAAACTCCACAGTAACGATGAGCAACTTTGGTAGATGTGCAATTTGGTGTTGGAATTTCAAAAATGTCTGCCGTTACCATGGAAACAAGTCAAAAATGGTAAAAATGCTTCAAAAACCTTAAAGCGGCATTTACTTTCTTAAAATGGTAGGTCAAATCTATTGAAACTTTGATGGTATGTTCCCTCCCATGTACCAATGTGGTATCTGCCATTAGAAATTTGGAATGGTATCTGTTACCATAGAAACCAGCCAAAATGTCAAAAATTTCAAAAATTTCAGAATGCTCCAAAATTGATGAAACTTAATATATTTGCTGACTGTCAAGTCTGCATGAGACTTTTGAAGTTGGAATTTCCAAAATGGCCTCCGTTGCCATGGAAACTGCAGAAATGTCAAATATTTTCAAAATGCTCCAAACTTAATGAAACTTAATATTATTGTTAACTGGCATGTATAGATGAGACTTTTGACTTTGGAATTTTCAAAATGGCTGCCGTTGCCATGGAAACAGAAGAAATGTGAAACTTTTGACAATGCTCAAAATGTACTGAAAATTTACAGCAAGATATATCGCAATGCATTGATCTGCATTCACTGTTAAATTGTTTTCAAATGGCTGCCGCTTAGTGGCAATAGGGGAAGGGTGACATCCGCTATTGCTTGCAATGGCAATTCTAGTTATGTCACCCGATCGACAATGTCGGGTGACATATTGCTTTTCCTCCGTTTCTTTTTTTTATTATTATTATTATTATTCTTCCATCTAATTTTATCCCGCAGTTTTTTTGGAGCCAATGGAACCAATCTTAATGATAGTTAACTGTAATGAGGAACACAAAATTTCGGGTTGCAGTAGGGTCTAAGACCATAAAAAATGGCTGCCGTTTCCATGGAAACGGAACAATTGTGAAAAATTCCAGTTTTTGGTTTTGGTGAATAATTTGGAGATGCTTAAACTCAGAATCATTATATTTTAATACAATGCAGGTGCCGGCCATATACTGGTTTTGGATGATTTTGGCAATCATTGGAACTACTATGTTGCCATGGAAACTACACCAAAAATTTCAAAAATATGAAAATGCTCCAATTTTTTTTGAAACTTTAGCATAACGATGAGCAACTTTGGTAGATGTGGAATTTGGCGTTGAAATTTCCAAAATGTCTGCCGTTTCCATGGAAACAATGCAAAAAAAGTCAAAATGCTCCAAAAACTTCCGGGTTTGGTGAATAATTTTGGTATTCCTTAATTTAGAATCATCTAATTTTCATACAATATAGTTTTCAACTATATACAGGTTTTGAATGATTTTGACAATCATTGGAACTACAATGTTACCATGGATACAGCAGCAAAAATTTCAAAAAATTCAAAATGCTTCAAACTTAATGAAACTTCACAATAATGTTGACTGTCATGTGTTGAAGCAGAATTTGAAGTTGGAATTTCCAAAATGGCTGCCGTTGCCATGGAAACATCAAAAATTTCAAAATTTTCAAAATGCTTCAAATGTTCTGAAAATTTGTAGAAAGATGAATTACCATGCATTTATGTAAAATCACTGTTTAAAATTGTTAAAATGGCTGCCACTTAACATGGCATGTGCCAATGTAGCACCTGTCTTTGGAATTTTGGAAATGGTAACTGTTACCATGGAAACAGCAAAAATTTCAAAAATTTTAAAATGCTCCAAAATTAAAGAAACTTTACAACAATGTTTATAAACATCTGTAGATGCGGTCTTTGACTTTGAATTTTCAAAATGGCTGCCGCTCACCTGACAATGGGGGAAGGGTGCCATCCGTTATTGCTAGCAATTACAAATCTAGTTATGGCACCCTCAACGGAGTTGGGGTGACATATTGTTATTGTTCGTTTCTTTTTTTCTTATTATTATTATGGCACCCTCAATGGAGTTGGGGTGACGTTTTGTTATTCTACGTTTCTTTTTTTTCTTATTATTATGGCACCCTCAACGGAGTTGGGGTGACATATTGTTATTTTTCGTTTCTTTTTTTCTTCTTATTATTATGGCACCCTCAACGGAGTTGGGGTGACATATTGTTATTGTTCCGTTCTTTTTTGTCTTATTATGGCACCCTCAACGGAGTTGGGGTGACATATTGTCATTCTACGTTTCTTTTTTATGGCACCCTCAACGGAGTTGGGGTGACATATTGTTATTCTACGTTTCTTTTTTTTCTATTTATTATGGCACCCTCAACGGAGTTGGGGTGACGTATTGTTATTCTACGTTTCTTTTTTTTCTTATTATTTTTCTTCCACCGATTTTGTCCAGCTTATTTCTCGGAATCCAATGGACCAATGTTGGTTAAACTCTACTATAATGAGGACCATCATGATAAGATGTGCAGTGGACTTTGGCATGTGCATGATGGCTACCGTTACCATGGAAACTAAAAAAATGTAAAAAAATCCAGTTTTTTGTTTTCTCGAACTGTTTGGATAGACTTGAACTTAGAATCATTATATTTTAATACAATGTAGGTGCCCACTATATACAGGTGTTTGATGATTTTGGTACTCAATGTTAAATTTATTCTAGAGACATTAAATGGTATATGATGGTCTATATAATTATGGAGGGAATAATTTGCAGCGGGGGTTTGACTTTGGAATATTCAAAATGGCCGCCGTTACCATGGGAACAGCAAAATTATGAAAAACTTCAAAATGCTTTAAATTTAATGAAACTTATAACAAGTTTTGCCTAGCTTATGTAGACTTCACTTTTGAGTTTCGAATTTTCAAAATGGCCGCCGTTGCCATGGAAACAGAAAACATTTTCTAAATGGCTGCCGCTGGCCTGGCAATGGGGAAAGGGTGCCATCCGCTATTGCTTGCAATGGCAAATCTAGTTATGGCCCCTCAACGGAGTTGGGGTGACGTATTGTTATTGTACGTTTCTTTTTTTTTTTATTTTTATTATTTTTCTTCCACCTAATTTTGTCCAGGAGATTTCTGGAAATCCCATGGACCAAAGATGATGGAACTCTATTATATAAAGGACCCTTAGGTGAAGAGTTGCAGGCACCATGGAATGTCTCAAGATGGCTGCCGTTACCATGGAAACGGAACAAATGTGAAAAAATCCTGTTTTTTGTTTTGGGGAAGTGTTTTGATATGCTTAAACTCAGAAACATTATATTTTGATACAATGTAGGTGCCGGCCATATACAGGTTTTGGATGATTTTGGCACTCATTGGAACTACTATGTTGCCATGGAAACTACACCAAAAATTTCAAAAATATCAAAATGCTCCAAACTTCATGAAACTTCACAGTAACGATGAGCAACACTGGAAGATGTGGAATTTGGCGTTGGAATTTCCAAAATATCTGTTGTTACCATGGAAACAATGCAAAAAGGTCAAAACTTTGAATTTCCACAGAACATTCCAGAACATCAATGTTAAATTTATTCTAGAGACATTAAATGGTATATGATTATGGAGGGCAAAAATTGCAGCGAGGGTTTGACTTTGGAATATTCAAAATGGCCGCCGTAACCATGGAAACAGCAAAAATGTCAAAAATTTCAAAATGCTCCAAACGAGATGAAATTTTACAACAACGTTAATAAACATGTGTAAACGCGCTCTTTGACTTTGAATTTTTCAAAATGGCTGCCACTCGCCTGGCAATGTGGGAAGGGTGCCATCCGCTATTGCTTGCAATGGCAAATCTAGTTATTATTTTTATTCTTCCACACAAATTGTCCACGCTATTTCTCGTAATTGGTCAGACCCATGTTGATGGAACTATACCATAATATGAACCGCCATGTGGAGTTGTGCAAGAGACATTGGAATGGTAAGAAATGGCCGCCGTTACCATGGAAACAGAACAAATGTGAAAAAATCCAGTTTTTTGTTTTGGTGAACTGTTTGGATAGGCTTGAACTCAGAACCACTATATTTTAATACAATGTAGGTGCCCACTATATACAGGTGTTGGATGCTTTTGACACTCATTGGAACTACTAGTTTGCCATGGAAACTACAGCAAAAATTTCAAAAATATCAAAATGCTCCAAACTTAAGGAAACTTCACAGTAACGATGAGCAACATTGTAAGATTTGGAATTTGGCGTTGGAATTTCCAAGATATCTGTTGTTACCATGGAAACAATGCAAAAAGGTCAAAACTTTGAATTTTCACAGAACATTCCAGAACATCAATGTTAAATTTATTCTAGAGACATTAAATGGTATATAATTGTATATGATTATGGTGGGAAAAAATTTCAGCGGGGGTTTGACTTTGGAATATTCAAAATGGCAGCCATTACCATGGAAAAAATATGAAATACTTCAAAATGCTTTAAATTTAATGAAACTTATAACAAATGTTGCCTAGCTTATGTAGACTTGACTTTTGAGTTTGGAATATTCAAAATGGCCGCCGTTGCCATGGAAACAGCAAAAATTTTCTAAATGGCTGCCGCTGGCCTGGCAATGGGGAAGGGTGCCATCCGCTATTGCTTGCAATGGCAAATCTAGTTATGTCACCCTGACGGAGGTCGGGTGACATATTGTTATTGTACGATTCTTTTTTTTATTATGTCACCCGATCGACAATGTCGGGTGACATATTGTTATTCCTCTGTTTCTTTTTCACTATTATTATTATGGCACCCTAAACGGAGTTTGGGTGACATATTGTTATTCTACGTTTCTTTTTTTCTTATTTTTAATATTATTTTTCTTCCACTTTTTTTGTCCAGGCGATTTCTCGGAACTGTATGGACCAATGCTGATGGAACTTTACAATAATGTTAACCACCATGTGCAGATTTGCAAATAAGGGTTGGCACCACCAAGATGGCTGCCGTTACCATGGAAACTGGTAAAATGCGAAAAATTTCAAAATTTTTAAAATGCTCCAATCTTTCTAAAACTTTACAAAAATGTTAATAGGCATGTGTAAATCCGGTCTTTGACTTTGGAATTTTCAAAATGGCTGTTGTTATCCTGGCAATGGGGGGAAGGGTGCCATCCGTTATTGCTAGCAATTACAAGTCTAGTTATGGCACCCTCAACGGAGTTGGGGTGACGTATTGTTATTCTACGTTTCTTTTTTTTTTCTTATTATTATTATGGCACCCTCAACGGAGTTGGGGTGACATATTGTTATTCTACGTTTCTTTTTTTTCTTATTATTTTTATTATTCTTCCACACATTTTGTCCATCGTGTTTCTTAGAATTGAGTGATCCAATATTGTTGGAACTATAACTTAATGAGGACCCCCATTTGAAGTTGTGCACCTTGCTATGGAATGGTAAAACATGGCCGCCGTTTCCATGGAAACAGCACAAATGCGAAAAAAATCAAAGTGGTCCAAACTGGAAGAAACTCCACAGGAATGTTCACTGGCATCTGCTGATTTCCAGTTTGACTTTGGAATTTTCAAAATGGCTGCCGTTACCATGGAAACAGCTAAAATATCAAAAATTCTAACTCTTTCGTTATAACATCCAACTGGATGAAACTTTATGAAAATGTTCTCCAGTATGCCAAGATGTCAAGACAAAATATGGATAGTTCAAAATGGCCGCCGTTGTCATGGAAACTGGGGCCAAGTTTTGCATTGACCCTATGGAAAAATGCATAAAATCAGCATTTTCTCAGAGAGTAGTGCACCAAAGTCAATGAAACTGTATTGATAAATAACATGACATGTGGCACTGAGATGTACGCTTTTAGAATTTTGGAATTATCTACTGTAACCATGGTTGCAGCAAAAATGTTCAAAATTTCCAAAAAAAAATAAGTGCTGCAAACTGGATGAAACTTTACAGGAATAGTGACTGACATGTGCGGAGTTGCATTTTGAAGTTGGAATTTCCAAAATGGCCGCCGTAACCATGGAAACAGCAAAATTGTCCAAAATTTCAAAATGCTTCAAACTTAATGAAATTTTGCAAAAATGATGACTTGCAAGGGTAGATGCCTTCTTTGACTTTGGAATTTCCAAAAAATGGCTGCCGCTCGCATGGCAATGGGGGGACGAGGGTGCCATCCGTTATTGCTAGCAATTACAAATCTAGTTTTTATTATTTTTCTTCCACACATTTTGTCCAGGAGATTTCTCGAAATCCAAAGGACCAAAGTTGATGGAACTCTATTATATTGAGGACCCTTAGGTGAAGAATTGCAGGCACCATGGAATGGTTCAAGATGGCTGCCGTTTCCATGGAAACTGCAAAAATGTGAAAAATTTTCAAAATTCAAAATTCTTCATTATAAGACCCAAGTGGATGAAACTTTGTGGAAGTGTTACCTGATATGCCTAGATGTGCATGCAATATCAAGAGGTTCCAAAATGGCCGCCATTGTCATGGAAACAGGGCAAAAGTTTAACATTGACCGTATGGGAAAACACATAAAAGCTACATTTTCTTAAAGAATATAGCATCAATCCCAATGAAACTTTACAGATATGTAACATGGCATGTACCAATGTTGGACCTGTCTTTGGAATTTTGGAAATGGTAACTGTTACCATGGAAACAGCAAAAATTTCAAAAATTTCAAAATGCTCCAAACGAGATGAAATTTTACAACAATGTTAATAAACATGTGTAAAAGCGCTCTTTGACTTTGGATTTTTCAAAATGGCTGCCGCTCACCTGGCAATGGGGGAAGGGTGCCATCCGTTATTGCTAGCAATTACAAATCTAGTTATGGCACCCTCAACGGAGTTGGGGTGACATATTGTTATTGTTCGTTTCTTTTTGTCTTATTATTATTATATTTATTCTTCCACACTTTTTTGTCCATACTATTTCTCAGAATTGGCTTAAACAATATTGAATGTACTATACCATAATGTTGACCACCACATTACATAGTGCAGTGCGGTATGGCATCATCAACATGGCTGCCGTTGCCATGGAAACGAAACAAATGTGAAAAATTTCTGTTTTTTGTTTTGGTGAACTGTTTGAATATGCTTACACTCAGAATCATCATATCTTAATACAATGTAGGTGCCCACTATATACAGGTGTTGGATGATTTTGGCACTCATCGGACCTACTTTGTTGCCATGGAAACTAAACCAAAAATTTCAAAAATATCAAAATGCACCAAACTTCATGAAACTTCACAGTAACGATGAGCAACATTGGAAGATGTGGAATTTGGCGTTGGAATTTCTAAAATATCTATAGTTACCATGGAAACAATGCAAAAAGGTCAAAACTTTAAATTTTCACAGAACATTCCAGAACATCAATGTTAAATGTATTCTAGAGACATAAAATGGTATATATGATTATGGAGGGAAAAAATTGCAGCGGGGGTTTGACTTTGGAATATTCAAAATGGCCGCCGTTACCATGGGAACAGCAAAATTATGAAAAACTTAAAATGCTTTAAATTTAATGAAACTTATAACAAATTTTGCCTAGCTTATGTAGACTTAACTTTTGAGTTTCGAATTTTCAAAATGGCCGCCGTTGCCATGGAAACAGCAAACATTTTCTAAATGGCTGCCGCTGGCCTGGCAATGGGGAAAGGGTGCCATCCGCTATTGCTTGCAATGGCAAATCTAGTTATGTCACCCGATCGACAATGTCGGGTGACATATTGCTTTTCCTCCGTTTCTTTGTTATTATTATTCTTCTTATTCTTCCAATGATTTTTGTCCGGCAGATTTTTTGAAGGCAATGGAACCAAACTTAGTGATAGTCAACTATAATGAGGAACACAAAATTTCGGGTTGCAGTAGGTCATAGGACCATTAAAAATGGTTGCCGTTACCATGGAAACGGAACAAATGTGAAAAATTCCACTTTTTGGTTTTTGGGAATTATTTGGAGATGCTTTAACTTAGACTCATTATATTTTGATACAATGTAGGTGCCGGGCATATACTTGTTTTGGATGATTTTTGGCATTCATTGGAACTACTATGTTGCCATGGATACTACACCAAAAATTTCCAAAATATCAAAATGCTCCAAATTTAATGAAACTTCACAGTAATGATGAGCAACATTGGAAGATGTGCAATTTGGCGTTGGAATTTCGAAAATGTCTTGTGTTACCATGGAAACAAGGCAAAAATGGTCAAAACGCTTTAAAAAACCTTAAA
This sequence comes from Mytilus edulis, assembly GCA_019925275.1. Classification (NCBI taxonomy): domain Eukaryota; kingdom Metazoa; phylum Mollusca; class Bivalvia; order Mytilida; family Mytilidae; genus Mytilus; species Mytilus edulis. Next base: position 1,821,317 of record CM034349.1, read on the forward strand.
AAGTGGCATTTACTTCCTTAAAATGGTAGGTCAAATCCATTGAAACTCTGCTGGTATGTTCCCTCCCATGTACCAATGTGGTATCAGCCATTAGAAATTTGGAATGGTATCTGTTACCATAGAAACCAGACAAAATGTCAAAAATTTCAAAATTTCAAAATGCTCCAAACTTGATGAAACTTAATAAATTTGTTGACTGTCTAGTCTGCATGAGACTTTTGAAGTTGGAATTTCCAAAATGGCTACCGTTGCCATGGAAACTGCAGAAATGTCAAATATTTTCAAAATGCTCCAAACTTAATGAAACTTAATATTATTGTTAACTGGCATGTATAGATGAGACTTTTGACTTTGGAATTTTCAAAATGGCTGCCGTTGCCATGGAAACAGAAGAAATGTGAAACTTTTGACAATACTCAAAATGTCCTGAAAATTTACAGAAAGATATATCGCAATGCGCTGATCTGCATTCACTGTTAAAATGTTTTCAAATGGCTGTCGCTTAGTGGCAATAGGGGAAGGGTGACATCCGCTATTGCTTGCAATGGCAATTCTAGTTATTATTTTTATTCTTCCACACTTGTTTGTCCATTCTATTTCTCGGAATTGGCTTGAACAATATTGATGGAACTATACCATAATGTAGACCACCACATTCTATAGTGCAGTGGGGTATGGCACCATCAAGATGGCTGCCGTTGCCGTGGAAACGAAACAAATGTGAAAAAATCCTGTTTTTTGTTTTGGTGAACTGTTTTGATATGCTTAAACTCAGAACCATTATATTTTGATACAATGTAGGTGCCGGCCATATACAGGTGTTGGATGATTTTGGCACTCATTGGAACTACTATGTTGCCATGGAAACTATACCAAAAATTTCAAAAATATCAAAATGCTCCAAACTTCATGAAACTTCACAGTAACGATGAGCAACATTGGAAGATGTGGAATTTGGCGTTGGAATTTCCAAAATATCTGTTGTTACCATGGAAACAATGCAAAAAGGTCAAAAATTTCAAAAAAAATAAAAATGCTGTAAACTGGATGAAACTTTACAGGAATGGTCACTAGCATAAGCAAAGTTGACATTTGAAGTTGGAATTTTCAAAATGGCCGCCGTAACCATGGAAACAGCAAAAATGTCAAAAACTTCAAAATGCTCAAAACTTAATGAAACTTAACAAATATGATAATTTGAATGTGTAGATGCACACTTTGACTTTGGAATTTTCTAGATTGCTGCCGCTCGCCTGGCAATGTGGGAAGGGTGCCATCCGCTATTGCTTGCAATGGCAAATCTAGTTATGGCACCCTCAACGGAGTTGGGGTGACGTATTGTTATTCTACGTTTTCTTTTTTTTCTTATTATTATGTCACCCGATCGACAATGTCGGGTGACATATTGCTATTCCTCTGTTTCTTTTTCACTATTATTATTATTATGTCACCCGATCGACAATGTCGGGTGACATATTGCTTTTCCTCTGTTTCTTTTTCCCTATTATAATGGCACCCTCAACGGAGTTGGGGTGACATCTTGTTATTGTTCGTTTCTTTTTTTTCTTTTTATTATTATGGCACCCTCAACGGAGTTGGGGTGACGTATTGTTATTCTACGTTTCTTTTTTTTCTTATTATTTTTCTTCCACCGATTTTGTCCAGCTTATTTCTCGGAATCCAATGGACCAATGTTGGTTAAACTCTACTATAATGAGGACCATCATGATAAGATGTGCAGTGGACTTTGGCATGTGCATGATGGCTACCGTTACCATGGAAACTAAAAAAATGTAAAAAAATCCAGTTTTTTGTTTTCTCGAACTGTTTGGATAGACTTGAACTTAGAATCATTATATTTTAATACAATGTAGGTGCCCACTATATACAGGTGTTTGATGATTTTGGTACTCAATGTTAAATTTATTCTAGAGACATTAAATGGTATATGATGGTCTATATAATTATGGAGGGAATAATTTGCAGCGGGGGTTTGACTTTGGAATATTCAAAATGGCCGCCGTTACCATGGGAACAGCAAAATTATGAAAAACTTCAAAATGCTTTAAATTTAATGAAACTTATAACAAGTTTTGCCTAGCTTATGTAGACTTCACTTTTGAGTTTCGAATTTTCAAAATGGCCGCCGTTGCCATGGAAACAGAAAACATTTTCTAAATGGCTGCCGCTGGCCTGGCAATGGGGAAAGGGTGCCATCCGCTATTGCTTGCAATGGCAAATCTAGTTATTATTATTTTTATTCTTCCACACATTTTGTCCATACTATGTCTCAGAATTGGGCAGACCAATGTTGATGGAACTATACCATAATATGAACCGCCATGTGGAGTTGTGCAAGAGACATTGGAATGGTAAAAAATGGCTGCCGTTACCATGGAAACAGAACAAATGTGAAAAAATACAGTTTTTAGTTTTGGTGAATTGTATTGTAATGCTTTAACTCAGAATCATCATATTTTAATACAATGTAGGTGCCCACTATATACAGGTGTTGGATGATTTTGGCACTCATTGGAACTACTATGTCGCCATGGGAACTACACCAAAAATTTCAAAAATCTCAAAATGCTCCAAACTTCACGAAACTTCACAGTAACGATGAGCAACATTGGAAGATGTGGCATTTGGAGTTGGAATTTCCAAAATAGCTGTTGTTACCATGGAAACAATGCAAAAAGGTCAAAACTTTGAATTTTCACAGAACATTCCAGAACATTAATGTTAAATTTATTCTAGAGACATTAAATGGTATATGATTATAGAGGGCAAAAATTGCAGGGAGGGTTTGACTTTGGAATATTCAAAATGGCGGCCGTTACCATGGGAACAGCAAAAATATGAAAAACTTCCAAATGCTTTAAATTTAATGAAACTTATAACAAATGTTGCCTAGCTTATGTAGACTTAACTTTTGAGTTTCGAATTTTCAAAATGACCGCCGTTGCCATGGAAACAGCAAACATTTTGTAAATGGCTGCCGCTGGCCTGGCAATGGGGAAGGGTGCCATCCGCTATTGCTTGCAATGGCAAATCTAGTTATTATTATTTTTCTTCCACCTAATTTTGTCCGCTCGCTTTCTCAGAGCCAAAGGAACCAATCTGAATGATGGTGCACTATAACAAGGAACCCTGACTTTCCTGTTGCTTTTTAATAATGGCACTAAAAAAATGGCTGCCATCACCATGGAAACGGAAAAATGGTGAAAAAATATAATTTTGGAGTTAGGTGAATTGTTTGAGAATGCTTAACCTAAAAATCTTTAGATTTTAATACAATGTAGGTGCCCACTATATACTGCTTTGGGATGATTTTGGCAATCATTGGAACTGCTATGTTGCCATGGATACTACACCAAAAATTTCCAAAATATGGAAATGCTCCAAATTTTATAAAACTTCACAGTAACGATGAGCAACATTGGTTTATGTGGAATTTGGCGTTGGAATTTCGAAAATGTCTGCTGTTACCATGGAAACAATGCAAAACAGGTCAAAATGCTCCAAAAACTTCAGGATTTTGTGAATAATTTTGGTATGCCTTAATTTAGAATCATCTAATTTTCATACAATATAGTTTTCAACTGTATACAGGTTTTGAATGATTTTGACAATCATTGGAACTTCAATGTTACCATGGATACAGCAGCAAAAATTTCAAAAAATTCAAAATGCTTTAATCTTAATGAAACTTCACAATAATGTTGACTGTCATGTGTTGAAGCAGAATTTGAAGTTGGAATTTCCAAAATGGCTGCCGTTGCCATGGGAACATAAAAAAATTCAAAATTTTCAAAATGCTTCATATGATCTGTAAATTTGTAGAAAGATGCATAACCATGCATATATGTGCATTCACTGTTTAAAAAATCTGAAATGGATGCCGCTTAGTGGCAATGGGGGGAAGGGTGACATCCGCTATTGCTTGCAATGGCAAATCTAGTTATTATTATTATTCTTCCACCTAGTTTTGTCCGGCAGTTTTCTCAGAGCCAAAGGAACCAATCTGAATGATGGTGCACTATAACAAGGAACCCTGACTTTCCAGTTGCAGTGCAACTTTGGAACTAAAAAATGGCTGCCATCACCATGGAAACCGAAAAATAATGGAAAATTCCAGTTTTTGGTTTTGATGAATTATTTGGAAATGCTTTAACTTAGAATCATAATATTTTGATACAATGTAGGTGCCGGGCATATACTGGTTTTGGATGATTTTGGCAATCATTGGAACTGCTATGTTGCCATGGATACTACACCAAAAATTTCAAAAATATGGAAATGCTCCAAATTTTATAAAACTTCACAGTAATGATGAGCGACATTGGTAGATGTGGAATTTGGTGTTGCAATTTCGAAAATGTCTGCCGTTACCATGGAAACAATGCAAAACAGGTCAAAATGGTCTAAAAACCTTCAAGTGGCATTTACTTTCTTAAAATGGTAGGTCAAATTGATTGAAACGTTGATGGTATGGTCCCTCCCATGTACCAATGTGGTATATGCCATTCAATTTTGGGAACGGTCTCCGTTGCCATAGGAACCATCCCAAATGTCAAAAATTTCAAAAATTTCAAAATGCTCCAAAATTGATGAAACTTAATAGGATTGTACACTGACAAGTCTGAATGAGACTTTTGAAGTTGGAATTTCCAAAATGGCCACCGTTGCCATGGAAACTGCGGAAATGTCAAATATTTTCAAAATGTTCCAAACTTTATGAAACTTAATATTATTGTTAACTTGCATGTATAGATGAGACTTTCGACTTTGGAATTTTCAAAATGGCTGCCGTTGCCATGGAAACAGCAAAAATGTGAAATTTTCTAAAATGCTCTCAATGTACTGAAAATTTACATAATGATGTACTGCAATGCATATATGTGCATTCACTGTTAAACAATTTTTAAATGGCTGCCGCTTAGTGGCAATTGGGGGAAGGGTGACATCCGCTATTGCTTGCAATGGCAATTCTAGTTATTATGGCACCCTCAACGAAGTTGGGGTGACGTATTGTTATTCTACGTTTCTTTTTTTTCTTATTATTATTTTTCTTGCAACACATTTTGTCCAGGCGATTTCTCCAAATCTAAAGTACCAAAGTTGATGGAACTTTACTATATTAAGGACCCCCATGTGCAGAGTTGCAGGAAGCATGGAATGGTTCAAGATGGCTGCCGTTTCCATGGAAACAGAACAAATGTGAAAAAATCCAGTTTTTGTTTTTGGTGAACTGTTTGGATATGCTTTAACTCAGAATCATTATATTTGAATACAATGTAGGTGCCCACTATATACAGGTGTTGGGTGATTTTGGCACTCATTGGAACTACTATGTTGCCATGGAAACTACACCAAAAATTTCCAAAATATGGAAATGCTCCAATTTTTTTGAAACTTCACAGTAACGATGAGCAACATTGGAAGATGTGGAATTTGGCGTTGGAATTTTCAAAATATCTGTTGTTACCATGAAAATAATGCAAAAAGGTCAAAACTTTGAATTTTGACAGAACATTCCAGAACATCAATGTTAAATTTATTCTAGAGACATTACATGGTATATGATGGTTTATATGATTAAGGAGGGAAAAAATTGCAGTGGGGGTTTGACTTTGGAATATTCAAAATGGCCGCCGTTGTCATGGAAACTGGGGCCAAATTTTGCATTGACCCTATAGAAAAATGCATAAAATCTGCATTTTCTCAGAGAGCAGTGCACCAAAGTTAATGAAACTGTATTGATATATAGCATGGCATGTGGCAATGAGATGTCTGCTTTTAGAATTTTGGAATTGTCTACTGTAACCATGGTTGCAGCACAAATGTTCAAAATTTCCAAAAAAAATTATGTGCTGCAAACTGGATGAAACTTTACAGGAATAATGACTGTCAAGTGCGGAGTTGCATTTTGAAGTTGGAATTTCCAAAATGGCCGCCGTAACCATGGTAACAGCAAAATACTCCAAAATTTCAAAATGCTCCAAACTTAATGAAATTTTGCAAGGATTATAACCTGCAGGTGTAGATGCACTCTTTGACTTTGGAATTTCCAAAATGGCTGTCGCTCGCCTGGCAATTGGGGGGACGAGGGTGCCATCCGTTATTGCTAGCAATTACAAATCTAGTTATGGCACCCTCAACGGAGTTGGGGTGACGTATTGTTATTCTACGTTTCTTTTTTTTCTTATTATTATTTTTTTTCTTGCAACAAATTTTGTCCAGGTGATTTCTCGAAATCCAATGGACCAATTTTGATGGAACTCTATTATAGAAAGGACCCCCACGTGCAGAGTTGCAGTAAGCATGGAATGGTTCAAGATGGCTACCGTTTCCATGGAAACAGAACAAATGTGAAAAATTCCAGTTTTTTCTTTTGGTGAACTGTTTGAATATGCGTAAACTCAGAATCATTATATTTTAATACAATGTAGGTGCCCACTATATACAGGTGTTGGATGATTTTGGTACTCATTGGAACTACTATGTTGCCATGGAAACTGCACCAAAAATTTCAAAAATATCAAAATGCTCCAAGCTTCATGAAACTTCACAGTAACGATGAGCAACATTGGAAGATGTGCCATGTGGAGTTGGAATTTCCAAAATGTCTGTAGTTACCATGGAAACAATGCGAAAAGATCAAAACATTAAAAAATGAATAAAAATCCTGCAAACTGGATGAAACTTAACAAAAATGGTCACTGGCATAAGCAGAGCTGACTTTTGAAGTTGGAATTTTAAAAATGGCCGCCGTAACCATGGAAACATTAAAAATTTCCAAAATTTCAAAATGCTCAAAACTTCATTAAATTTTACAAAAATGATAATTTGAATGTGTAGATGCACTCTTTGACTTTGGAATCTTCTACTTTTCTGCTGCTCGCCTGGCAATTGGGGAAGGGTGCCATCCGCTATTGCTTGCAATGGCAAATCTAGTTATTATTATTTTTCTTGCAACACATTTTGTCCAGGTGATTTCTCGAAATTCAATGGACCAATGTTGATGGAACTCTACTATAGTGAGGACCCCCATGTCAAGTTGTGCACGAAGCATGGAATGGTTTAAGATGGCTGCCGTTACCATGGAAACGGAACAAATGTGGAAAAATCCAGTTTTTTGTTTTGGTGAACTGTTTGGATATGCTTTAACTCAGAATCATCATATTCGAATACAATGTAGGTGCCCACTATATACAGGTGTTGGATGATTTTGGAACTCATTGGAACTACTATGTTGCCATGGAAACTACACCAAAAATTTCAAAAAATATCAAAATACTCCAAACTTCGTGAAACTTCACAGTAAAGATGAGCAACATTGGAAGATGTGGCATTTGGAGTTGGAATTTCCAAAATATCTGTAGTTACCATGGAAACAATGCTAAAAGGTCAAAAATTTCAAAAAAAATTAAAAATGCTTCAAACTGAAAGAAACTTTACAAGAATGGTCACTGGCATAAGCAAAGTTGACTTTTGAAGTTGGAATTTTCAAAATGGCCGCCGTTACGATGGAAACATAAAAAATGTCCAAAATTTCAAAATGCTCCAAACTTAATGAAACTTTGCAAAAATGATGTCTGTAGATGCACTCTTTGACTTTGGAATTTTCAAAATGGCTGCCGCTCACCTGGCAATGGGGGGAAGGGTGCCATCCGTTATTGCTAGCAATTACAAATCTAGTTATGGCACCCTCAACGGAGTTGGGGTGACATCTTGTTATTGTTCGTTTCTTTTTTTTCTTATTATTTTTATTCTTCCACACATTTTGTCAACGCTATTTCTCGGAATTGGCCAGACCCATGTTGATGGTACTATACTATAATATGAACCGCCATGTGAAGTTGTGCAAGAGACATTGGAATGGTAAAAAAATGGCCGCCGTTACCATGGAAACTGCAAAAATGTAAAAAAAAATCAAAATTCTAAATCTTTCGTTATAAGAGGCAACCTCTTGAAAGTTTTTGTAAATGTTGGCAGTGGTGCCCTGAGGTACCAACAGTTCTTGGAATTTTCAAAATACCTGCCATTACCATGGAAACAGCAAAAATGTCCAAAATTTCAAAATAATCAAAATGATGCAAACTGGATGAAACTTTACAGAAATGGTACCTGACTTGGCCAGAGTTGGATTTTGAAGTTAGAATTTCCAAAATGGCCGCTGTTACCATGGAAACAGAAAAAAATGTCAAAAATTTAAAAATGCTCCAAACTTTATGAAACTTTACAAAAATGATAATTTGCATGTGTAGATTCACTCTTTGACTTGGGAAATTTCAAAATGGTTGTCGCTCGCCTGGCAATGGGGGAAGGGTGCCATCCGCTATTGCTTGCAATGGCAAATCTAGTTATGGCACCCTAAACGGAGTTTGGGTGACATATTGTTATTCTACGTTTCTTTTTGTTTTCTTTATTTTTATTATTATTTTTCTTCCACACATTTTTGTCCAGTCTGGAACTCTAATGTGTATGGACCCAAGAAGATGGAACTATACCATTATGTTAACCACCAGATGAAGATTTGCTTTTTGGGGTTGGCACGTTCAAGATGGCTGCCGTTACCATGGAAACGGAACAAATGTGAAAAAATCTAGTTTTTTTGTTTTGGTGAACTGTTTGGATATGCTTTAACTCAGAATCATTGTATTTTAATACAATGGAGGTGCCCACTATATACAGGTGTTGGATGATTTTGGCATTCATTGGAACTACTATGTTGCCATGGAAACTACACCAAAAATTTCAAAAACCTCAAAATGCTCCAAACTCAATGAAACTTCACAGTAACGATGAGCAACATTGGAAGATGTGGTATTTGGAGTTGGAATTTCCAAAATATCTGTTGTTACCATGGAAACAATGCAAAAAGGTCAAAAATTTCAAAAAAAAATAAAATGCTGCAAACTGGATGAAACTTTACAGGAATGGTCACTGGCATAAGCAGAGTTGACTTTTGAAGTTGGAATTTTCAAAATGGCCGCCGTAACCATGGAAACAGCAAAAATTTCAAAAATTTCAAAATGCTTCAAACTTAATGAAACTTAACAAAAATGATAATTTGAATGTATAGATGCGCACTTTGACTTTGGAATCTTCTAGATTGCTGCCGCTCGCCTGGCAATAGGGGAAGGGTGCCATCCGCTATTGCTTGCAATGGCAAATCTAGTTATGGCACCCTCAACGGAGTTGGGGTGACATATTGTTATTGTTCGTTTCTTTTTGTTTCTTATTATTATGGCACCCTCAACGGAGTTGGGGTGACATACTGTTATTCTACGTTTCTTTTTTTTTTTTATTATGGCACCCTCAACGGAGTTGGGGTGACGTATTGTTATTCATCGATTCTTTTTTTCCTTATTCTTCTTCCACACATTTTGTCCACGCAGTTTCTTGGAATTGAGTTGACCAATGATGATGGAACTATACCACAATGTGCACCAGCATGTGAAGTTGTGCACCTGACTTTGGAATGGTCAAAATGGCTGCCGTTTCCATGGAAACAGCAAAAATCCGAAAATATTCAAAGTGTTCCAAACTGGACGAAACTTCACTTAAATAGTAACAGGCATGGCCTGAGCTGCATTTTGATCTTGGAATTTTCAAAATGGCTACCGTTACCATGGAAACAGCTAAAATATCAAAAATTCTAACTCTGTCGTTATATGACCCAACTGGATGAAACTTAATGAAAATGTTATCCAGTATGTCAAGATGCCAAGACGATATTTGGAAACTCCAAAATGGCCGCCGTTGTCATGGAAACTGGGGCCATGTTTAACATTGACCCTATGGAAAAATGCATAAAATCAGCATTTTCTCAGAGAATGTTGCACCAAAGTAAATGAAACTGTATTGATATATAACATGACATGTGGCAATGAGATGTACGCTTTTAGAATTTTAGAATTATCTACTGTAACCATGGTTGCAGGACAAATGTTCAAAATTTCCAAAAAAAAATTAAAATGCTGCAAACTGGATGAAACTTTACAAGAATTGTGACTGACATGTGCGGAAATGCATTTTGAAGTTGGAATTTCCAAAATGGCTGCCGTAACCATGGAAACAGCAAAATTGTCCAAAATTTCAAAATGCTCCAAACTTAATGAAATTTTACAAAAATGATGACTTGCATGTGTAGATGCACTCTTTGTCTTTGAAATTTTCAAAATGGCTGCCGCTCAAAGGGTGCCATCCGCTATTGCTAGCAATTACAAATCTAGTTATTTTTATTAATCTTCTTCCACACATTTTGTCCACGCTAGTTCTCGGAATCAAATGGGCCAATGTTGATGGAACTCTACTATAATGAGGACCCCCATATGAAGTTGTGCATCTTGCTATGGAATGGTCCAAGATGGCCACCGTTTCCATGGAAACAGAACAAATGTGAAAAATTCCAGTTTTTTGTTTTGGTGAACTGTTTGGATATGCTTTAACTCAGAATCATTATATTTTGATACAATGTAGGTGCCCACTATATACATGTGTTGGATGATTTTGGCACTCATTGGAACTACTATGTTGCCATGGAAACAACACCAAAAATTTCAAAATTCTCAAAATGCTCCAAACTTCAAGAAACTTCACAGTAATGATGAGCAACACGGAAAGATGTGGCATTTGCAGTTGGAATTTCCAAAATATCTGTTGTTACCATGGAAACAATGCTAAAAGGTAAAAAAAATTCAAAAAAAATAAAAATGCTGCAAACTGGATGAAACTTTACAGGAATGGTCAATGGCATAAGAAGAGTTGACTTTTGAAGTTGGAATTTTCAAAATGGCCGCCGTAACCATGGAAACAGCAAAAATGTCCAAAATTTCAAAATGCTCCAAACTTCATGAAACTTTACAAAAATGATAATTATAAAGTATAGATGCACTCTTTGACTTTGGAATCTTCTAGTTTGCTGCCGCTCGCCTGGCAATAGGGGAAGTGTGCCATTCGCTATTGCTTGCAATGGCAAATCTAGTTATTATGGCACCCTCAACGGAGTTGGGGTGACATATTGTTATTGTTCGTTTCTTTTTTTTCTTATTATTATGGCACCCTCAACGGAGTTGGGGTGACATATTGTTATTGTTCGTTTCTTTTTTTTCTTATTATTTTTATTATTTTTATTCTTCCACACTTTTTGTCCAAGACAGTTCTCGGAATTGGATGGACCAATCTTGATGGAACTATGCTATAATGTTGTCCACCATGTGAAGTTGTGCACCTGACTTTGGAATGTGCAAGATGGCCGCGGTTACCATGGAAACTACAAAAATGTAAAAGAAAATCAAAATTCTAACTCTTTCGTTATAAGAGCCAACCTTATGAAACTTTTTGCAAATGTTGGTGGTGGGGCCCCGAGGTACCAACAATACTTAGAAATTGCGAAATGGCTGCCATTGCCATGGAAACAGGCGAAATGTTTAACATAGAACATTCCAGAACATAAATGTTAAATTTATTCTAGAGACATTTTAAATCAAATGATGGTATATAATTATGGTTAGAACAAATTGCAGCAGCATGTTGACTTTGGAATTTTCAAAATGGCCCCCGTTACCATGGAAACAGCAAAAATACGAAAAACTTCAAAATGCTTCAAATTTATTGAAACTTATAACAAATGTTGCTTAGCTAATGTAGACTTGACTTTTGAGTTTGGAATTTCCAAAATGGCTGCCGTTACCATGGCTACCGCTCACCTGGCAATAGGGAAGGGTGCCATCCGCTATTGCTTGCAATTGCAAATCTAGTTTTTATGGCACCCTCAACGGAGTTGGGGTGACGTATTGTTATTCTACGTTTCTTTTTTTTCTTATTATTATTTTTATTTTTCTTCCACGCTTTTTGTCCAGGCCATATCTAGGCATTGTATGATCGAATGGTCATAGAACTTTACCATAATGTTACCCAGCATATGAAGTTTTGCAAACAGGGTATGGCATCATCAAGATTGCTGCTGTTGCCATGGAAACTGATAAAATGTGAAAAAAAATGCAAATTCTAAATCTTTCATTATAAGACCTAGCTGGATGAAACTTTATGGTAATGTTCCTTGGTATGTCTAGATGTTGTTACAATATTAGGAAATTCCAAAATGGCCGCCATTGCCATGGAAACAGGGCGAAAGTTTAACATTGGCCCTATTGGAAAACACATTGAAGCTGAATTTCCTGCAACAATATAAGTATAAAACCTCTACAACTTCATGGATATGTAACATGGCATGTCCCAAAGTGGCACCTGTGTTTGGAATTTTGGAAATGGTACCCGTTACCATGGAAATAGCAAAAATTTCAAAAAATTCAAAATGCTCCAAAATTAATGAAACGTTACAACAATGTTAATACACATCTGTAGAAGCAATCTTTGACTTTGGAATTTTCAAAATGGCTGCCGCTCACCTGGCAATAGGGGAAGGGTGCCATCCGCTATTGCTTGCAATGGCAAATCTAGTTATTATGGCACCCTCAACGGAGTTGGGGTGACGTATTGTTATTCTACGTTTCTTTTTTTCTTATTATTATTTTTATTTTTCTTCCACGCTTTTTGTCCAGGCCATATCTTGACACTGTATGATCGAATGGTCATGGAACTATACCATTATGTTACCCAGCATATGAAGTTTTGCAAACAGGGTATGGCATCATCAAGACGGCTGCTGTTGCCATGGAAACTGATAAAATGTGAAAAAAAATGCAAATTCTAAATCTTTCATTATAAGACCTAGCTGGATGAAACTTTATGGTAAGGTTCCTTGGTATGTCTAGATAGTGTGACAATATTAGGAAATTCCAAAATGGCCGCCATTGTCATGGAAACAGGGAGAAAGTTTAACATTGGCCCTATGGGAAAACACATTGAAGCTGTTTTTCCTGCAAAAATATAAGATCAAACCTTCTACAACTTCATGGATATCTAACATGGCATGTCCCAAAGTGGCACTAGTCTTTGGAATTTTGGAAATGGTACCGGTTACCATGGAAATAGCAAAAATTTCAAAAATTTCAAAATGCTCCAAAATTGATGAAACTTTACAAGAATGATAATAGACATCTGTAGATGAGCTCTTTCACTTTGGAATTTTCAAAATGGCTGCCGCTCACCTGGCAATGGGGGAAGGGTGCCATCCGCTATTGCTTGCAATGGCAAATCTAGTTATTTTTATTCTTCCACACTTTTTGTCCAAGACAGTTCTCGGAATTGGATGGACCAATCTTGATGGAACTATGCTATAATGTTGTCCACCATGTGAAGTTGTGCACCTGACTTTGGAATGTGCAAGATGGCCGCGGTTACCATGGAAACTACAAAAATGTAAAAGAAAATCAAAATTCTAACTCTTTCGTTATAAGAGCCAACCTTATGAAACTTTTTGCAAATGTTGGTGGTGGGGCCCCGAGGTACCAACAATACTTAGAAATTGCGAAATGGCTGCCATTGCCATGGAAACAGGCGAAATGTTTAACATAGAACATTCCAGAACATAAATGTTAAATTTATTCTAGAGACATTTTAAATCAAATGATGGTATATAATTATGGTGAGAACAAATTGCAGCAGCATGTTGACTTTGGAATTTTCAAAATGGCCCCCGTTACCATGGAAACAGCAAAAATACGAAAAACTTCAAAATGCTTCAAATTTATTGAAACTTATAACAAATGTTGCTTAGCTAATGTAGACTTGACTTTTGAGTTTGGAATTTCCAAAATGGCTGCCGTTACCATGGCTACCGCTCACCTGGCAATAGGGGAAGGGTGCCATCCGCTATTGCTTGCAATCGCAAATCTAGTTTTTATTCTTATTCTTCTCTTTCTGACCCGTTAAACTGTCCTACCATTTTTTGGGAAGCAGTACAGGATGGAAAATTTATATTTATTCTGGGTATAGGTCTGCATCATGGGGGTTGCAGAACCCAATGTCCATGATACCAGGGTGTCATCTTGGCATAATTAGGGGGGCTCAAAGATGGGTGGGGTCAATTTTTTTTTGCATTTCATCAATTTTCTGCTGTAAATAGAGTAGATGGTATTATATTTTCTTTTATGAATATTTAGAGACACATGTCAGCTTCAACTTGGAACTAATTTTATTTCAGTAGGGGGTCTCCTTGGCATAATTTTAGGGGGTGGAATTTTTATGGAACATTCCAGAACATCAATGTCAAATTAGTTCTAGAGACATTAAATGGTACATGATTGTATATAATTATGGAGGGAACACATTACAGTGGGGGTTGGACTTTGGAATATTCAAAATGGCCCCCGTTACCATGGAAACAGCAAAAATATGAAAAACTTCAAAATGCTTCAAAATTATTGAAACTTATAGCAAATGTTGCCTAATGTATGAAGACTAAACTTTTGAGTTTGGAATTTTCAAAATGGCCGCCGTTGCCATGGAAACAGCAAAAATGTCCAAAAATTTCAAAATGCTTCAAAATTGATGAAACTTAAAACAAATGTTGCCTACCATATGTGGACACTACTTTTGACCTCAAAATTTCCAAAATGGCCGCCGTAACCATGGAAACGGCAAAAATGTTGTAATATCAAAATCCATTCGATTTAATGAAACTTTACACATAGGTAATTTGGCATCATTGATACCGCAGAACAAACGATTTGGGGTCCGTTTTGGTGACTTTTGTGTTAGCATCCTAACACAGGATTACTTGTTATTATTATTATTATGGCACCCTCAACGGAGTTGGGGTGACATATTGTTATTGTTCGTTTCTTTTTTTCATATTATTATTATATTTATTCTTCCACACTTTTTTGTCCATTCTATTTCTCGGAATTGGCTTGAACAATATTGATGGAACTATACCATAATGTAGACCACCACATTCTATAGTGCAGTGGGGTATGGCACCATCAAGATGGCCGCCGTTGCCATGGAAACGAAACAAATGTGAAAAATTTCTGTTTTTTGTTTTGGTGAACTGTTTGAATATGCTTAAACTCAGAATCATCATATTTTAATACAATGAAGGTGCCCACTATATACAGGTGTTGGATGATTTTGGCACTCATTGGACCTACTATGTTGCCATGGAAACTAAACCAAAAATTTCAAAAATATCAAAATGCTCCAAACTTTATGAAACTTCACAGTTACGATGAGCAACATTGGAAGATGTGGAATTTGGCGTTGGAATTTATAAAATATCTGTAGATACCATGGAAACAATGCAAAAAGGTCAAAACTTTGAATTTTCACAGAACATTCCAGAACATCAATGTTAAATGTATTCTAGAGACATTAAATGGTATATGATGGTATATATGATAATGGAGGGAAAAAATTGCAGCGGGGGTTTGACTTTGGAATATTCAAAATGGCCGCCGTTACCATGGGAACAGCAAAAATTTGAAAAATTTCAAAGTTCTCCAAACTTAATGAAACTTTACAAAATTGACAATTGGCATGAGTAGATGCACTCTATGATTTTGGAATTTTCAAAATGGCTGCCGCTCGCCTGGCAATAGGGGAAGGGTGCCATCCGCTATTGCTTGCAATGGCAAATCTAGTTATGGCACCCTCAACGGAGTTGGGGTGACATATTGTTATTCTACGTTTCTTTTTTTTCTTATTATGGCACCCTCAACGGAGTTGGGGTGACGTATTGTTATTCTACGTTTCTTTTTTTCTTCTTATTATTATTATGTCACCCTGACGGAGGTCGGGTGACATATTGTTATTGTACGATTCTTTTTTTCTTATTCTTATTCCGCACTTTTTGTCCAGCTTAGTTCTTGGAACTGAATGGACCAATGTTGATGGAACTATAACATAATGTTAATCACCATGTGTAGTTTTGCACCTTACTTTGGAATTAAAAAAATGGCTGCCATTGCCATGGAAACAGCAAAAATGTGAAAAATAGAAATGTGTTCCAATTTATATGAAACTTCTATGATATTAAGAGACTCATGCACACTTCAACATGGTACATTTTTTTTCAACTGGGGGGTCTCTAGACATAATTTGAGGGGGTGAATTTTTCATGGAACATTCCAGAACATAAGTGTTAAATTTATTCTAGAGACATTAAATGGTATATGATGGTGTATAATTATGGAGAGATCAACTTGCAGCAGAAGTTAGACTTTGGAATTTTCAAAATGGCAGCCGTTACCATGGAAACAGCAAAAATATGAAAAACTCCAAAAATGCTTCAAATTTAATGAAACTTAAAACAAATGTTGCCTAGCTAATGTAGACTTGAATTTTGAGTTCGGAATTTCCAAAATGGCCGCCGTTGCCATGGAAACGGCACAATTGTTGAGAACAGAAAAACTAACATAAAGCTATGAAAACTGACAGAAAGATCTTTTGTTATGGATGTATCTACATTAACTGATGGAACATTTCAAAATGACTGTCGTTTAGTGGCAATTGGGGAACCAGGGTGACATCCGCTATTGCTTGCAATGGCAATTCTAGTTATTTTTATTTTTCTTCCACGCTTTTTGTCCAGGCCATATCTTGGCACTGTATGATCGAATGGTCATGGAACTGTACCATTATGTTACCCAGCATATGAAGTTTTGCAAACAGGGTATGGCATCATCAAGATGGCTGCTGTTGCCATGGAAACTGATAAAATGTGAAAAAAAATGCAAATTCTAAATCTTTCATTATAAGACCTAGCTGGATGAAACTTTATGGTAATGTTCCTTGATATGTCTAGATAGTGTGACAATATTAGGAAATTCCAAAATGGCCGCCATTGTCATGGAAACAGGGCGAAAGTTTAACATTGGCCCTATGGGAAAACACATTGAAGCTGCATTTCCTGCAAAAATATAAGATCAAACCTTCTACAACTTCATGGATATCTAACATGACATGTCCCAAAGTGGCACTAATCTTTGGAATTTTGGAAATGGTACCGGTTACCATGGAAATAGCAAAAATTTCAAAAATTTCAAAATGCTCCAAAATTGATGAAACTTTACAAGAATGATAATAGACATCTGTAGATGAGCTCTTTCACTTTGGAATTTTCAAAATGGCTGCCGCTCACCTGGCAATGGGGGAAGGGTGCCATCCGCTATTGCTTGCAATGGCAAATCTAGTTATTATTATTCTTCCAACTATTTTGTCCGCCACTTTTCTCGGAGCCAATGGAACCAATCTTAATGATAGTTAAGTATAATAGGGAACACAAAATTCCGGGTTGCAGTAGGGTCTAAGACCATAAAAAATGGCTGCCGTTTCCATGGAAACAGAACAATTGTGAAAAATTCCACTTTTTGGTTTTCGTGAATAATTTGGAGATGTTTAAACTCAGAATCATTATATTTTGATACAATGAAGGTGCCACCCATATACTGGTTTTGGATGATTTTGGCAATCATTGGAACTACTATGTTGCCATGGAAACTACACCAAAAATTTCAAAATTATGAAAATGCTCAAAATTTTTTGAAACTTTACCATAACGATGAGCAACTTTGGTAGATGTGGAATTTGGCGTTGGAATTTCCAAAATGTCTGCTGTTTCCATGGAAACAATGCAAAAAGGTCAAAATGCCCCAAAAACCTCCGGCTTTGGTGAATAACTTTGGTATGCTTGAACTTAAAATCATGAAATTTTAATGCAATATAGTTGTCCACTATATCCAGGTTTTGAATGATTTTGACAATCATTGGAACTACTATGTTACCATGGATACAGGATCAAAAATTTCAAAATGCTCCAAAATTAATGAAACATAATATGATTGTTGACTGTCAAGACTGCATCAGACTTTTGAAGTTGGAATTTCCAAAATGGCCACCGTTGCCATGGAAACTGCAAAAATGTCAAATATTTTCAAATGCTCCAAACTTAATGAAACTTAATATTATTGTTAGCTGGCATGTATAGATGAGATTTTTGACTTTGGAATTTTCAAAATGGCTGCCGTTGCCATGGAAACAGCAGAAATGTGAAACTTTTTACAATGGTCTAAATGTACTGAAAATTTATAGAAAGATATATCGCAATTCATAGATCTGCATCCACTGTTAAATTGTTTTCAAATGGCTGCTGCTTAGTGGCAATGGGGGAAGGGTGACATCCGCTATTGCTTGCAATGGCAATTCTAGTTATGGCACCCTCAACGGAGTTGGGGTGACATATTGTTATTGTTCGATTCTTTTTTTCTGCTTATTATTATTATATTTATTCTTCCACACTTTTTTGTCCATACTATTTCTCAGAATTGGCTTGAACAATATTGATGGGACTATACCATAATGTTGACCACCACATTCTATAGTGTAGTGGGGTATGGCATCATCAAGATGGCTGCCGTTACCATGGAAACGAAACAAATGTGAAAAAATCCTGTTTTTTGTTTTGGTGAACTGTTTTGATATGCTTACACTCAGAAACATTATATTTTGATACAATGTAGGTGCCGGCCATATACAGGTGTTGGATGATTTTGGCACTCATTGGAACTACTATGTTGCCATGGAAACTACACCAAAAATTTCAAAAATATCAAAATGCTCCAAACTTCATGAAACTTCACAGTAACGATGAGCAACATTGGAAGATGTGGAATTTGGCGTTGGAATTTCCAAAATCGCTGTTGTTACCATGGAAACAATGCAAAAAGGTCAAAACTTTGAATTTTCACAGAACATTCTAGAACATCAATGTTTAATTTATTCTAGAGACATTAAATGGTATATGATTATGGAGGGAAAAAATTGCAGCGGGGTTTTGACTTTGGAATATTCAAAATGGCCGCCGTTACCATGGAAACAGCAAAAATACAAAAAACTTCAAAATGCTTCAAATTTATTGAAACTTATAACAAATGTTGCTCAGCTAATGTATACTTGACTTTTGAGTTTGGAATTTCCAAAATGGCCGCCGTTACCATGGCTACCGCTCACCTGGCAAAAGGGAAGGGTGCCATGCTTATAACAAATGTTGCTCAGCTAATGTATACTTGACTTTTGAGTTTGGAATTTCCAAAATGGCCGCCGTTACCATGGCTACCGCTCACCTGGCAATAGGGGAAGGGTGCCATCCGCTATTGCTTGCAATCGCAAATCTAGTTTTTATTATTTTTCTTCCACACATTTTGTCCAGGAGTTTTATGGAAATCCATTGGACCAAAGTTGATGGAACTCTTTTATATTAAGGACCCTTAGGTGAAGAGTTGCAGGCACCATGGAATGGTTCAAGATGGCTGCCGTTTCCATGGAAACTGCAAAAATGTGAAAAAATTTCAAAATTCTAAATTCTTCATTATAAGACCCAAGTGGATGAAACTTTGTGGAAGTGTTACCTGATATGCCTAGATGTGCATGCAATATCAAGAGGTTCCAAAATGGCCGCCATTGTCATGGAAACAGGGCGAAAGTTTAACATTGACCATATGGGAAAACACATAAAAGCTACATTTTCTTGAAGAATATAGCATCAATCCCAATGAAACTTTATAGATATGTAACATGGCATGTACCAATGTGGCACCTGTCTTTGGAATTTTGGAAATGGTACCCGTTACCATGGAAATAACAAAAATTTCAAAATTTTCAAAATGCTCCAAAATTAAAGAAACTTTACAACAATGTTTACAAACATCTGTAGATGCGGTCTTTGACTTTGGAATTTTCAAAATGGCTGCCGCTCACCTGGCAATGGGGGAAGGGTGCCATCCGTTATTGCTAGCAATTACAAATCTAGTTATGGCACCCTCAACGGAGTTGGGGTGACATATTGTTATTCTACGTTTCTTTTTTTTCTTATTATTTTTCTTCTTGCAACAAATTTTGTCCAGGTGATTTCTCGAAATCCAATGGACCAATGTTGATGGAACTCTACTATAGTAAGGACCCCCAAATGCAGAGTTGCAGTAAGCATGGAATGGTTCAAGATGGCTACCGTTTCCATGGAAACAGAACAAATGTGAAAAAATCCAGTTTTTTCTTTTGGTGAACTGTTTGGATATGCTTTCACTCAGAAACATTACATTTTGATACAATGTAGGTGCCGGCCATTTACAGGTGTTGGATGATTTTGGCACTCATTGGAACTACTATGTTGCCATGGAAACTACACCAAAAATTTCAAAAATATCAAAATGCTCCAAACGATGAGCAACATTGGAAGATGTGGAATTTGGCGTTGGAATTTCCAAAATATCTGTTGTTACCATGGAAACAATGCAAAAAGGTCAAAACTTTGAATTTTCACAGAACATTCCAGAACATCAATGTTAAATTTATTCTAGAGACATGAAACTTTATGAAAATGTTCTCCAGTATGCCAAGATGTCAAGACAATATTTTGATAGTTCAAAATGGCCGCCGTTGTCATGACAACTAGGGCCAAGTTTTGCATTGACCCTATGGAAAAATGCATAAAATCTGCATTTTCTCAGAGAGTAGCGCACCAAAGTTAATGAAACTGTATTGATATATAACATGACATGTGGCAATGAGATGTCTGCTTTTAGAATTTTTGAATTGTCTACTGTAACCATGGTTGCAGCACAAATGTTCAAAATTTCCAAAAAAAATTATGTTCTGCAAACTGGATGAAACTTTACAGGAATAGTGACTGTCATGTGCGGAGTTGCATTTTGAAGTTGGAATTTCCAAAATGGCCGCCGTAACCATGGAAACAGCAAAATTGTCCAAAATTTCAAAATGCTCCGAACTTAATGAAATTTTGCAAAAATGATAACCTGCAGGTGTAGACGCACTCTTTGACTTTGGAATTTCCAAAATGGCTGTCGCTCGCCTGGCAATGGGGGTACGAGGGT
The DNA here is from genome assembly GCA_019925275.1 of Mytilus edulis. Classification (NCBI taxonomy): domain Eukaryota; kingdom Metazoa; phylum Mollusca; class Bivalvia; order Mytilida; family Mytilidae; genus Mytilus; species Mytilus edulis. Next base: position 1,842,118 of record CM034349.1, read on the forward strand.
GCCATCCGTTATTGCTAGCAATTACAAATCTAGTTATTTTTATTATTCTTCCACACATTTTGTCCATCGTGTTTCTAAGAATTGAGTGATCCAATATTGTTGGAACTATAACATAATGAGGACCCCCATTTGAAGTTGTGCACCTTGCTATGGAATGGTAAAAGATGGCCGCCGTTTCCATGGAAACAGCACAAATGCGAAAAAAATCAAAGTGGTCCAAACTGGAAGAAACTCCACAGGAATGTTAACTGGCATCTCCTGATTTCCAGTTTGACTTTGGAATTTTCAAAATGGCTGCCGTTACCATGGAAACTGCTTAAATATCAAAAATTCTAACTCTTTCGTTATAAGATCCAGCTGGATGAAACTTTATGAAAATGTTCTCCAGTATGCCAAGATGTCAAGACAATATTTGGATAGTTCAAAATGGCCGCCGTTGTCATGGAAACTGGGGCCCAGTTTTGCATTGACCCTAAGGAAAAATGCATAAAATCAGCATTTTCTCAGAGAGTAGTGCACCAAAGTCAATGAAACTGTATTGATATATAACATGACATGTGGCAATGAGACGTACGCTTTTAGAATTTTGGAATTATCTACTGTAACCATGGTTGCAGCACAAATGTTCAAAATTTCCAAAAAAAATTAAGTGCTGCAAACTGGATGAAACTTTACAGGAATAGTGACTGACATGTGCAGAGTTCCATTTTGAAGTTGGAATTTCCAAAATGGCCGCCGTAACCATGGAAACAGCAAAAATATCAAAATTTTCAAAATGCTTCAACCTTAATGAAATTTTGCAAAAATTATGACCTGCATGTGTAGATGCACTCTTTGACTTTGAAATTTTCAAAATGGCTGCCGCTCGCCTGGCAATAGGGGGACGAGGGTGCCATCCGTTATTGCTAGCAATTACAAATCTAGTTATGGCACCCTCAACGGAGTTGGGGTGACATCTTGTTATTGTTCGTTTCTTTTTTTCTTATTATTTTTATTTTTATTCTTCCACACTTTTTGTCCAAGCTTTTTCTCAGAATTACATGGACCAAACTTGGTGGAACTATGCTATAATGTTGACCACCATGTGAAGTTGTGCACCTGACTTTGGAATGTGCAAGATGGCTGCCGTTACCATGGAAACGGAACAAATGTGAAAAAATCCAGTTTTTTGTTTTCGTGAACTGTTTGGAAATGCTTAATCTCAGAATCATTATATTTTAATACAATGTAGGTGCCAAGCATATAATGGTGTTGGATGATTTTGGCAACCATTGGAACTACTATGTTGCCATGGAAACTACACAAAAAATTTCTAAAATTTCAAAATGCTCCAAACTTAATGAAAATTCACAGTAACGATGAGCAACATTGGAAGATGTGGCATTTGGAGTTGGAATTTCCAAAATACCTGTTGTTACCATGGAAACAATGCAAAAAGATCAAAAATTTCAAAAAAATAAAAAAATGCTTCAAACTGGATGAAACTTTACAGAAATGGTCACTGGCATAAGCACACTTGCATTTTGAAGTTGGAATTTTCAAAATGGCCGCCGTAACCATGGAAACAGCAAAAATTGCAAAAATTTCAAAATGCTCCAAACTTGATGAAACTTTACGACAATGTGAATAGACATCTGTATATGCAGTCTTTGACTTTGGAATTGTCAAAATGGCTGCCGCTCACCTGGCAATGGGGAAAGGGTGCCATCCGCTATTGCTTGCAATCGCAAATCTAGTTATTATTTTTATTCTTCCACACTTTTTTGTCCATTCTATTTCTCGGAATTGGCTTGAACAATATTGATGGAACTATACCATAATGTAGACCACCACATTCTATAGTGCAGTGGGGTATGGCACCATCAAGATGCCTGCCGTTGCCATGGAAACGAAACAAATGTGAAAAAATCCTGTTTTTTGTTTTGGTGAACTGTTTGGATATGCTTAAACTCAGAACCATTATATTTTGATACAATGTAGGTGCCGACCATATACAGGTGTTGGATGATTTTGGCACTCATTGGAACTACTATGTTGCCATGGAAACTATACCAAAAATTTAAAAAATATCAAAATGCTCCAAACTTAATGAAACTTCACAGTAACGATGAGCAACATTGGAAGATGTTAAATTTGGCGTTGGAATTTCCAAAATATCTGTTGTTACCATGGAAACAATGCAAAAAGGTCAAAAATTTCAAAAAAAATAAAAATGCTGTAAACTGGATGAAACTGTACAGAAATGGTCACTGGCATAAGCAAAGTTGACATTTGAAGTTGGAATTTTCAAAATGGCCGCCGTAACCATGGAAACAGCAAAAATGTCAAAAACTTCAAAATGCTCCAAACTTAATGAAACTTTACAAATATGATAATTTGAATGTGTAGATGCACACTTCGACTTTGGAATTTTCTAGATTGCTGCCGCTCGCCTGGCAATGTGGGAAGGGTGCCATCCGCTATTGCTTGCAATGGCAAATCTAGTTATGGCACCCTCAACTGAGTTGGGGTGACGTATTGTTATTCTACGTTTCTTTTTTTCTTATTATTATGTCACCCTGACGGAGGTCGGGTGACATATTGTTATTGTACGATTCTTTTTTTCTTATTATTCTTATTCCGCACTTTTTGTCCAGCTTAGTTCTCGGAACAGAATGGACCAATGTTGATGGAACTATACCATAATGTTAATCACCATGTGTAGTTTTGCACCTTACTTTGGAATTAAAAAAATGGCTGCCATTGCCATGGAAACAGCAAAAATGTGAAAAATAGAAATGTGTTCCAATGTATATGAAACTTCTATGATATAAAGAGACTCATGCACACTTCAACATGGTACATTTTTTTTTCAACTGGGGGGTCTCTAGATATAATTTGAGGGGGGTGAATTTTTCATGGAACATTCCAGAACATAAGTGTTAAAAGAGTTCTACAGACATCAAATGTAATATAATTGTATATTATTATGGGGAGAACAATATACAGCAGTAGTTTGACTTTGGAATTTTTAAAATGGCGGCCGTTACCATGGACACAGCAAAAATACAAAACAGCACAATTGTTGAAAATTGAAAAACGTACATAACGCTATGAAAACCGTCAAAAAGATCTTTTGCAATGCATATATCTACATTCACTGATGAAAAAAAATCAAAATGGCTGCCGTTAAGTGGCAATTGGGGAACCAGGGTGACATCCGCTATTGCTTGCAATGGCAATTCTAGTTATGGCACCCTCAACGGAGTTGGGGTGACGTATTGTTATTCATCGATTCTTTTTTTCCTTATTCTTCTTCCACACATTTTGTCCACACAGTTTCTTGGAATTGAGTTGACCAATGTTGATGGAACTATACCACAATGTGCACCAGCATGTGAAGTTGTGCACCTGACTTTGGAATGGTCAAAATGGCTGCCGTTTCAATGGAAACAACAAAAATCCAAAAATATTCAAAGTGTTCAAAACAGCACGAAACTTCACTTAAATAGTAACAGGCATCACCTGAGCTGCATTTTGATCTTGGAATTTTCAAAATGGCTACCGTTACCATGGAAACAGCTAAAATATCAAAAATTCTAACTCTGTCGTTATAAGACCCAACTGGATGAAACTTAATGAAAATATTACCCAGTTTGCCAAGATGCCAAGACGATATTTGGAAACTCCAAAATGGCTGCCGTTGTCATGGAAACTGGGGACAAGTTTAACATTAAGCCTATGGAAAAATGCATAAAATCTGCATTTTCTCAGAGAGTATTGCAACAAAGTAAATGAAACTGCATTGATATATAACATGACATGTGGCAATAAGATGTCTGCTTTTAGAATTTTGGAATTATCTACTGTAACCATGGTTGCAGGACAAATGTTCAAAATTTCAAAAAAAAATCAAAATGCTGCAAACTGGATGAAACTTTGCAGGAACAGTGACTGACATGTGCGGCGTTGCATTTTGAAGTTGGAATTTCCAAAATGGCTGCCGTTACCATGGAAACAGCAAAATTGTCCAAAATTTCAAAATGCTCCAAACTTAATGAAATTTTACAAAAATGATGTCTTGCATGTGTAGCTGCACTCTTTGACTTTGAAATTTTCAAAATGGCTGCCGCTCGCCTGGCAATGGGAGGACGAGGGTGCCATCCGTTATTGCTAGCAATTACAAATCTAGTTATGTCACCCGATCGACAATGTCGGGTGACATATTGCTTTTCCTCTGTTTCTTTGTTATGGCACCCTCAACGGAGTTGGGGTGACATATTGTTATTCTACGTTTCTTTTTTTTCTTATTTTTCTTTTTCTTCTTCCACACATTTTGTCCGTCGTGTTTCTCGGAATCCAATGGACCAATGTTGATGGAACTTTACTATAAGGAGGACCCCCATGTAAAGTTGTGCACCTTGGTATGGAATGGTAAAAGATGGCCGCCGTTTCCATGGAAACAGCATAAATGCGAAAAAAAATCAAAGTGTTCCAAACTGGAAGAAACTCCACAGGAATGTTGACTGGCATGTGCTAATTTCCAGTTTGACTTTGGAATTTTCAAAATGGCTGCCGTTACCATGGAAACAGCTAAAATATCAAAAATTCTAACTCTTTCGTTATAAGATCCAACTGGATGAAACTTTATGAAAATGTTCTCCAGTATGCCAAGATGTCAAGACAATATTTGGATAGTTCAAAATGGCCGCCGATGTCATGGAAACTGGGGCCAAGTTTTGCATTGACCCTATAAAATAAAGTGCTGCAAACTGGATGAAACTTAACAGGAATAGTGACTGACATGTGCGGAGTTGCATTTTGAAGTTGGAATTTTCAAAATGGCCGCCGTAACCATGGAAACAGCAAAAATATCAAAATTTTCAAAATGCTTCAAACTTAATGAAACTTTGCAAAAAAGTTACTAGACATCTGTAAATGCATTCTTCGACTTTGGAATTTTCAAAATGGCTGCCGCTCACCTGACAATGAGGGGAAGGGTGCCATCCGTTATTGCTAGCAATTACAAATCTAGTTATTATTATTCTTCCACCTTTTTGTCCAGGCCATATCTTGGAACTGTATGATCGAATGGTCATGGAACTATACCATAATGTTACCCAGCATATGAAGTTTTGCAAACAGGGTATGGCATCATCAAGATGGCTGCCGTTGCCATGGAAACTGATAAAATGTGAAAAAAAATGCAAATTCTAAATCTTTCATTATAAGACCTAGCTGGATGAAACTTTATGGTAATGTTCCTTGGTATGTCTAGATGTTGTTAATATATTAGGAAATTCCAAAATGGCCGCCATTGTCATGGAAACAGGGCGAAAGTTTAACATTGGCCCTATGGGAAAACACATTGAAGCTGAATTTCTTGCAACATTATAAGTATCAAACCTTCTACAACTTCAGGGATATGTAACATGGCATGTCCCAAAGTGGCACCTGTCTTTGGAATTTTGGAAATGGTACCCGTTACCATGGAAATAGCAAAAATTTCAAAAAATTCAAAATGCTCCAAAATTGATGAAACTTTACAAGAATGTTAATAGACATCTATAGATGAGCCCATTGACTTGGGAATTTTCAAAAATGGCTGCCGCTCACCTGGCAATGGGGGAAGGGTGCCATCCGCTATTGCTTGCAATGGCAAATCTAGTTATGTCACCCTGACGGAGGTCGGGTGACATATTGTTATTGTACGATTCGTTTTTTTTTCTTTATTATTCCACACTTTTTTGTCCAGACTATTTCTCGGAATTGCATGAATCAATGATGATGGAACTTAACCATAATGTTACCCCCTATGTGCAGATGTGCAATCGGGGGGTGGCATTTCCAAGATGGTTGCCGTTGTCATGGAAACAGAACGAATGTGAAAAATCAGAAAGTCTCTCAAATTGAATAAAACTTTGTGGAAATGTTCTTTGGCATGCGAGGATCTGCCATCCATCTTTGGAATTTCCAAAATGGCCGCCGTTGCCATAGAAACAGTTCAAACATCAAAATGGAACATTCAAGAGCATTAGTGTTCTACAGCCATTAAATGTTAAATGATGGTATAATATTTATGGGGAGCACAATATGAAGCAGCAGTTTGACTTTGGAATTTTCAAAATGGCGGCCGCTGCCATAGAAACAGTTCAAACATAAAAAAAAATCAAAAAGCTTGAAACTTTCTGAAAATTAGCAGAATGAAGAATTATGAAGTGAACAGGTTAATCAAATGTTTAGAAATTTTGTGATGGCTGCCACTTAGTGGCAATTGGCGGACCAGGGTGACATCCGCTATTGCTTGCAATGGGAATTCTAGTTATGGCACCCTCAACGGAGTTGGGGTGACGTATTGTTATTCTACGTTTTATGGCACCCTCAACGGAGTTGGGGTGACGTATTGTTATTCTACGTTTCTTTTTTTTCTTATTTTTCTTATTCTTCTTCCACACATTTTGTCCGTCGTGTTTCTCGGAATCCTATGGACCAATGTTGATGGAACTTTACTATAATGAGGACCCCCATGTAAAGTTGTGCACCTTGGTATGGAATGGTAAAAGATGGCCGCCGTTTCCATGGAAACAGCAAAAATGCGAAAAAAATCAAAGTGTTTCAAACTGGAAGAAACTCCACAGGAATGGTAACTGACATGAGCTGATTTCCAATTTGACTTTGGAATTTTCAAAATGGGTGCCGTTACCATGGAAACAGCTAAGATATCAAAAATTCTAACTCTTTCGTTATAAACACTCAGCTGGTTGAAACTTTATAAAAATGTTACCCGGTACGCTAAGATGTCAAAACAATATTTTGATAATCCAAAATGGCCGCCGTTGTCATGGAAACTGGGGCCAAGTTTTGCATTGACCCTATGGAAAAATGCATAAAATCTGCATTTTCTCAGAGAGTATTGCAACAAAGTGAATGAAACTGCATTGATATATAACATGACATGTGGCAATAAGATGTCTGCTTTTAGAATTTTGGAATTATCTACTGTAACCATGGTTGCAGGACAAATGTTCAAAATTTCCAAAAAAAATCAAAATGCTGCAAACTGGATGAAACTTTACAGGAATAGTGACTGACATGTGCGGAGTTGCATTTTGAAGTTGGAATTTCCAAAATGGCTGCCGTAACCATGGAAACAGCAAAATTGTCCAAAATTTCAAAATGCTCCAAACTTAATGAAATTTTACAAAAATGATGACTTGCATGTGTAGATGCACTCTTTGACTTTGAAACTTTCAAAATGGCTGCCGCTCGCCTGGCAATGGGGGACGAGGGTGCCATCCGTTATTGCTAGCAATTACAAATCTAGTTATGGCACCCTCAACGGAGTTGGGGTGACATCTTGTTATTGTTCGTTTCTTTTTTTTCTTTTTATTATTATTATTATTTTTATTCTTCCACACATTTTGTCCATACTATTTCTCAGAATTGGGCAGACCAATGTTGATGGAACTATACCATAATATGAACCGCCATGTGGAGTTGTGCAAGAGACATTGGAATGGTAAAAAATGGCTGCCGTTACCATGGAAACAGAACAAATGTGGAAAAATACAGTTTTTAGTTTTGGTGAACTGTATGGTAATGCTTTAACTCAGAATCATCATATTTTAATACAATGTAGGTGCCCACTATATACAGGTGTTGGATGATTTTGGCACTCATTGGAACTACTATGTCGCCATGGGAACTACACCAAAAATTTCAAAAATCTCAAAATGCTCCAAACTTCACGAAACTTCACAGTAACGATGAGCAACATTGGAAGATGTGGCATTTGGAGTTGGAATTTCCAAAATAGCTGTTGTTACCATGGAAACAATGCAAAAAGGTCAAAACTTTGAATTTTCACGGAACATTCCAGAACATTAATGTTAAATTTATTCTAGAGACATTAAATGCTATATGATTATGGAGGGAAAAAATTGCAGCGGGGGTTTGACATTGGAATATTCAAAATGGCCGCCGTTACCATGGAAACAGCAAAAATATGAAAAACTTCAAAATGCTTTAAATTTAATGAAACTTATAACAAATGTTGCCTAGCTTATGTAGACTTGACTTTTGAGTTTGGAACTTTCAAAATGGCCGCCGTTACCATGGAAACAGCAAAAAATTCAAAATTTTCAAAATGCGGCAATTCTAGTTCTTTTTATTATTATGTCACCCTGACGGAGGTCGGGTGACATATTGTTATTGTTCGATTCTTTTTTATTATTCTTATTCCACACTTTTTGTCCAGCTTAGTTCTCGGAACTGAATGGACCAATGTTGATGGAACTATAACATAATGTTGATCACCATGTCTAGTTGTGCACCTGACTTTGGAATTAAAAACATGGCTGCCATTGCCATGGAAACAGCAAAAATATGAAAAATTTCATGGAATATTCCAGAACATTAGGGTTAAATTAATTCTACAGCCCTTAAATGTATATTATGGTATAACATTATGGAGAGCACAATATGAAGCAGCAGTATGACTGGAATTTTCAAATGTTGCCATGGAAACTGTTCTAAAATAGCAAAATTTTGAAAATTCTTCAAAAATGTATGAAACGTTACAGAAATGTTAACTTGTAAATCTATATAGATGCGGCATTCAACTTTGAATTTCCGAAATGCCTTAATGGCTGCCGTTACCATGGCTGCTGTTTAGTGGCAATTGGTGGACCAGGGTGACATCCGCTATTGCTTGCAATGGCAATTCTAGTTATTATTTTTATTCTTCCACACATTTTGTCCATACTATTTCTCAGAACTGGTCAGACCAATGTTGATGGAACTATATCATAATATGAACCGCCATGTTAAGTTGTGCAAGAGACATTGGAATGGTAAAAAATGGCCGCCGTTGCCATGGAAACTGATCAAATGTGAAAAAAAATGCAAATTTTAAATCTTTCATTATAAGACCTACCTGGATGAAACTTAGTGGTAATGTTCCTTGGTATGCCTAGATGTTGTGACAATATAAGAAAATTCCAAAATGGCCGCCATTGTCATGGAAACAGGGCGAAAGTTTAACATTGGCCCTATGGGAAAATACATTAAAGATGCATTTTCTTGAAGAATATAGCATAAATCCCAATGAAACTTTATAGATATGTAACATGGCATGTCCCAAAGTGGCACCTGTCTTTGGAATTTTAGAAATGGTACCCGTTACCATGGAAATTTCAATATGCTCCAAAATTAATGAAACGTTACAACAATGTTAATACACATCTGTAGATGCAATCTTTGACTTTGGAATTTTCAAAATGGCTGCCGCTCACCTGACAATAGGGGAAGGGTGCCATCCGCTATTGCTTGCAATGGCAAATCTAGTTTTTATTATTCTTATTCCACACTTTTTTGTCCAGCTTAGTTCTCGGAATATAATGGACCAATTTTGATGGAACTATATCATAATGTTCACCACCATGTGTAGTTGTGCACCTTACTTTGGAATTAAAAAAATGGCTGCCATTGCCATGGAAACAGCAAAAATGTGAAAATGTAATGGAACATTCCAGAACATTAGGGTTGAATTAATTCTACAGCCATTAAATGTTATATGATGGTATAATATTATGGGGGGCACAATATGAAGCAGCAGTATGACTTTAGAATTTTCAAATGTTGCCATGGAAACTGTTCAAAAATAGCAAAATTTTGAAAATTCTTCAAAAATGTATGAAACGTTACAGAAATGTTAACTTGTAAATCCAGATGCGGCATTCAACTTTGGAATTTCCAAAATGGCTGCCGTTACCATGGTTGCTGTTTAGTGGCAATTGGCGGACCAGGGTGACATCCGCTATTGCTTGCAATGGCAATTCTAGTTATGGCACCCTCAACGGAGTTGGGGTGACATATTGTTATTGTTCGTTTCTTTTTTTCTTCTTATTATGGCACCCTCAACGGAGATGGGGTGACATATTGTTAGTCTACGTTTCTTTTATGGCACCCTCAACGGAGTTGGGGTGACGTATTGTTATTCTACGTTTCTTTTTTTTCTTCTTATTATGTCACCCGATCGACAATGTCGGGTGACATATTGCTTTTCTTATGTTTCTTTGTTATTATTATTATTCTTCCACCTTTTTTTGTCCGTCAGGTTTTTTGTAGTAAAATGGAACCAATGTTGATGGAACTCTTCTATAATGAGGACCCCCATCTGAAGTTGTGCACCTTGCTATGGAATGGTAAAAAATGGCCGCCGTTTCCATGGAAACGGAACAAATGTGAAAAATTCCACTTTTTGGTTTTGGTGAATTATTTGGAAATGCTTTAACTCAGAATCATCATATTTTAATACATTGTAGGTGCCAGCCATATACTGGTTTTGGATGATTTTGGCAATCATTGGAACTACTATGTTGCCATGGAAACTACACCAAAAATTTCAAAAATATGAAAATGCTCCAATTTTTTTGAAACTGTAGCATAACGATGAGCAACGTTGGTAAAAGTGGAATTTGGCGTTGGAATTTCCAAAATGTCTGCCGTTTCCATGGAAACAATGCAAAAAGGTCAAAATGCTTCAAAAACATCCGGGTTTGGTGAATAACTTTGGTATGCTTGAACTTAAAATCATCAAATTTCTATGCATTATAGTTGTCCACTATATTCAGGTTATGAATGATTTTGACAATCATTGGAACTACTATGTTACCATGGATACAGGATCAAATATTTCAAAATTTTCAAAATGCTCCAAAATTGATGAAACTTAATACGATTGTTAACTGGCAAGTGTGGATGAGACTTTTGACTTTGGAATTTCCAAAATGGCCACCGTTGCCATGGAAACTGCAAAAAAGTAAAAATTCTCAAAATGCTTTGAACTTAATGAAACTTGGTATTATTGTTCACTGGCAAGTAAATATGAGTCGTTTGACTTTGAAATTTTCAAAATGGCTGCCGTTACCACGGAAACAGGAGAAGTGTGAAATTTTTTAAATGCGCTGAATGTACTGAAAATTTACAGAAAGATGTTTTGCCAGGTGTATATGTGCATTCACTGTTAAACAATTTTGAAATGGCTGCCGCTTAGTGGCAATTTGGAGAAGGGTGACATCCGCTATTGCTTGCAATGGCAATTCTAGTTTTTATTAATCTTCTTCCACACTTTTTGTCCACGCTAGTTCTCAGAATCAAATGGGTTAATGTTGATGGAACTCTACTATAATGAGGACCCCCATGTGAAGTTGTTCATCTTGCTATGGAATGGTCCAATATGGCCGCCGTTTCCATGGAAACGGTAAAAATGTAAAAAAAAATCAAAATTCCAAATCTTTCATTGTAAGACCTAACTGGATGAAACTTTATGGAAATGTTCCTTGGTATGCCCTGATATACTGACAATATTTAGAAATTCCAAAATGGCCGCCATTGTCATGGAAACAAAGTGAAAGTTTAACATTTGCCCTATGGGGAAATACATTTAGCTGTATTTTCCACAGGAATATAAGATCAAATCTATTAAAACTTTATAGATATGTTACATGGCATGTCCCAAAGTGGCACCTGCCTTTGGAATTTTGGAAATGGTAACTGTTACCATGGAAACAGCAAAAATTTCAAAAATTTCAAAATGCTCCAAACGTGATGCAATTTTACAATAATCTCAATTAACATGTGTAGAAGCGCTCTTTGACTTTGCAATTTTCAAAATGGCTGCCACTCACCTGGCAATAGGGGGAGGAGGGTGCCATCCGTTATTGCTAGCAATTACAAATCTAGTTTTTCTTATTTTTCTTCTTGCAACAAATTTTGTCCAGGTGATTTCTCGAAATCCAATGGACCAATGTTGATGGAACTCTACTATAGTAAGGACCCCCAAATGCAAAGTTGCAGTAAGCATGGAATGGTTCAAGATGGCTACCGTTTCCATGGAAACAGAACAAATGTGAAAAAATCCAGTTCTTTCTTTTGGTGAACTGTTTGGATATGCTTTCACTCAGAAACATTATATTTTGATACAATGTAGGTGCCGGCCATATACAGGTGTTGGATGATTTTGGCACTCATTGGAACTACTATGTTGCCATGGAAACTACACCAAAAATTTCAAAAATATCAAAATGCTCCAAAATTCATGAAACTTCACAGTAACGATGATCAACATTGGAAGATGTGGAATTTGGCGTTGGAATTTCCAAAATATCTGTTGTTACCATGGAAACAATGCAAAAAGGTCAAAACTTTGAATTTTCACAGAACATTCCAGAACATCAATGTTAAATTTATTCTAGAGACATGAAACTTTATGAAAATGTTCTCCAGTATGCCAAGATGTCAAGACAATATTTTGATAGTTCAAAATGGCCGCCGTTGTCATGGAAACTAGGGCCAAGTTTTGCGTTGACCCTATGGAAAAATGCATAAAATCTGCATTTTCTCAGAGAGAAGTGCACCAAAGTTAATGAAACTGTATTGATATATAACATGACATGTGGCAATGAGATGTCTGCTTTTAGAATTTTGGAATTATCTACTGTAACCATGGTTGCAGCACAAATGTTCAAAATTTCCAAAAAAATTATGTGCTGCAAACTGGATGAAACTTTACAGGAATAGTGACTGTCATGTGCGGAGTTGCATTTTGAAGTTGGAATTTCCAAAATGGCCGCCGTAACCATGGAAACAGCAAAATTGTCCAAAATTTCAAAATGCTCCAAATTTAATGAAATTTTGCAAAAATGATAACCTGCAGGTGTAGACGCACTCTTTCACTTTGGAATTTCCAAAATGGCTGTCGCTTGCCTGGCAATGGGGGTACGAGGGTGCCATCCGTTATTGCTAGCAATTACAAATCTAGTTATTATGTCACCCGATCGACAATGTCGGGTGACATATTGCTTTTCTTATGTTTCTTTGTTATTATGTCACCCGATCGACAATGTCGGGTGACATATTGCTTTTCCTCTATTATTATTATTTTTCTTCCACCAATTTTGTCCGGCAGTTTTCTCAGAGCCAAAGGGACCAATCTGAATGATGGTGCACTATAACAAGGAACCCTGACTTACCAGTTGCAGTGCAACTTTGGAACTAAAAAATGGCTGCCATCACCATGGAAACGGAAAAATGGTGAAAAAATATAATTTTGGAGTTAGGTGAATTGTTTGAGAATGCTTAACCTTAAAATCTTTAGATTTTAATACAATGTTTGGCAATCATTGGAACTGCTATGTTGCCATGGATACTACACCAAAAATTTCCAAAATATGGAAATGCTCCAAATTTTATAAAACTTCACAGTAACGATGAGCAACGTTGTAAGATGTGGAATTGGGCGTTGGAATTTTGAAAATGTCTGCCGTTACCATGGAAACAATGCAAAACAGTCCAAAAACCTTAAAGTGGCAATAACTTTCTTAATATGGTAGGTCAAATGGATCGAAATTTTGATGGTATGGTCCCTCCCATGTACCAATGTGGTATATGCCATTAAATTTTGGGAATGGTCTCTGTTGCCATAGGAACCATCACAAATGTCAAAAATTTCAAAATGCTCCAAATTTGATGAAACTTAATACGATTGTAGACTGGCATGTCTGGATGAGACTTTTGAAGTTGGAATTTTCAAAATGGCTACTGTTGCCATGGAAACTGGAAAAATGTCAATTATTTTCGAAATGCTCCAAACTTAATGAAACTTGATATTATTGTTACCTGACAAGTAAAGATGAGACTTTTGACTTTGAAAATTTCAAAATTGCTGCCGTTGCCATGGAAACAGCAAAAATGTCATGTTTTTAAAAATGCTTTGAATGTACTGAAAATTTACAGAAAAATGTATTGCCATGCATATATGTGCATTCACTGTTAAACAATTTTTAAATGGCTGCCGCTTAGTGGCAATTGGGGGAAGGGTGACATCCGCTATTGCTTGCAATGGCAAATCTAGTTATTATTATTCTTCCACCTTTTTTTGTCCGACAGGTTTTTTGGAGTAAAATGGAACCAATCTTAATGATAATTCACTATAAGGAGGAACACAAAATTTCGGGTTGCAGTAGGGTCTAAGACCATAAAAAATGGCTGCCGTTTCCATGGAAACGGAACAATTGTGAAAAATTCCAGTTTTTGGTTTTGTGAATAATTTAGAGATGCTTAAACTCAGAATCATCATATTTTATCACAATGTAGGTGCCAGCCATATATTGGTTTTGGATGATATTGGCAATCATTGGAACCACTATGTTGCCATGGAAACTACCCCAAAAATTTCAAAAATTTCAAAATGCTCCAAATTTTTTGAAACTTCATAGTAACGATGAGCAACTTTGGTAGATGCGTAATTTGGCGTTGGAATTTCCAAAATGTCTGCCGTTACCATGGAAACAGAGCATAAGGGTCAAAATGCTCTAAAAACCTCAGGGTTTGGTAATTAATTTTGGTATGCTAGAACTTGAAATCATCAAATTTTTACACAATATAGTTGTCCACTATATACAGCTTTTGAATGATTTTGACAATCATTGGAACTCTTCTGTTACCATGGATACAGGACCAAATATTTCAAAAATTTCAAATGCTCCTAAATTGATCAAACTTCATATGATTGTTGACTGGCAAGTCTGGATGATACTTTTGACTTTGGAATTTCCAAAATGGCCACTGTTGCCATGGAAACTGCAAAAAAGTCAAAAACTCTCTAAATGCTTTGAACTTAATGAAACTTGATATTATTGTTAACTGGCAAGTAAAGAAGAGACTTTTGTCTTCAAAATTTTCAAAATGGCTGCTGTTGCCATGGAAACAGCAGAATTGTGAAATTTTTTAGAATGCTCTCAATGTACTGAAAATCTGCAGAAAGATGTATTGCCTTGCATATATGTGCATTCACTGTTAAACAATTTTGAAATGGCTGCATGCAAAAATGTGAATTTTTTTAAAAATGCTCTGAATGTACTGAAAATTTACAGAAAGATGTATTGCCATGAATATATGTGCATTCACTATTAAACCATTTTGAAATGGCTGCCGGTTAGTGGCAATAGGGGAAGGGTGACATCCGCTATTGCTTGCAATGGCAATTCTAGTTATTATGGCACCCTCAACGGAGTTGGGGTGACATATTGTTATTCTACGTTTCTTTTTTTTCTTATTATTATTATGGCACCCTCAACGGAGTTGGGGTGACATATTGTTATTGTTCGTTTCTTTTTTTTCTTATTATTTTTCTTATTTTTATTCTTCCACACTTTTTGTCCAAGACAGTTCTTAGAATTGGATGGACCAATCTTGATGGAACTATGCTATAATGTTGTCCACCATGTGAAGTTGTGCACCTGACTTTGGAATGTGCAAGATGGCCGCGGTTACCATGGAAACTCAAAAAATGTAAAAAAAAAAAAAAAATTCTAACTTTTTCGTTATAAGAGCCAACCTTATGAAACTTTTTGCAAATGTTGGTGGTGAGGCCCCGAGGTACCAACATTACTTGGAAAGTCCGAAATGGCTGCTATTGCCATGGAAACAGGCGAAATGTTTAACATAGAACATTCCAGAACATCTATGTTAAATTTATTCCAGAGACATTTTATGTTAAATGATGGTATATAATTATGGTGAGAACAAATTGCAGGAGCAGGTTGACTTTGGAATTTTCAAAATGGCCGCCGTTACCATGGAAACAGCAAAAATACAAAAAAATCAAAATGCTTCAAATTTATTGAAACTTATAACAAATGTTGCTTAGCTAATGTAGACTTGACTTTTGAGTTTGGAATTTCCAAAATGGCCGCCGTTACCATGGCTACCGCTCACTTGGCAATAGGGAAAGGGTGCCATCCGCTATTGCTTGCAATCGCAAATCTAGTTATGGCACCCTCAACGGAGTTGGGGTGACGTATTGTTATTCTACGTTTCTTTTTTTTCTTATTATTATTAATTTTTTTTCTTGCAACAAATTTTGTCCAGGTGATTTCTCGAAATCCAATGGACCAATGTTGATGGAACTCTACTATAGTAAGGACCCCTAGGTGCAGAGTTGCAGGAAGCATGGAATGGTTCAAGATGGCTACCGTTTCCATGGAAACAGAACAAATGTGAAAAAATCCAGTTTTTTCTTTTGGTGAACTGTTTGGATATGCTTAAACTCAGAATCATTATATTTTAATACAATGTAGGTGCCCACTATATACAGGTGTTGGATGATTTTGGTACTCATTGGAACTACTATGTTGCCATGGAAACTGCACCAAAAATTTCAAAAATATCAAAATGCTCAAAACTTAATGAAACTTCACAGTAACGATGAGCAACATTGGAAGATGTGGAATTTGGCGTTGGAATTTCCAAAATCGCTGTTGTTACCATGGAAACAATGCAAAAAGGTCAAAACTTTGAATTTTCACAGAACATTCCAGAACATCAATGTTAAATTTATTCTAGAGACATTAAATGGTATATTATTATGGAGGGCAAAAAATGCAGCACGGGTTTGACTTTGGAATATTCAAAATGGCCGCCGTTACCATGGAAACAGCAAAAATATGAAAAACTTCAAAATGCTTCAAATTTAAGGAAACTTATAACAAATGTTGCCTAGCTTATGTAGACTTGACTTTTGAGTTTGGAATTTTCTAAATGGCCGCCGCTCACCTGGCAATAGGGGAAGGGTGCCATCCGTTATTGCTAACAATTACAAATCTAGTTATGGCACCCTCAACGGAGTTGGGGTGACATATTGTTATTCTACGTTTCTTTTTTTTCTTATTATGTCACCCTGACGGAGGTCGGGTGACATATTGTTATTGTACGATTCTTTTTTTATGGCACCCTCAACGGAGTTGGGGTGACGTATTGTTATTCTACGTTTCTTTTTTTTTTCTTATTATTATTTTTATTATTTTTCTTCCACACATTTTGTCCAGGAGATTTCTCGAAATCCAAAGGACCAAAGTTGATGGAACTCTATTATATTGAGGACCCTTAGGTGAAGAGTTGCAGGCACCATGGAATGGTTCAAGATGGCTGCCGTTTCCATGGAAACTGCAAAAATGTGAAAAATTTTCAAAATTCAAAATTCTTCATTATAAGACCCAAGTGGATGAAACTTTGTGGAAGTGTTACCTGATATGCCTAGATGTGCATGCAATATCAAGAGGTTCCAAAATGGCCGCCATTGTCATGGAAACAGGGCAAAAGTTTAACATTGACCGTATGGGAAAACACATAAAAGCTACATTTTCTTAAAGAATATAGCATCAATCCCAATGAAACTTTACAGATATGTAACATGGCATGTACCAATGTTGGACCTGTCTTTGGAATTTTGGAAATGGTAACTGTTACCATGGAAACAGCAAAAATTTCAAAAATTTCAAAATGCTCCAAACGAGATGAAATTTTACAACAATGTTAATAAACATGTGTAAAAGCGCTCTTTGACTTTGGATTTTTCAAAATGGCTGCCGCTCACCTGGCAATGGGGGAAGGGTGCCATCCGTTATTGCTAGCAATTACAAATCTAGTTTATTCTTATTATTATTATTCCACACATTTTGTCCATACTATTTCTTGGAATGGTATGGACCAATTGTAATGGAACTATACCAGAATGTTAATGACCATTGTCAGAAGTGCAGTCGATGTTGGCACTTCCAGGATGTCTGCTGTTACCATGGAAACAGAAAAAGAGTGAAAAAATGAAGTTTTAGTTTTTGGTGAATAATTTAACTATAACAAAACATTTCATCTTCATATTTTTATACAAGGTAGGTGTCCTCTATATACATTCTTTGGATGATTTTGAGATTCATTGGAATTACGATGTTGCCATGGGAACTGATCAAAAATATCAAAAATTTGAAAATTCTTTAAAAATATATTAAACTTTTACAGAAATGTTGCCTGGCAAATTTAGATGTGGCATTCAACTTTGGAATTTCCAAAATGGCTGCCGTTACCATGGAAACAAGGCAAAACATCAAAATGTGAAAATGTGATGGAACATTCCAGAACATTAGTGTTGTACAGCCATTAAATGTTATATGATTGTAAAATATTATGGGGAGCACAATATGAAGCAGAAGCATTACTTTGGAATTTTCAAAATGGCCGCCGTTGCCATAGAAACAGTAAGAACATCAAAATTTAAAAAATGCCTTAAACTTTCTAAAACTTTGAAAACTGATGTATTGTAAAGTAAATTAGGTTAATTTAATGTTAACATTTCGAAATGGCTGCCGCTTAGTGGCAATTGGTGGACCAGGGTGACATCCGCTATTGCTTGCAATGGCAATTCTAGTTATGGCACCCTCAACGGAGTTGGGGTGACGTATTGTTATTCTACGTTTCTTTTTTTTTTCTTATTATTTTTATTATTTTTCTTCCACACATTTTGTCCAGGAGTTTTATGGAAATCCATTGTACCAAAGTTGATGGAACTCTTTTATATTAAGGACCCTTAGGTGAAGAGTTGCAGGCACCATGGAATGGTTCAAGATGGCTGCCGTTTCAATGGAAACTGCAAAAATGTGAAAATTTTTCAAAATTCAAAATTCTTCATTATAAGACCCAAGTGGATGAAACTTTGTGGAAGTGTTACCTGACATGCCTAGATGTGCATGCAATATCAAGA
This sequence comes from Mytilus edulis, assembly GCA_019925275.1. Lineage (NCBI taxonomy): Eukaryota > Metazoa > Mollusca > Bivalvia > Mytilida > Mytilidae > Mytilus > Mytilus edulis. The sequence goes on from CM034349.1 coordinate 1,860,695, forward strand.
GGTTCCAAAATGGCCGCCATTGTCATGGAAACAGGGCGAAAGTTTAACATTGACCATATGGGAAAACACATAAAAGCTACATTTTCTTGAAGAATATAGCATCAATCCCAATGAAACTTTATAGATATGTAACATGGCATGTCCCAAAGTGGCACCTGCCTTTGGAATTTTGATAATGGTAACTGTTACCATGGAAACAGCAAAAATTTCAAAAATTTCAAAATGCTCCAAACGAGATGAAATTTTACAACAATGTTAATAAACATGTGTAAAAGCGCTCTTTGACTTTGGATTTTTCAAAATGGCTGCCGCTCACCTGGCAATGGGGAAGGGTGCCATCCGTTATTGCTAGCAATTACAAATCTAGTTATTATGTCACCCGATCGACAATGTCGGGTGACATATTGCTTTTCCTCTGTTTCTTTGTTATTATTATTATTCTTCCAACTATTTTGTCCGCCACTTTTCTCGCAGCCAATGGAACCAATCTTAATGATAGTTAAGTATAATAGGGAACACAAAATTGCGGGTTGCAGTAGGGTCTAAGACCATAAAAAATGGCTGCCGTTTCCATGGAAACGGAACAATTGTGAAAAATTCCACTTTTTGTTTTTTTGGAATAATTTGGAGATGCTTAAACTCAGAATCATCATATTTTGATACAATGAAGGTGCCACCCATATACTGGTTTTGGATGATTTTTGGCAATCATTGGAACTACTATGTTGCCATGGAAACTACACCAAAAATTTCAAAAATATGAAAATGCTCCAAATTTTTTGAAACTTTACCATAACGATGAGCAACTTTGGTAGATGTGGAATTTGGCGTTGGAATTTCTAAAATGTCTGCCGTTACCATGGAAACAATGCATAAGTGTCAAAATGCTCTAAAAACCTCAGGGTTTGGTGAATAATTTTGGTATGCTTGAACTTGAAATCATAAAATTTTTACACAATATAGTTATCCACTATATACAGCTTTTGAATGATTTTGACAATCATTGGAACTACTCTGTTACCATGGATACAGGATCAAATATCTCAAAAATTTCAAAATGCTCCAAAATTGATCAAACTTAATATGATTGTTGACTAGCAAGTCTGGATTAGACTTTTGACTTTCGAATTTCCAAAATGGCCACCGTTGCCATGGAAACTGCAAAATAGTCCAAATTTCTCAAAATGCTTTGAACTTAATGAAACTTGATATTATTGTTAACTGCCAAGTACAGATGAGACTTTTGACTTTGGAATTTTCAAAATGGCTGCCGTTGCCATGGAAACAGCAGAAATGTGAATTTTTTTAAAATGCTCTGAATGTACTGAAAATTTACAGAAAGATGTATTGCCATAAATATATGTGCATTCACTGTTAAACCATTTTGAAATGGCTGCCGCTTAGTGGCAATAGGGGAAGGGTGACATCCGCTTTTGCTTGCAATGGCAATTCTAGTTTTTATTATTCTTCCACACATTTTGTCCATCGTGTTTCTAAGAATTGAGTGATCCAATATTGTTGGAACTATAACATAATGAGGACCCCCATTTGAAGTTGTGCACCTTGCTATGGAATGGTAAAAGATGGCCGCCGTTTCCATGGAAACAGCACAAATGCGAAAAAAATCAAAGTGTTCAAAACTGGAAGAAACTCCACAGGAATGTTAACTGGCATGTGCTGATTTCAAGTTTGACTTTGGAATTTTCAAAATGGCTGCCGTTACCATAGAAACAGCTAAAATATCAAAAATTCTAACTCTTTCGTTATAAGATCCAACTGGATGAAACTTTATGGAAATGTTCTCCAGTATGCCAAGATGTCAAGACAATATATGGATAGTTCAAAATGGCCGCCGTTGTCATGGAAACTGGGGCCAAGTTTTGCATTGACCCTATGGAAAAATGCATAAAATCAGCATTTTCTCAGAGAGTAGTGCACCAAAGTCAATGAAACTGTATTGATATATAACATGACATGTATCAATGAGATGTACGCTTTTAGAATTTTGGAATTATCTACTGTAACCATGGTTGCAGCACAAATGTTCAAAATTTCCAAAAAAATAAAGTTCTTCAAACTGGATGAAACTTTATAGGAATAGTGACTGGCATGTGCGGAGTTGCATTTTGAAGTTGGAATTTCCAAAATGGCCGCCGTAACCATGGAAACAGCAAAATTGTCCAAAATTTCAAAATGCTCGAAACTTAATGAAATTTTGCAAAAATGATAACTTGCAGGTGTAGATGCACTCTTTGACTTTGGAATTTCCAAAATGGCCGCCGCTCGCCTGGCAATGGGGGGACGAGGGTGCCATCCGTTATTGCTAGCAATTACAAATCTAGTTTTTATTATTTTTCTTCCACACATTTTGTCCAGAAGATTTCTCGAAATCCAAAGGACCAAAGTTGATGGAACTCTATTATATTGAGGACCCTTAGGTGAAGAGTTGCAGGCACCATGGAATGGTTCAAGATGGCTGCCGTTTCCATGGAAACTGCAAAAATGTGAAAAATTTTCAAAATTCAAAATTCTTCATTATAAGACCCAAGTGGATGAAACTTTGTGGAAGTGTTACCTGACATGCCTAGATGTGCATGCAATATCAAGAGGTTCCAAAATGGCCTCCATTGTCATGGAAACAGGGCAAACGTTTAACATTGACCATATGGGAAAACACATAAAAGCTACATTTTCTTGAAGAATATAGCATCAATCCCAATGAAACTTTACAGATATGTAACATGGCATGTACCAATGTTGCACCTGTCTTTGGAATTTTGGAAATGGTAACTGTTACCATGGAAACAGCAAAAATTTCAAAAAATTCAAAATGCTCCGAACGAGATGAAATTTTACAACAATGTTGATAAACATTTGTTAATACCCTCTTTGACTTTGGAATTTTCAAAATGGCTGCCGCTCACCTGGCAATAGGGGAAGGGTGCCATCCGTTATTGCTAGCAATTACAAATCTAGTTATTATGGCACCCTCAACGGAGTTGGGGTGACATATTGTTATTCTACGTTTCTTTTTTTTCTTATTTTTCTTCTTGCAACCAATTTTGTCCAGGTGATTTCTCGAAATCCAATGGACCAATGTTGATGCAACTCTACTATAGTAAGGACCCCCAAATGCAGAGTTGCAGTAAGCATGGAATGGTTCAAGATGGCTACCGTTTCCATGGAAACAGAACAAATGTGAAAAAATCCAGTTTTTTCTTTTGGTGAACTGTTTGGAAATGCTTTCACTCAGAAACATTATATTTTGATACAATGTAGGTGCCGGCCATATACAGGTGTTAGATGATTTTGGCACTCATTGGAACTACTATGTTGCCATGGAAACTACACCAAAAATTTCAAAAATATCAAAATGCTCCAAACTTCATGAAACTTCACAGTAACGATGAGCAACATTGGAAGATGTTGAATTTGGCGTTGGAATTTCCAAAATATCTGTTGTTACCATGGAAACAATGCAAAAAGGTCAAAACTTTGAATTTTCACAGAACATTCCAGAACATCAATGTTAAATTTATTCTAGAGACATGAAACTTTATGAAAATGTTCTCCAGTATGCCAAGATGTCAAGACAATATTTTGATAGTTCAAAGTGGCCGCCGTTGTCACGGAAACTAGGGCCAAGTTTTGCATTGACCCTATGGAAAAATGCATAAAATCTGCATTTTCTCAGAGAGTAGTGCACCAAAGTTAATGAAACTGTATTGATATATAACATGACATGTGGCAATGAGATGTCTGCTTTTAGAATTTTGGAATTATCTACTGTAACTATGGTTGCAGCACAAATGTTCAAAATTTCCAAAAAAAATTATGTGCTGCAAACTGGATGAAACTTTACAGGAATAGTGACTGTCATGTACGGAGTTGCATTTTGAAGTTGGAATTTCCAAAATGGCCGCCGTAACCATGGAAACAGCAAAATTGTCCAAAATTTCAAAATGCTCAAAACTTAATGAAATTTTGCAAAAATGATAACCTGCAGGTGTAGACGCACTCTTTGACTTTGGAATATCCAAAATGGCTGTCGCTCGCCTGGCAATGGAGGTACGAGGGTGCCATCCGTTATTGCTAGCAATTACAAATCTAGTTATTAGGTCTTTCCACTTTTCTGTGGAAAGACCTATTGTTTTTCTTCTGATTATTTTTTTTTTTTTTTTTTCTTCCGCCTAATTTTGTTATTGCGATAAACATTTGTTTCGCAATATGTCGCTTAGATATTTTGTATATGATATCGAACAGTTTATGCGCTTTTGAAATTTACCCTGCGTAAACAAATACTTTTCTTTGTAGGAGTTATCTCCCCAAACACTGTTTTCCTTGTTAGCGCATCTCCTTCGCAACCGTAAAAGATTATGACAAATTTATTTTACAAAATTGCTCGTTATATCCTTCGCATGATTTGTCCTATTTTGACCGAAGCGATATGACCGCTCCATATGAGAGTTATTTCCCCTTATGCATCTGATATAAGTGATATGAATTTCTATCTTATAAACCATAAGTGATAGAGACCTAGGATCTTTTGATTTGAGGTCCTTGGTCCCAAAAAATGAAAATTAGGTCAAGGTCAAAGGTCAAGGTCATATTTTAATATTAGAATTTGGCTTATTTTCACTTATATCCAAAGACTGTATAAGATATCAGCAAATTATTTTTACTAAATTGTTAGTTGCGACATGTCGTAAGATGTAAATTTTGATTGCAAGCGTACGTTGAATGTGAAAGGGAGTTTTCTCCCCTCTTGTATTAAAAAATACGCGTTTGGTGATATAACTCATTAACTAAATATAATTAAGACCTATGGTCTTTTGATTTGAGGTCCTTGGTTTATGACCTTGAAATTGATCTCAAGGTCATAGCTTAATTTGACGTTCTATATTTTGACCTTTGCTTTTATTCTATATGTATACATCATAAAGATATACAACTTTTAGAAAAAGGTATCAAGCCATTTAACCTTGAAAAAAAACAACCGGAAGTGACCTTTTGTAAACCGGAAGTAGCTATTTTTTTGTACTTTATTAAGATAAAAGTATATAGAACCAGATATTTTTGGAATCGCAAATCTAGTTATGGCACCCTCAACGGAGTTGGGGTGACATATTGTTATTGTTCCGTTCTTTTTTTATGGCACCCTCAACGGAGTTGGGGTGACGTATTGTTATTCTACGTTTCTTTTTTTCTTATTATTATTTTTATTTTTCTTCCACGCTTTTTGTCCAGGCCATATCTTGACACTGTATGATCGAATGGTCATGGAACTATACCATTATGTTACCCAGCATATGAAGTTTTGCAAACAGGGTATGGCATCATCAAGACGGCTGCTGTTGCCATGGAAACTGATAAAATGTGAAAAAAAATGCAAATTCTAAATCTTTCATTATAAGACCTAGCTGGATGAAACTTTATGGTAAGGTTCCTTGGTATGTCTAGATAGTGTGACAATATTAGGAAATTCCAAAATGGCCGCCATTGTCATGGAAACAGGGAGAAAGTTTAACATTGGCCCTATGGGAAAACACATTGAAGCTGTTTTTCCTGCAAAAATATAAGATCAAACCTTCTACAACTTCATGGATATCTAACATGGCATGTCCCAAAGTGGCACTAGTCTTTGGAATTTTGGAAATGGTACCGGTTACCATGGAAATAGCAAAAATTTCAAAAATTTCAAAATGCTCCAAAATTGATGAAACTTTACAAGAATGATAATAGACATCTGTAGATGAGCTCTTTCACTTTGGAATTTTCAAAATGGCTGCCGCTCACCTGGCAATGGGGGAAGGGTGCCATCCGCTATTGCTTGCAATGGCAAATCTAGTTCTTATTATATTTATTCTTCCACACTTTTTTGTCCATGCTATTTCTCGGAATTGGCTTGAACAATATTGATGAAACTATACCATAATGTAGACCACCACATTCTATAGTGCAGTGGGGTATGGCACCATCAAGATGGCTGCCGTTGCCATGGAAACGAAACAAATGTGAAAAAATCCAGTGTTTTTTTTTTGGTGAACTGTTTGGATATACTTTAACTCAGAATCATTATATTTTAATACAATGTAGGTGCCCACTATATACAGGTATTGGATGATTTTGACACTCATTGGAACTACTATGTTGCCATGGAAACTACACCAAAAATTTCAAAAATCTCAAAATGCTCAAAACTTAATGAAACTTCACAGTAACGATGAGCAACATTGGAAGATGTGGAATTTGGCGTTGGAATTTCCAAAATATCTGTTGTTACCATGGAAACAATGCAAAAAGGTCAAAACTTTGAATTTTCACAGAACATTCCAGAACATCAATGTTAAATTTATACTAGAGACATTAAATGGTATATGATTATGGAGGGAAAAAATTGCAGCGGGGGTTTGACTTTGGAATATTCAAAATGGCCGCCGTTACCATGGAAACAGCAAAAATACAAAAAACTTCAAAATGCTTCAAATTTATTGAAACTTATAACAAATGTTGCTCAGCTAATGTAGACTTGACTTTTGAGTTTGGAATTTCCAAAATGGCCGCCGTTACCATGGCTACCGCTCACCTGGCAATAGGGGAAGGGTGCCATCCGCTATTGCTTGCAATCGCAAATCTAGTTCTTATTATTTTTATTCCACACTTTTTGTCCGGCTTAGTTCTCAGAATTGAATGGACCAATGTTGATGGAACTATAACATAATGTTAATCACCATGTGCAGTTTTGCACCTTACCTTGGAATTAAAAAAATGGCTGCCATTGCCATGGAAACAGCAAAAATGTGAAAAATAGAAATGTGTTCCAATTGATATGAAACTTCTATGATATTAAGAGACTCATGCACACTGCAACATGGTACATTTTTTTTTCAACTGGGGGGTCTCTAGACATAATTTGAGGGGGTGAATTTTTCATGGAACATTCCAGAACATAAGAGTTAAATTTATTCTAGAGACATTAAATGGTATATGATGGTATATAATTATGGAGAGATCAATTTGCAGAAGAAGTTAGACTTTAGAATTTTCAAAATGGCAGCCGTTACCATGGAAACAGCAAAAATATGAAAAACTCCAAAATGCTTCAAATTTAATGAAACTTAAAACAAATGTTGCCTAGCTAATGTAGACTTGACTTTTGAGTTCGGAATTTCCAAAATGGCCGCCGTTGCCATGGAAACGGCACAATTGTTAAGAACAGAAAAACGTACATAAAGCTATGAAAACTGAAAGAAAGATCTTTTATTATGGATATATCTACATTTACTGATGGAACATTTCGAAATGGCTGTCGTTTAGTGGCAATTGGGGAACCAGGGTGACATCCGCTATTGCTTGCAATGGCAATTCTAGTTATGGCACCCTCAACGGAGTTGGGGTGACATATTGTTATTGTTCGTTTCTTTTTTTCTTATTATTATGTCACCCGATCGACAATGTCGGGTGACATATTGCTATTCCTCTGTTTCTTTTTCACTATTATTATGGCACCCTCAACGGAGTTGGGGTGACGTATTGTTATTCTACGTTTCTTTTTTTTCTTATTATGTCACCCGATCGACAATGTCGGGTGACATATTGCTTTTCTTATGTTTCTTTGTTATTATTATTATTCTTCCACCTTTTTTTGTCCGACAGGTTTTTTGGAGTAAAATGGAACCAATCTTAATGATAATTCACTATAAGGAGGAACACAAAATTTCGGGTTGCAGTAGGGTCTAAGACCATAAAAAATGGCTGCCGTTTCCATGGAAACGGAACAATTGCGAAAAATTCCAGTTTTTGGTTTTGTGAATAATATAGAGATGCTTAAACTCAGAATCATCATATTTTATCACAATGTAGGTGCCAGCCATATATTGGTTTTGGATGATATTGGCAATCATTGGGACCACTATGTTGCCATGGAAACTACCCCAAAAATTTCAAAAATTTCAAAATGCTCCAAATTTTTTGAAACTTCATAGTAACGATGAGCAACTTTGGTAGAAGCGTAATTTGGCATTGGAATTTCCAAAATGTCTGCCGTTACCATGGAAACAGTGCATAAGTGTCAAAATGCTCTAAAAACCTCAGGGTTTGGTAAATAATTTTGGTATGCTAGAACTTGAAATCATCAAATTTTTACACCATATAGTTGTCCACTATATACAGCTTTTGAATGATTTTGACAATCATTGGAACTCTTCTGTTACCATGGATACAGGATCAAATATTTCAAAAATTTCAAAATGGTCCAAAATTGATGAAACTTAATATTATTGTTGACTGCCAAGTCTGGATGAGACTTTTGACTTTGGAATTTCCAAAATGGCCACCGTTGCCATGGAAACTGCAAAAAAGTCGAAAATTCTCAAAATGCTTTGAACTTAATCAAACTTGATATTATTGTTAACTGACAAGTAATGATGAGGCTTTTGACTTTGAAATTTTCAAAATGGCTGCCGTTGCCATGGAAATGGCAGAAATGTGAAATTTTTAAAATGCTGTGAATGTACTGAAAATTTACAGAAAGATGTATTGCCATGCATATATGTGCATTCACTGTTAAACGATTCTGAAATGGCTGCAACTTAGTGGCAATGGGGGAAGGGTGACATCCGCTATTGCTTGCAATGGCAATTCTAGTTATGGCACCCTCAACGGAGTTGGGGTGACGTATTGTTATTCTACGTTTCTTTTTTTTCTTATTATTATTTTTCTTGCAACACATTTTGTCCAGGCGATTTCTCCAAATCTAAAGTACCAAAGTTGATGGAACTTTACTATATTAAGGACCCCCATGTGCAGAGTTGCAGGAAGCATGGAATGGTTCAAGATGGCTGCCGTTTCCATGGAAACAGAACAAATGTGAAAAAATCCAGTTTTTGTTTTTGGTGAAATGTTTAAATATGCTTTAACTCAGAATCATTATATTTGAATACAATGGAGGTGCCCACTATATACAGGTGTTGGGCGATTTTGGCACTCATTGGAACTACTATGTTGCCATGGAAACTACACCAAAAATTTCCAAAATATGGAAATGCTCCAAATTTTTTGAAACTTCACAGTAACGATGAGCAACATTGGAAAATGTGGAATTTGGCGTTGGAATTTCCAAAATATCTGTTGTTACCATGGAAATAATGCAAAAGGTCAAAACTTTGAATTTTCACGGAACATTCCAGAATATCAATGTTAAATTTATTCTAGAGACATTAAATGGTATATGATGGTATATATGATTATGGAGGGAAAAAATTGCACTTTTGGAATATTCAAAATGGCCGCCGTTACCATGGAAACAGCAAAATTATGAAAAACTTCAAAATGCTATAAATTTAATGAAACTTATAACACATTTTGCCTAGCTTATGTAGACTTAACTTTTGAGTTTCGAATTTTCAAAATGGCCGCCGTTGCCATGGGAAACAGCAAAAATATTCTAAATGGCTGCCGCTCGCCTGGCAATGGGGGAAGGGTGCCATCCGCTATTGCTTGCAATGGCAAATCTAGTTATTATTATTTTTTTTCTTGCAACAAATTTTGTCCAGGTGATTTCTCGAAATCCAATGGACCAATGTTGATGGAACTCTACTATAGTAAGGACCCCTATGTGCAGAGTTGCAGGAAGCATGGAATGGTTCAAGATGGCTACCGTTTCCATGGAAACAGAACAAATGTGAAAAAATCCAGTTTTTTCTTTTGGTGAACTGTTTGGATATGCTTAAACTCAGAATCATTATATTTTAATACAATGTAGGTGCCCACTATATACAGGTGTTGGATGATTTTGGTACTCATTGGAACTACTATGTTGCCATGGAAACTGCACCAAAAATTTCAAAAATATCAAAATGCTCAAAACTTAATGAAACTTCACAGTAACGATGAGCAACATTGGAAGATGTGGAATTTGGCGTTGGAATTTCCAAAATCGCTGTTGTTACCATGGAAACAATGCAAAAAGGTCAAAACTTTGAATTTTCACAGAACATTCCAGAACATCAATGTTAAATTTATTCTAGAGACATTAAATGGTATATTATTATGGAGGGCAAAAAATGCAGCACGGGTTTGACTTTGGAATATTCAAAATGGCCGCCGTTACCATGGAAACAGCAAAAATATGAAAAACTTCAAAATGCTTCAAATTTAAGGAAACTTATAACAAATGTTGCCTAGCTTATGTAGACTTGACTTTTGAGTTTGGAATTTTCTAAATGGCCGCCGCTCACCTGGCAATAGGGGAAGGGTGCCATCCGTTATTGCTAACAATTACAAATCTAGTTTTTATTATTTTTCTTCCACACATTTTGTCCAGAAGATTTCTCGAAATCCAAAGGACCAAAGTTGATGGAACTCTATTATATTGAGGACCCTTAGGTGAAGAGTTGCAGGCACCATGGAATGGTTCAAGATGGCTGCCGTTTCCATGGAAACTGCAAAAATGTGAAAAATTTTCAAAATTCAAAATTCTTCATTATAAGACCCAAGTGGATGAAACTTTGTGGAAGTGTTACCTGACATGCCTAGATGTGCATGCAATATCAAGAGGTTCCAAAATGGCCTCCATTGTCATGGAAACAGGGCAAACGTTTAACATTGACCATATGGGAAAACACATAAAAGCTACATTTTCTTGAAGAATATAGCATCAATCCCAATGAAACTTTACAGATATGTAACATGGCATGTACCAATGTTGCACCTGTCTTTGGAATTTTGGAAATGGTAACTGTTACCATGGAAACAGCAAAAATTTCAAAAAATTCAAAATGCTCCGAACGAGATGAAATTTTACAACAATGTTGATAAACATTTGTTAATACCCTCTTTGACTTTGGAATTTTCAAAATGGCTGCCGCTCACCTGGCAATAGGGGAAGGGTGCCATCCGTTATTGCTAGCAATTACAAATCTAGTTATTATTATGTCACCCGATCGACAATGTCGGGTGACATATTGCTATTCCTCTGTTTCTTTTTCACTATTATTATTATTATTATGTCACCCGATCGACAATGTCGGGTGACATATTGCTTTTCCTCTGTTTCTTTGTTATTATTATTATTCTTCCAACTATTTTGTCCGCCACTTTTCTCGGAGCCAATGGAACCAATCTTAATGATAGTTAAGTATAATAGGGAACACAAAATTTCGGGTTGCAGTAGGGTCTAAGACCATAAAAAATGGCTGCCGTTTCCATGGAAACGGAACAATTGTGAAAAATTCCACTTTTTGGTTTTTGTGAATAATTTGGAGATGCTTAAACTCAGAATCATTATATTTTAATACAATGAAGGTGCCAGCCATATACAGGTTTTGGATGATTTTGGCAATCATTGGAACTACTATGTTGCCATGGAAACTACACCAAAAATTTCAAAAATATGAAAATGCTCAAATTTTTTTGAGACTTTAGCATAACGATGAGCAACTTTGGTAGATGTGGAATTTGGCGTTGAAATTTCCAAAATGTCTGCCGTTTCTATGGAAACAATGCAAAAGTGTCAAAATGCTCCAAAAACTTCCAAATTTAGTGAATAACTTTGGTATGCTTGAACATAAAATCATCAAATTTTTATACAAGGTAGTTGTCCACTATATACAGGTTTTGAATGATTTTGACAATCATTGGAACTACTATGTTACCATGGATACAGGATCAAATATTTCAAAAATTTCAAAATGCTCCAAAATTGATGTAACTTAATATATTTGTTGACTGTCAAGTCTGCATGAGACTTTTGAAGTTGGAATTTCCAAAATGGCCACCGTTGCCATGGGAACTGCAGAAATGTTAAATATTTCAAAATGCTCCAAACTTAATGAAACTTGATATTATTGTTAACTGGCAAGTAAAGATGAAACTTTTGACTTTGAAATTTTCAAAATGGCTGCCGTTGCCATGGAAACAGCAGAAATGTGATTTTTTTTTAAATGCTCTCAATGTACTGAAAATTTACAGAAAGATGTATTGCTATGCATATATGTGCATTCACTGTTAAACAATTTTGAACCAATCTTAATGATAGTTAAGTATAATAGGGAACACAAAATTGCGGGTTGCAGTAGGGTCTAAGACCATAAAAAATGGCTGCCGTTTCCATGGAAACGGAACAATTGTGAAAAATTCCACTTTTTGTTTTTTGGGAATAATTTGGAGATGCTTAAACTCAGAATCATAATATTTTAATACAATGAAGGTGCCACCCATATACTGGTTTTGGATGATTTTGGCAATCATTGGAACTACTATGTTGCCATGGAAACTACACCAAAAATTTCAAAAATATGAAAATGCTCCAAATTTTTTGAAACTTTACCATAACGATGAGCAACTTTGGTAGATGTGGAATTTGGCGTTGGAATTTCCAAAATGTCTGCCGTTTCCATGGAAACAATGCAAAAAGGTCAAAATGCTCCAAAAACTTCAGGGTTTGGTGAATAATTTTGATATGCTTGAACTTGAAATCAACAAATTTTTACACAATATAGTAATCCACTATATACAGGTTTTGATTGATTTTGACAATCATTGGAACTACTCTGTTACCATGGATACAGGATCAAATATCTCAAAAATTTCAAAATGCTCCAAAATTGATGAAACTTAATATGATTGTTGACTGGCAAGTCTGGATGAGACTTTTGACTTTGGAATTTCCAAAATGGCCACCGTTGCCATGGAAACTGCAAAAAAGTCAAAATTTCTCAAATGCTTTGAACTTAATGAAACTTGATATCATTGTTCACTGCCAAGTACAGATGAGACTTTTGACTTTGAAATTTTCAAAATGGCTGCCGTTGCCATGGAAACAGCAGAAATATGAATTTTTTTAGAATGCTCAAAATGTACTGAAAATTTTCAGAAATATGTATTGCCATAAATATATGTGCATTCACTGTTAAACCATTTTGAAATGGCTGCCGGTTAGTGGCAATAGGGGAAGGGTGACATCCGCTATTGCTTGCAATGGCAATTCTAGTTATGGCACCCTCAACGGAGTTGGGGTGACGTATTGTTATTCTACGTTTCTTTTTTTCTTATTATTATGGCACCCTCAACGGAGTTGGGGTGACGTATTGTTATTCTACGTTTCTTTTTTCTTATTATTATTTTTATTTTTCTTCCACGCTTTTTGTCCAGCCCATATCTTGGCACTGTATGATCCAATGGTCATGGAACTATACCATAATGTCACCCAGCATATGTAGTTTTGCGAACAGGGTATGGCATCATCAAGATGGCTGCTGTTGCCATGGAAACTGATAAAATGTGAAAAAATTGCAAATTCTAAATCTTTCATTATAAGACCTAGCTGGATGAAACTTTATGGTAATGTTCCTTGGTATGCCTAGATGTTGTTACAATATAAGGAAATTCCAAAATGGCTGCCATTGTCATGGAAACATGGCAAAAGTTTAACATTGGCCCTATGGGAAAATACATTGAAGCTGCATTTCCTGCAAGAATATAAGATCAAACCTTCTACAACTTAATGGGTATGTAACATGGCATGTTCTTAAGGGGCACCTGTCTTTGGAATTTTGGAAATGGTACCCGTTACCATGGAAATAGCAAAAAATTCTAAAATTTTAAAATGCTCCAAAATTAATGAAAAGTTTAAAAAAGGTTAAGAGACATCTGTAGATGCCGTCTTTGACTTTTTTTTCCTTCAAAATGGCTGCTGCTCACCTGGCAATGTGGGAAGGGTGCCATCCGCTATTGCTTGCAATGGCAAATCTAGTTATTATTATTATTCTTCCACCTAGTTTTGTCCGGCAGTTTTCTCAGAGCCAAAGGAACCAATCTGAATGATGGTGCACTATAACAAGGAACCCTGACTTTCCAGTTGCAGTGCAACTTTGGAACTAAAAAATGGCTGCCATCACCATGGAAACCGAAAAATAATGGAAAATTCCAGTTTTTGGTTTTGATGAATTATTTGGAAATGCTTTAACTTAGAATCATTATATTTTGATACAATGTAGGTGCTGGGCATATACTGGTTTTGGATGATTTTGGCAATCATTGGAACTGCTATGTTGCCATGGATACTACACCAAAAATTTCAAAAATATGGAAATGCTCCAAATTTTATAAAACTTCACAGTAATGATGAGCAACATTGGTAGATGTGGAATTTGGTGTTGCAATTTCGAAAATGTCTGCCGTTACCATGGAAAAAATGCAAAACAGGTCAAAATGGTCTAAAAACCTTCAAGTGGCATTTACTTTCTTAAAATGGTAGGTCAAATTGATTGAAACTTTGATGGTATGGTCCCTCCCATGTACCAATGTGGTATATGCCATTCAATTTTGGGAACGGTCTCTGTTGCCATAGGAACCATCCCAAATGTCAAAAATTTCAAAAATTTCAAAATGCTCCAAAATTGATGAAACTTAATAGGATTGTACACTGACAAGTCTGAATGAGACTTTTGAAGTTGGAATTTCCAAAATGGCCACCGTTGCCATGGAAACTGCGGAAATGTCAAATATTTGCAAAATGCTCCAAACTTTATGAAACTTAATATTATTGTTAACTTGCATGTATAGATGAGACTTTTGACTTTGAAATTTTCAAAATGGCTGCCGTTGCCATGGAAACAGCAAAAATGTGAAATTTCCTAAAATGCTCTCAATGTACTGAAAATTTACAGAACGATGTACTGCAATGCATATATGTGCATTCACTGTTAAACAATTTTGAAATGGCTGCCGCTTAGTGGCAATTGGGGGAAGGGTGACATCCGCTATTGCTTGCAATGGCAATTCTAGTTATGGCACCCTCAACGGAGTTGGGGTGACGTATTGTTATTCTACGTTTCTTTTTTTTCTTATTATTATTTTTCTTGCAACACTTTTTGTCCAGGCGATTTCTCAAAATCAAAACGACCAAAGTTGATGAAACTTTACTATAATAAGGACCCCCATATGCAGAGTTGCAGGAAGCATGGAATAGTTCAAGATGGCTGCCGTTTCCATGGAAACGGAACAAATGTGAAAAAATACAGTTTTTGTTTTTGGTGAACTGTTTGGATATGCTTTAACTCAGAATCATTATATTTTAATACAATGGAGTTGCCCACTATATACAGGTGTTGGGTGATTTTGGCACTCATTGGAACTACTATGTTGCCATGGAAACAACACCAAAAATTTTCAAAATCTCAAAATGCTCCAAACTATCTGAAACTTCACAAAAACGATGAGCAACATTGGAAGATGTGGAATTTGGCGTTGGAATTTCCAAAATATCTGTTGTTACCATGGAAACAATGCAAAAAGGTCAAAACTTTGAATTTTCACAGAACATTCCAGAACATCTATGTGAAATTTATTCTAGAGACACTAAATGGAATATGATGGTATATATGATTATGGAGGGAAAAAATTGCAGCGGGGGTTTGACTTTGGAATATTCAAAATGGCCGTCATGTCATGGAAACAGGGCGAAAGTTTAACATTGGCCCTATGGGAAAACACATTGAAGCTGAATTTCCTGCAACAATGTAAGTATCAAACCTTCTACAACTTCATGGATATGTAACATGGCATGTCCCAAAGTGACACCTGTCTTTGGAATTTTGGAAATGGTACCCGTAACCATGGAAATAGCAAAAATTTCAAAAAATTCAAAATGCTCCAAAATTGATGAAACTTTACAAGAATGTTAATAGACATCTGTAGATGAGCTCTTTGACTTTGGAATTTTCAAAATGGCTGCCGCTCACCTGGCAATGGGGGAAGGGTGCCATCCGCTATTGCTTGCAATGGCAAATCTAGTTATTATTTTTTTTTTTTCTTGCAACAAATTTTGTCCAGGTGATTTCTCGAAATCCAATGGACCAATTTGATGGAACTCTACTATAGTAAGAACCCCCAGGTGCAGAGTTGCAGGAAGCATGGAATGGTTCGAGATGGCTACCGTTTTCATGGAAACAGAACAAATGTGAAAAAATCCAGTTTTTTGTTTTGGTGAACTGTTTGGATATGCTTTATCTCAGAATCATTACATTTTAATACAATGTAGGTGCCCACTATATACAGGTGTTGGATGATTTTGGTGATCATTGGAACTACTATGTTGCCATGGAAACTACACCAAAAATTTCGAAATTCTCAAAATGCTCCAAACTTCAGGAAACTTCACAGTAACGATGAGCAACATTGGAAGATGTGGAATTTGGCGTTGGAATTTCCAAAATATCTGTTGTTACCTTGGAAACAATGCAAAAAGGTCAAAACTTTGAATTTTTCCAGAACATTCCAGAACATCAATGTTAAATTTATTCTAGAGACATTTGGTATATGATTATGGAGGGCAAAAAATGCAGCAGGGGTTTGACTTTGGAATATTCAAAATGGCCGCCGTTACCATGGAAACAGCAAAAATATGAAAAACTTCAAAATGCTTCAAATTTAAGGAAACTTATAACAAATGTTGCCTAGCTTATGTATACTTGACTTTTGAGTTTGGAATTTTCTAAATGGCCGCCGCTCACCTGGCAATAGGGGAAGGGTGCCATCCGTTATTGCTAGCAATTACAAATCTAGTTATGGCACCCTCAACGGAGTTGGGGTGACGTATTGTTATTCTACGTTTCTTTTTTTTCTTATTATGGCACCCTCAACGGAGTTGGGGTGTCGTATTGTTATTCTACGTTTCTTTTTATTTTTTTTATTTTTATTTTTCTTCCACACTTTTTTGTCCACTCTGGATCTCAGAATTGGAAGAACCCAAGTTGATGGAACTATACCATAATGTTAACCACCATGTGAAGATTTGCAATTGAGGGTTGGCACTTCCAAGATGGCTGCCGTTTCCATGGAAACAGCAAAAATCCAAAAATATTCAAAGTGTTCCAAACTGGATGAAACTTTACAGAATTAGTTACTAGCATAAGCATTCTTGCATTTTGAAGTTGGAATTTTCAAAATGGCAGCCGTTACCATGGAAACAGCAAAAATGTGCAAAATTTCAAAATGCTCCAAACTTAATGAAACTTTACAAAAATGATGATTTGCATCTGTAGATGCACTCTTTGATTTTGGAATTTTTTAAATGGCTGCCGCTCACCTGGCAATTGGGGAAGGGTGCCATCCGCTATTGCTTGCAATGGCAAATCTAGTTATGGCACCCTCAACGGAGTTGGGGTGACATATTGTTATTGTTCGTTTCTTTTTTTTCTTATTATTTTTATTATTTTTATTCTTCCACACTTTTTGTCCAAGACAGTTCTCGGAATTGGATGGACCAATCTTGATGGAACTATGCTATAATGTTGTCCACCATGTGAAGTTGTGCACCTGACTTTGGAATGTGCAAGATGGCCGCGGTTACCATGGAAACTACAAAAATGTAAAAGAAAATCAAAATTCTAACTCTTTCGTTATAAGAGCCAACCTTATGAAACTTTTTGCAAATGTTGGTGGTGGGGCCCCGAGGTACCAACAATACTTAGAAATTGCGAAATGGCTGCCATTGCCATGGAAACAGGCGAAATGTTTAACATAGAACATTCCAGAACATAAATGTTAAATTTATTCTAGAGACATTTTAAATCAAATGATGGTATATAATTATGGTTAGAACAAATTGCAGCAGCATGTTGACTTTGGAATTTTCAAAATGGCCCCCGTTACCATGGAAACAGCAAAAATACGAAAAACTTCAAAATGCTTCAAATTTATTGAAACTTATAACAAATGTTGCTTAGCTAATGTAGACTTGACTTTTGAGTTTGGAATTTCCAAAATGGCTGCCGTTACCATGGCTACCGCTCACCTGGCAATAGGGGAAGGGTGCCATCCGCTATTGCTTGCAATCGCAAATCTAGTTTTTCTTATTCTTCTTCCACACATTTTGTCCGTCGTGTTTCTCGGAATCCTATGGACCAATGTTGATGGAACTTTACTATAATGAGGACCCCCATGTAAAGTTGTGCACCTTGGTATGGAATGGTAAAAGATGGCCGCCGTTTCCATGGAAACAGCAAAAATGCGAAAAAAATCAAAGTGTTTCAAACTGGAAGAAACTCCACAGGAATGGTAACTGACATGAGCTGATTTCCAATTTGACTTTGGAATTTTCAAAATGGGTGCCGTTACCATGGAAACAGCTAAGATATCAAAAATTCTAACTCTTTCGTTATAACACTCAGCTGGTTGAAACTTTATAAAAATGTTACCCGGTACGCTAAGATGTCAAAACAATATTTTGATAATCCAAAATGGCCGCCGTTGTCATGGAAACTGGGGCCAAGTTTTGCATTGACCCTATGGAAAAATGCATAAAATCTGCATTTTCTCAGAGAGTATTGCAACAAAGTGAATGAAACTGCATTGATATATAACATGACATGTGGCAATAAGATGTCTGCTTTTAGAATTTTGGAATTATCTACTGTAACCATGGTTGCAGGACAAATGTTCAAAATTTCCAAAAAAAATCAAAATGCTGCAAACTGGATGAAACTTTACAGGAATAGTGACTGACATGTGCGGAGTTGCATTTTGAAGTTGGAATTTCCAAAATGGCTGCCGTAACCATGGAAACAGCAAAATTGTCCAAAATTTCAAAATGCTCCAAACTTAATGAAATTTTACAAAAATGATGACTTGCATGTGTAGATGCACTCTTTGACTTTGAAACTTTCAAAATGGCTGCCGCTCGCCTGGCAATGGGGGACGAGGGTGCCATCCGTTATTGCTAGCAATTACAAATCTAGTTATGGCACCCTCAACGGAGTTGGGGTGACATATTGTTATTCTACGTTTCTTTTTTTTCTTATTTTTCTTCTTGCAACAAATTTTGTCCAGGTGATTTCTCGAAATCAAATGGACCAATGTTGATGGAACTCTACTATAGTAAGGACCCCAAATGCAGAGTTGCAGTAAGCATGGAATGGTTCAAGATGGCTACCGTTTCCATGGAAACAGAACAAATGTGAAAAAATCCAGTTTTTTCTTTTGGTGAACTGTTTGGATATGCTTTCACTCAGAAACATTATATTTTGATACAATGTAGGTGTTGGCCATATACAGCTGTTACATGATTTTGGCACTCATTGGAACTACTATGTTGCCATGGAAACTACACCAAAAATTTCAAAAATATCAAAATGATCCAAACTTCATGAAACTTCACAGTAACGATGAGCAACATTGGAAGATGTGGAATTTGGCGTTGGAATTACCAAAATATCTGTTGTTACCATGGAAACAATGCAAAAAGGTCAAAACTTTGAATTTTCACAGAACATTCCAGAACATAAATGTTAAATTTATTCTAGAGACATTAAATGGTGTATGATTATGGAGGGCAAAAATTGTAGCGGGGGTTTGACTTTGGAATATTCAAAATGGCCGCCGTTGTCATGGAAACTGGGGCCAAGTTTTGCATTGACCCTATGGAAAAATGCATAAAATCAGCATTTTCTCAGAGAGTAGTGCACCAAAGTAAATGAAACTGTATTGGTATATAACATGACATGTGGCAATGAGATGTCTGCTTTTAGAATTTTGGAATTATCTACTGTAACCATGGTTGCAGCACAAATGTTCAAAATTTCAAAAAAAAATTAAGTGCTGCAAACTGGATGAAACTGTATAGGAATAGTGACTGCCATGTGCAGAGTTGCATTTTGAAGTTGGAATTTCCAAAATGGCCGCCGTAACCATGGAAACAGCAAAATTGTCCAAAATTTCAAAATGCTCCAAACTTAATGAAATTTTGCAAAAATGATAACTTGCAGGTGTAGATGCACTCTTTGACTTTGGAATTTCCAAAATGGCTGCCACTCGCCTGGCAATGGGGTAACGAGGGTGCCATCCGTTATTGCTAGCAATTACAAATCTAGTTTTTCTTATTATTTTTATTAATCTTCTTCCACACTTTTTGTCCACGCTAGTTCTCGAAATCTAATGGGTCAATGATGATGGAACTCTACTATAATAAGGACCCCCATGTGAAGTTGTGCATCTTCCTATGGAATGGTCCAAGATGGCCGCCGTTTCCATGGAAACGGTAAAAATGTAAAAAAAAATCAAAATTCCAAATCTTTCATTGTTAGACCCAACTGGATGAAACTTTATGGAAATGTTCCTTGGTGTGCCCTGATATACCGACAATATTAAGAAATTCCAAAATGGCCGCCATTGTCATGGAAACAAGGCGAAAGTTTAACATTGGCCCTATGGGAAAATACATTAGAGCTGTATTTTCTAAAGGAATATAAGATCAAATCTATTAAAACTTTATTGATATATTACGTGTCATGTCCCAAAGTGGCACCTGTCTTTGGAATTTTGGAAATAGTAACTGTTACCATGGAAACAGCAAAAATTTCAAAAAATTCAAAATGCTCCAAACGAGATGAAATTTTACAACAATGTTGATAAAAATGTCTAAAAGCGTTCTTTGACTTTGAAATTTTCAAAATGGCTGCCGCTCGCCTGGCAATAGGGGGACGAGGGTGCCATCCGTTATTGCTAGCAATTACAAATCTAGTTATGGCACCCTAAACGGAGTTGGGGTGACATATTGTTATTGTTCTGTTCTTTTTTTCTTATTATATTTATTCTTCCACACTTTTTTGTCCATGCTATTTCTCGAAATTGGCTTGAACAATATTGATGGAACCATACCATAATGTAGACCACCACATTCTATAGTGCAGTGGGGTATGGCACCATCAAGATGGCTGCTGTTGCCATGGAAACGAAACAAATGTGAAAAAATCTAGTGTTTTGTTGTGGTGAACTGTTCGGATATGCTTGAACTCAGAATCATTATATTTTGATGCAATGTAGGTGCCCACTATATACAGGTGTTGGATGATTTTGGCACTCATTGGAACTACTATGTTGCCATGGAAACTACTTCAAAAATTTCAAAAATCTCAAAATGTTCCAAACTTAATGAAACTTCACAGTAACGATGAGCAACATTGGAAGATGTGGAATTTGGCGTTGGAATTTCCAAAATATCTGTTGTTACCATGAAAACAATGCAAAAAGGTCAAAACTTTGAATTTTCACAGAACATTCCAGAACATCAATGTTAAATTTATTCTAGAGACATTAAATGGTATATGATGGTATATATGATTATGGAGGGGAAAAATTGCAGCGGGGGTTTGACTTTGGAATATTCAAAATGGCCACCGTTACCATGGGAACAGCAAAATTATGAAAAACTTCAAAATGCTTTAAATTTAATGAAACTTATAACAAATTTTGCCTAGCTTATGTAGACTTAACTTTTGAGTTTCGAATTTTCAAAATGGCCGCCGTTGCCATGGAAACAGCCAAAATTTTCTAAATGGCTGCCGCTGGCCTGGCAATAGGGAAAGGGTGCCATCCGCTATTGCTTGCAATGGCAAATCTAGTTATTATTATTATTCTTCCACCTAGTTTTGTCCGGCAGTTTTCTCAGAGCCAAAGGAACCAATCTGAATGATGGTGCACTATAACAAGGAACCCTGACTTTCCAGTTGCAGTGCAACTTTGGAACTAAAAAATGGCTGCCATCACCATGGAAACCGAAAAATAATGGAAAATTCCAGTTTTTGGTTTTGATGAATTATTTGGAAATGCTTTAACTTAGAATCATAATATTTTGATACAATGTAGGTGCCGGGCATATACTGGTTTTGGATGATTTTGGCAATCATTGGAACTGCTATGTTGCCATGGATACTACACCAAAAATTTCAAAAATATGGAAATGCTCCAAATTTTATAAAACTTCACAGTAATGATGAGCGACATTGGTAGATGTGGAATTTGGTGTTGCAATTTCGAAAATGTCTGCCGTTACCATGGAAACAATGCAAAACAGGTCAAAATGGTCTAAAAACCTTCAAGTGGCATTTACTTTCTTAAAATGGTAGGTCAAATTGATTGAAACTTTGATGGTATGGTCCCTCCCATGTACCAATGTGGTATATGCCATTCAATTTTGGGAACGGTCTCTGTTGCCATAGGAACCATCCCAAATGTCAAAAATTTCAAAAATTTCAAAATGCTCCAAAATTGATGAAACTTAATAGGATTGTACACTGACAAGTCTGAATGAGACTTTTGAAGTTGGAATTTCCAAAATGGCCACCGTTGCCATGGAAACTGCGGAAATGTCAAATATTTTCAAAATGTTCCAAACTTTATGAAACTTAATATTATTGTTAACTTGCATGTATAGATGAGACTTTCGACTTTGGAATTTTCAAAATGGCTGCCGTTGCCATGGAAACAGCAAAAATGTGAAATTTTCTAAAATGCTCTCAATGTACTGAAAATTTACAGAATGATGTACTGCAATGCATATATGTGCATTCACTGTTAAACAATTTTGAAATGGCTGCCGCTTAGTGGCAATTGGGGGAAGGGTGACATCCGCTATTGCTTGCAATGGCAATTCTAGTTATATTTATTCTTCCACACTTTTTTGTCCATGCTATTTCTCGGAATTGGCTTGAACAATATTGATGGAACTATACCATAATGTAGACCACAACATTCTATAGTGCAGTGGGGTATGGCACCATCAAGATGGCTGCCGTTACCATGGAAACGAAACAAATGTGAAAAAATCCAGTTTTTTGTTTTGGTGAACTATTTGGATACTATTAAACTCAGAATCATTATATTTTCATACAATGTAGGTGCCCACTATATACAGGTGTTAGATGATTTTGACCCTCATTGGAACTACTATGTTGCCATGGAAACTACTCCAAAAAATTCAAAAATCTCAAAATGTTCAAACCTTAATGAAACTTCACAGTAACGATGAGCAACATTGGAAGATGTGGAATTTGGCGTTGGAATTTCCAAAATCGCTGTTGTTACCATGGAAACAATGCAAAAAGGTCAAAACTTTGAATTTTCACAGAACATTCTAGAACATCAATGTTTAATTTATTCTAGAGACATTAAATGGTATATTATTATGGAGGGCAAAAAATGCAGCACGGGTTTGACTTTGGAATATTCAAAATGGCCGCCGTTACCATGGAAACAGCAAAAATATGAAAAACTTCAAAATGCTTCAAATTTAAGGAAACTTATAACAAATGGGGGAAGGGTGCCATCCGCTATTGCTTGCAATCGCAAATCTAGTTATGGCACCCTCAACGGAGTTGGGGTGACATATTGTTATTCTACGTTTCTTTTTTTTCTTATTATGTCACCCTGACGGAGGTCGGGTGACATATTGTTATTGTACGATTCTTTTTTTTATTCTTATTATTATTATTCCACACATTTTGTCCATACTATTTCTTGGAATGGTATGGACCAATTGTAATGGAACTATACCAGAATGTTAATGACCATTGTCAGAAGTGCAGTCGATGTTGGCACTTCCAGGATGTCTGCTGTTACCATGGAAACAGAAAAAGAGTGAAAAAATGAAGTTTTAGTTTTTGGTGAATAATTTAACTATAACAAAACATTTCATCTTCATATTTTTATACAAGGTAGGTGTCCTCTATATACATTCTTTGGATGATTTTGAGATTCATTGGAATTACGATGTTGCCATGGGAACTGATCAAAAATATCAAAAATTTGAAAATTCTTTAAAAATATATTAAACTTTTACAGAAATGTTGCCTGGCAAATTTAGATGTGGCATTCAACTTTGGAATTTCCAAAATGGCTGCCGTTACCATGGAAACAAGGCAAAACATCAAAATGTGAAAATGTGATGGAACATTCCAGAACATTAGTGTTGTACAGCCATTAAATGTTATATGATTGTAAAATATTATGGGGAGCACAATATGAAGCAGAAGCATTACTTTGGAATTTTCAAAATGGCCGCCGTTGCCATAGAAACAGTAAGAACATCAAAATTTAAAAAATGCCTTAAACTTTCTAAAACTTTGAAAACTGATGTATTGTAAAGTAAATTAGGTTAATTTAATGTTAACATTTCGAAATGGCTGCCGCTTAGTGGCAATTGGTGGACCAGGGTGACATCCGCTATTGCTTGCAATGGCAATTCTAGTTATGGCACCCTCAACGGAGTTGGGGTGACATATTGTTATTCTACGTTTCTTTTTTTTCTTATTTTTCTTCCACACATTTTGTCAGCGCGAGTTCTTGAAATCCAATGGACCAATGTTGATGGAACTCTACTATAATGAGGACCCCCATCTGAAGTTGTGCACCTTGCTATGGAATAGTAAAAAATGGCCGCCGTTTCCATGGAAACAGCAAAAATGCGAAAAAAAATCAAACTGTTCTAAACTGGAAGAAACTTCACAGGAATGGTAACTGGCATGTGCTGATTTGCAGTTTGACTTTGGAATTTTCAAAATGGCTGCCGTTACCATGGAAACAGCTAAAATATCAAAAATGCTAACTCTTTCGTTATAAGACCCAACTGGATGAAACTTAATGAAAATGTTACCCAGTACCCTAAGATGTCAAGACAATATTTGGATAGTTCAAAATGGCCGCCGTTGTCATGGAAACTGGGGCCAAGTTTTGCATTGACCCTATGGAAAAATGCATAAAATCAGCATTTTCTCAGAGAGTAGTGCACCAAAGTAAATGAAACTGTATTGATATATAACATGACATGTGGCAATGAGATGTCTGCTTTTAGAATTTTGGAATTATCTACGGTAACCATGGTTGCAGCACAAATGTTCAAAATTTCCTAAAAAAATTAAGTGCTGCAAACTGGATGAAACGTTATAGGGATAGTAACTGGCATGTTCAGAGTTGCGTTTTGAAGTTGGAATTTCCAAAATGGCCGCCGTAACCATGGAAACAGCAAAATTATCCAAAATTTCAAAATGCTCCAAACTTAATGAAATTTTGCAAAAATGATAACTTGCAGGTGTAGATGCACTCTTTGACTTTGGAATTTCCAAAATGGCTGCCGCTCGCCTGGCAATGGGGGGACGAGGGTGCCATCCGTTATTGCTAGCAATTACAAATCTAGTTATGTCACCCTGACTGAGGTCGGGTGACATATTGTTATTGTACGATTCTTTTTTTATTATTATTCCACACTTTTTTGTCCAGACTATTTCTGAGAATAGGATGGACCAATTGTTATGGAACTTTACCAAAATGTTAAAGGCCATGTGCAGAAGTGCAGTCGAGGGTTGGCATATCCAACATGGCTGCCGTTGTCAAGGAAACAGAAAGAATGTAAAAATGTAATAGAACATTCTAGAACATTGGTGTTAAAGTAAATCTACGACCATTAAATGTTATAAAATGGTATTATATTATGGCGAGCACAATATAAAACAGCAGTATGACTTTGGAATTTTCAAATGTTGCCATGGAAACTGTGCAAAAAAAGCAAAATTTTGAAAATTCTTCAAATCTGTATGAAACGTTACAGAAATAACTTGTTAATCTAGATGCGGCTTTCAACTTTGGAATTTCCAAAATGGCTGCCGTTACCATGGCTGCTGTTTAGTGGCAATTGGTGGACCAGGGTGACATCCGCTATTGCTTGCAATGGCAATTCTAGTTATGGCACCCTCAACGGAGTTGGGGTGACATATTGTTATTGTTCGTTTCTTTTTTTTCTTATTATGTCACCCGATCGACAATGTCGGGTGACATATTGCTTTTCCTCTGTTTCTTTACTATTATTATTATTCTTCCAATGATTTTTGTCCGGCAGTTTTCTTGGAGACAATGGAACCAATCTTAATGATAGTTGACTATAATGAGGAACACAAAATTTCGGGTTGCAGGTGGGTCTAAGACCATAAAAAATGGCTGCCGTTTCCATGGAAACGGAACAATTGTGAAAAATTCCACTTTTTGGTTTTGGTGAATTATTTGTACATGCTTAAACTCAGAATCATTATATTTTGATACAATGTAGGTGCCAGCCATATACTGGTTTTGGATGATTTTTGGCAATCATTGGAACTACTATGTTGCCATGGAAACTACACCAAAAATTTCAAAAATATCAAAATGCTCCAAATTTTTTGAAACTTCATAGTAACGATGAGCAACTTTGGTAGATGCGTAATTTGGCGTTGGAATTTCCAAAATGTCTGCCGTTACCATGGAAACAGTGCATAAGTGTCAAAATGCTGTAAAAACCTCAGGGTTTGGTGAATAATATTGGTATGCTTGAACTTGAAATCATCAAATTTTTACACAATATAGTTGTCCACTATATACAGCTTTTGGATGATTTTGACAATCATTGGAACTCTTCTGTTACCATGGATACAAGACCAAATATTTCAAAAAATTCAAAATGCTCCTAAATTCATCAAACTTAATATGATTATTGACTGGCAAGTCTGGATGAGACTTTTGACTTTGGAATTTCCAAAATGGCCACCGTTGCCATGGAAACTGCAAAAAAGTCAAAAATTCTCTAAATGCTTTGAACTTAATGAAACTTGATATTATTGTTAACTGGCAAGTAAAGATGAGACTTTTGACTTCAAAATTTTCAAAATGGCTGCCGTTGCCATGGAAACAGCAGAATTGTGAAATTTTTAAGAATGCTCTCAATGTACTGAAAATTTACAGAAAGATGTATTGCCATGCATATATGTGCATTCACTGTTAAACGATTCTGAAATGGCTGCAACTTAGTGCCAATGGGGGAAGGGTGACATCCGCTATTGCTTGCAATGGCAATTCTAGTTATTTTTCTTATTTTTATTTTTCCACACTTTTTGTCCAAGACAGTTCTCGGAATTGGATGGACCAATCTTGATGGAACTATGCTATAATGTTGTCCACCATGTGAAGTTGTGCACCTGACTTTGGAATGTGCAAGATGGCCGCGGTTACCATGGAAACTACAAAAATGTAAAAGAAAATCAAAATTCTAACTCTTTCGTTATAAGAGCCAACCTTATGAAACTTTTTGCAAATGTTGGTGGTGGGGCCCCGAGGTACCAACAATACTTAGAAATTGCGAAATGGCTGCCATTGCCATGGAAACAGGCGAAATGTTTAACATAGAACATTCCAGAACATAAATGTTAAATTTATTCTAGAGACATTTTAAATCAAATGATGGTATATAATTATGGTTAGAACAAATTGCAGCAGCATGTTGACTTTGGAATTTTCAAAATGGCCCCCGTTACCATGGAAACAGCAAAAATACGAAAAACTTCAAAATGCTTCAAATTTATTGAAACTTATAACAAATGTTGCTTAGCTAATGTAGACTTGACTTTTGAGTTTGGAATTTCCAAAATGGCTGCCGTTACCATGGCTACCGCTCACCTGGCAATAGGGGAAGGGTGCCATCCGCTATTGCTTGCAATCGCAAATCTAGTTATGGCACCCTCAACGGAGTTGGGGTGACGTATTGTTATTGTACGTTTCTTTTTTTCCTTATTTTTATTATTCTTCTTCAACACTTTTTGTCCACACAGTTTCTCGGAATTGTATGGACCAATGTTGATGGAACTATACCATAATGTGGACCAGCATATGAAGTTGTGCACCTGACTTTGGAATGGTCAAGATGGCTGCCGTTTCCATGGAAACGAAACAAATGTGAAAAAATCCAGTTTTTTGTTTTGGTGAACTGTTTGGATACCATTTAACTCAGAATCATTATATTTTAATACAATGTAGGTGCCCACTATATACAGGTGTTGGATGATTTTGGCACTCATTGGAACTACTATGTTGCCATGGAAACTACTCCAAAAAATTCAAAAATCTCAAAATGTTCCAAACTTAATGAAACTTCACAGTAACGATGAGCAACATTGGAAGATGTGGAATTTGGCGTTGGAATTTCCAAAATCGCTGTTGTTACCATGGAAACAATGCAAAAAGGTCAAAACTTTGAATTTTCACAGAACATTCTAGAACATCAATGTTTAATTTATTCTACAGACATTAAATGGTATATGATTGTTGAGGGAAAAAATTGCAGCGGGGGTTTGACTTTGGAATATTCAAAATGGCCGCCGTTACCATGGAAACAGCAAAATTACAAAAAAAATCAAAATGCTTCAATTTATTGAAACTTATAACAAATGTTGCTCAGCTAATGTAGACTTGACTTTTGAGTTTAAAATTTCCAAAATGGCCGTCGTAACCATGGCTACCGCTCACCTGGCAATAGGGGAAGGGTGCCATCCGCTATTGCTTGCAATGGCAAATCTAGTTATTTTTATTATTCTTCCACACATTTTGTCCATCGTGTTTCTAAGAATTGAGTGATCCAATATTGTTGGAACTATAACATAATGAGGACCCCCATTTGAAGTTGTGCACCTTGCTATGGAATGATAAAAGATGGCCGCCGTTTCCATGGAAACAGCACAAATGCGAAAAAAATCAAAGTGGTCCAAACAGGAAGAAACTCCACAGGAATGTTAACTGGCATGTGCTGATTTCCAGTTTGACTTTGGAATTTTCAAAATGGCTGCCGTTACCATGGAAACAGCTAAAATATAAAAAATTCTAACTCTTTCGTTATAACATCCAACTGGATGAAACTTTATGAAAATGTTCTCCAGTATGCCAAGATATCAAGACAATATATGGATAGTTCAAAATGGCCGCCGTTGTCATGGAAACTGGGGCCAAGTTTTGCATTGACCCTATGGAAAATTGCATAAAATCAGCATTTTCTCAGAGAGTAGTGCACCAAAGTCAATGAAACTGTATTGATATATAACATGACATGTGGCAATGAGATGTACGCTTTTAGAATTTTGGAATTATCTACTGTAACCATGGTTGCAGCACAAATGTTCAAAATTTCCAAAAAAAATTAAGTGCTGCAAACTGGATAAAACTTTACAGGAATAGTGACTGACATGTACGGACTTGCATTTTGAAGTTGGAATTTCTAAAATGGCCGCCGTAACCATGGAAACAGCAAAATTGTCCAAAATTTCAAAATGCGTCAAACTTAATGAAATTTTGCAAAAATGATAACTTGCAAGGGTAGATGCCTTCTTTGCCTTTGGAATTTCCAAAAATGGCTGCCGCTCGCCTGGCAATGGGGGACGAGGGTGCCATCCGTTATTGCTAGCAATTACAAATCTAGTTATGTCACCCGATCGACAATGTCGGGTGACATATTGCTATTCCTCTGTTTCTTTTTCACTATTATTATTATTATGGCACCCTCAACGGAGTTGGGGTGACGTATTGTTATTCTACGTTTCTTTTTTTTCTTATTATTTTTATTATTTTTCTTCCACACATTTTGTCCAGGAGATTTCTGGAAATCCAATGAACCAAAGTTGATGGAACTCTATTATATAGAGGGCCCTTAGGTGAAGAGTTGCAGGCACCATGGAATGGTTCAAGATGGCTGCCGTTTCCATGGAAACTGCAAAAATGTGAAAAATTGGCAAAATTCCAAATCTTTCATTATAAGACCCAAGTGGATAAAACTTTGTGGAAGTGTTACATGATATGCCCAGATGTGCATGCAATATCAAGTGGTTCCAAAATGGCCGCCATTGTCATGGAAACAGGGCGAAAGTTTAGCATTGACCGTATGGGAAAACACATAAAAGCTACATTTTCTTGAAGAATATAGCATCAATCCCAATGAAACTTTATAGATATGTAACATGGCATGTATCAATGTGGCACCTGTCTTTGGAATTTTGAAAATAGTAACTGTTACCATGGAAACAGCAAAAATTTCAAAAATTTCAAAATGCTCCAAACGAGTTGAAATTTTACAACAATGTTAATAAACATGTGTAAAAGCCCTCTTTGATTTTGAAATTTTCAAAATGGCTGCCACTCACCTGGCAATGGGGGAAGGGTGCCATCCGCTATTGCTTGCAATGGCAAATCTAGTTATTATTATTATTCTTCCACCTAGTTTTGTCCGGCAGTTTTCTCAGAGCCAAAGGAACCAATCTGAATGATAGTGCACTATAACAAGGAACCCTGACTTTCCAGTTGCAGTGCAACTTTGGAACTAAAAAATGGCTGCCATCACCATGGAAACCGAAAAATAATGGAAAATTCCAGTTTTTGGTTTTGATGAATTATTTGGAAATGCTTTAACTTAGAATCATTATAGTTTGATACAATGTAGGTGCCGGGCATATACTGGTTTTGGATGATTTTGGCAATCATTGGAACTGCTATGTTGCCATGGATACTACACCAAAAATTTCAAAAATATGGAAATGCTCCAAATTTTATAAAACTTCACAGTAATGATGAGCAACATTGGTAGAGGTGGAATTTGGTGTTGCAATTTCGAAAATGTCTGCCGTTGCCATGGAAACAATGCAAAACAGGTCAAAATAGTCCAAAAACCTTTAAGTGGCATTAACTTTCTTAAAATGGTAGGTCAAATTGTTCGAAACTTTGATGGTAGGGAACCTCCATGTACCAATGTGGTATATGCCATTAAATTTTGGGAATGGTCTCTGTTGCCATAGGAACCATCACAAATGTCAAAAATTTCAAAAATTTCAAAATGCTCCAAATTTGATGAAACTACTTAATATGATTGTAGACTGGCAAGTCTGTATGAGACTTTTAAAGTTGGAATTTCCAAAATGGCCACGGTTGCCATGGAAACTGCAAAAATGTCAAATATTTTCAAAATGCTCCAAACTTAATGAAACTTAATATTATTGTAAACTGGCATGTATAGATGAGACTTTCGACTTTGAAACTTTCAAAATGGCTGTCGTTGCCATGGAAACAGCAAAAATGTCATGTTTTTAAAAATGATCTAAATGTATTAAAAATTTACAGAAAAATGTATAGCCATGCAAATATGGGCATTCACTGTGAAAAGTTTTTGAAATGGCTGCCAGTTAGTGGCAATGGGGGGAAGGGTGACATCCGCTATTGCTTGCAATAGCCATGTAAATATGTTAACTAAAATTGGAAAAATTGTTCTTGTTCAGCATTGATCACAGTTATTTTATCTACTAACCTTCATTTTATCTCCTTTTTCAGCATAATTATATTGGGCAGATGCCCCCCAGACCTGGCGGGAAAGCCAGGGTCAGGGGAACCCCTGCCCAATTTTTTTTTAGGGGTGTTTAAAAATATGTGTAATAGGCCTAAAATACACAGCACCGTCTAGTCAAAATGGAGAATTCAATTGTCACTTTTATCCTCTTCCCTTATGAAACTTATATCCTCGTCGTCTGTTTGGCTGCACGGGATGGTTAAAATACATAGCCATGTCAAGTCACAATAGGGAATTAAATTGTTGTCACCTATTTATTTGTGTTGTAGTCCTGTAATATTATGTTGTCATTTCAATGTTATATTTAACTTTGCCATTAAAGTGCGAGGTTTGGCATGCCACAAAACCAGGTTCAACCCACCACTTTTATTCCCCTTTAAAAGTGTCCTGTACCAAGTCAGGAAGATGGCCATTGTTATATTATTGTTCGTTTCTGTGTATGTTGCATTTTAACGTTGAGTCGTTTGTGTTTTCTCTTATTTTTGAGATATTGAGATCAGACGTGGCACGGTACTTGTCTATCCCAAATTCATGTATTTGGTTTTCATGTTATATTTGTTATTCTCGTGGTGTTTTGTCTGATGCTTGGTCCGTTTCTGTGTGTGTTACGTTTCGGTGTTATGTCGTTGTTCTCCTCTTATATTTTCAAAAATTTCAAAATGCTCCAAATTTGATGAAACTACTTAATATGATTGTAGACTGGCAAGTCTGTATGAGACTTTTGAAGTTGGAATTTCCAAAATGGCCACGGTTGCCATGGAAACTGCAAAAATGTCAAATATTTTCAAAATGCTCCAAACTTAATGAAACTTAATATTATTGTAAACTGGCATGTATAGATGAGACTTTCGACTTTGAAACTTTCAAAATGGCTGCCGTTGCCATGGAAACAGCAAAAATGTCATGTTTTTAAAAATGATCTAAATGTATTAAAAATTTACAGAAAAATGTATAGCCATGCAAATATGGGCATTCACTGTGAAAAGTTTTTGAAATGGCTGCCAGTTAGTGGCAATGGGGGGAAGGGTGACATCCGCTATTGCTTGCAATAGCCATGTAAATATGTTAACTAAAATTGGAAAAATTGTTCTTGTTCAGCATTGATCACAGTTATTTTATCTACTAACCTTCATTTTATCTCCTTTTTCAGCATAATTATATTGGGCAGATGCCCCCCAGACCTGGCGGGAAAGCCAGGGTCAGGGGAACCCCTGCCCAATTTTTTTTTAGGGGTGTTTAAAAATATGTGTAATAGGCCTAAAATACACAGCACCGTCTAGTCAAAATGGAGAATTCAATTGTCACTTTTATCCTCTTCCCTTATGAAACTTATATCCTCGTCGTCTGTTTGGCTGCACGGGATGGTTAAAATACATAGCCATGTCAAGTCACAATAGGGAATTAAATTGTTGTCACCTATTTATTTGTGTTGTAGTCCTGTAATATTATGTTGTCATTTCAATGTTATATTTAACTTTGCCATTAAAGTGCGAGGTTTGGCATGCCACAAAACCAGGTTCAACCCACCACTTTTATTCCCCTTTAAAAGTGTCCTGTACCAAGTCAGGAAGATGGCCATTGTTATATTATTGTTCGTTTCTGTGTATGTTGCATTTTAACGTTGAGTCGTTTGTGTTTTCTCTTATTTTTGAGATATTGAGATCAGACGTGGCACGGTACTTGTCTATCCCAAATTCATGTATTTGGTTTTCATGTTATATTTGTTATTCTCGTGGTGTTTTGTCTGATGCTTGGTCCGTTTCTGTGTGTGTTACGTTTCGGTGTTATGTCGTTGTTCTCCTCTTATATTTAATGCGTTTCCCTCGGTTTTAGTTTGTTACCCCGATTTTGTTTTTTGTCCATGGATTTATGAGTTTTGAACAGCGGTATACTACTGTTGCCTTTATTTGGTCCTCCTCGGTAAAGACGTGAAATTCTTGTCGTCTGTTTGGTTTTACGGGATGCTTAAAATACACAGCAACATCTGGTCAGAACGGGGAATTTAATTGTCGTCACTTTGCACCTTTAAACGTTAGGATGTAAAACCCTCGTCTGTTAGGCTGTATCGGATGTTTTAAATACATAGCCACGTCTGGTCAGAATGAGGACTTTACTGTTGTCACCTTGGTCCTCCTTCTTTACAAAGTTCAACTCTTGTCGGTTTTTTGGCTGTACGGGATGATTAAAATACACAGCCATGTCTAGTCAGGATGAGGAATGTTATTGTTGTCACTTTGGTCCTCCTGCGTAAAGACGTTAAATTCTTGTCGTCTGTTTGGCTGTATGGGATGCTTAAAATACACAGACACGTTTCGTCAGAACAGGTAATTTAATTGTTGTCACATTGCACCTTTAAGAGTTAGGATGTAAAACCCTTGTCTGTTTGATTATACGATGTAAAACCCTTGTCTGTTTGGTTATACGATGTAAAATCCTTGTCCTTTTGACTGTACAGTATGCTTTCAATACACAGCTACGTCTGCTTAGAATGAGGAATTTAATTCTTATCAGGTTGATCCTCCATCATGGGAAAATAAACCCTTGTCGTCTGTTTGGCTGTATGGGATGTATAAGTACACAGCCAAGTCTAATCAGAATGGGAGATTTAATTTAGTGTCACTTTGATCGTGCTCTGTATGGACGTGATACCCTTGTTGTCTGTTTGGCTGTAGGGGGATGCCTAAAATACACAGCACCGTCTAGTCAAAATGGGGAATTCAATTGTCACTTTTATCCTCTTCCTTTAGAAAACTTATATTCTCGTCGTCTGTTTGGCTGTGGTCCTCCTGCGTAAAGACGTTAAATTCTTGTCGTCTGTTTGGCTGTATGGGATGCT
This sequence comes from Mytilus edulis, assembly GCA_019925275.1. NCBI lineage: Eukaryota > Metazoa > Mollusca > Bivalvia > Mytilida > Mytilidae > Mytilus > Mytilus edulis. The sequence continues at coordinate 1,894,486 of CM034349.1, forward strand.
TAAAATACACAAACACGTTTCGTCAGAACAGGTAATTTAATTGTTGTCACATTGCACCTTTAAGAGTTAGGATGTAAAACCCTTGTCTGTTTGATTATACGATGTAAAACCATTGTCTGTTTAGTTATACGATGTAAAATCCTTGTCCGTTTGGCTGTACAGTATGCTTTCAATACACAGCTACGTCTGCTTAGAATGGGGAATTTCATTCTTATCAGGTTGATCCTCCATCATGGGAAAATAAACCCTTGTCGTCTGTTTGGCTGTATGGGATGTATAAGTACACAGCCACGTCTAATCAGAATGGGAGATTTAATTTAGTGTCACTTTGATCGTGCTCTGTATGGACGTGATACCCTTGTTGTCTGTTTGGCTGTAGGGGGATGCCTAAAATACACAGCACCGTCTAGTCAAAATGGGGAATTCTATTTTCACTTTTATCCTCTTCCTGTAGAAAACTTTTATTCTCGTCGTCTGTTTGGCTGTACGGGATGCTTAAAATACATAGCCATGTCAAGTCACAATAAGGATTTAAATTGTTGTCACTTTTGTCCTCCTCGGTAAAGACGTGAAATTCTTGTCGTCTGTTTGGCTGTACGGGATGCTTAAAATACACAGCAACATCTGGTCAGAACAGGGAATTTAATTGTCGTCACTTTGCACCTTTAAACGTTAGCATGTAAAACCCTCCTCTGTTAGGCTGTATCGGATGTTTTAAATACATAGCCACGTCTGGTCAGAATGAGGACTTTACTGTTGTCACCTTGGTCCTCCTTATTTACAAAGTAATTCTTGTCGGTTGTTTGGCTGTACGGGATGATTAAAAAACAGCCATGTCTAGTCAGGATGAGGAATTTTAGGAGTTAGGATGTAAAACCCTTGTCTGTTTGGTAATACGATGTAAAACCATTGTCTGTTTAGTTATACGATGTAAAATCCTTGTCCGTTTGGCTGTACAGTATGCTTTCAATACACAGCTACGTCTCCTTAGAATGGGGAGTTTAATTCTTATCAGGTTGATCCTCCATCATGGGAAAATAAACCCTTGTCGTCTGTTTGGCTGTATGGGATGTATAAGTACACAGCCACGTCTAATCAGAATGGGAGATTTAATTTAGTGTCACTTTGATCGTGCTCTGTATGGACGTGATACCCTTGTTGTCTGTTTGGCTGTAGGGGGATGCCTAAAATACACAGCACCGTCTAGTCAAAATGGGGAATTCAATTGTCACTTTTATCCTCTTCCTTTAGAAAACTTATATTCTCGTCGTCTGTTTGGCTGTACGAGATGCTTAAAATACATAGCCATGTCAAGTCACAATAAGGATTTAAATTGTTGTCACTTTTGTCCTCCTCGGTAAAGACGTGAAATTCTTGTCGTCTGTTTGGCTGTACGGGATGCTTAAAATACACAGCAACATCTGGTCAGAACGGGGAATTTAATTGTCGTCACTTTGCACCTTTAAACGTTAGGATGTAAAACCCTCTCTGTTAGGCTGTATCGGATGTTTTAAATACATAGCCACGTCTGGTCAGAATGAGGAATTTAATTTTGAATTGTTATCAAGTTGATTCTCTTCCGAAAGATGTAAAACTCTCGTTTGTTTGGCTATATAGGAAGTATAAGTTCACAGACGTCTAATCATAATGGGAGATTTTATTATTGCCACTTTCATCGCCCTCTGTAAGGCCGTACAATCCTTGTCATCTGTTTGGCTGAACAGGATGTTTAAAATACACAACCACGTTCAGTGAGGATGGGTAAGATCAAATAATTTTTTGTAAATCTTGAAATTTATACAAATTAAAATTTATGAAACATGCATGAAAACAAAAGCGTCTTTAGAGTAAAAACCAGATAGCTTGCAGTTTAAGGTTTTTTGTTGTTGCTGAATGATACTATATATGATCAGAAACTATTTATTGTAACATTAATATCATTTTAAAAACAATCAAAACTCTCTGTAGAGAACACTTGTTTATTAAATGCAAACCACTGATATGGATTTGCAACAAAGTATACACACTCTGAAGGATGAAATATTGTTACATTCTCAATATGTACAGGAATTTCACTTGCCATTAGAATATCATGATAATAAAACTGAATCTATAAGCAGTTGTAGTTATTCTACTTTACATACATCTGACAAGTATAAACTCCACAAGGCTGTATCAGCACTGAAAGACGAAGTATGTTATCAGTCTACTATCATTCGTGATTTTAACCTGCCATTCAAAGACTTGGTTGACGAACGGGAATTACAGCAAAAATCTGAAGAAGAGCTTGATGTCAGTAGAATTACATCAAACATAGAAAAATGTTCGAAACCTCAAAGGAAGAGTAAGCAAAACAAATCTACAAGAATGTCTAGAGAAAAAGACAAAGAACGAAAAAGGAAGCAAAGAAATTTAAAAAAGCAGCTTGAAATTCCCTGTGAAACGTCACAATCTGTTGATGAGGATCTTTATGACACAAAATGGCAGAAAATGTATACTGAAAACGTTTCTTACAGACAACACAAAAAAGCATACAGTGAAGAGAAATACAATTTAGATCTACAAAATAAACAAGTAAAGATAGATCAAAGTAAAACGAAATATAGACAGGATAAAAAATTCCAGCAAGAAGTGAGGGATAGAAGTAATAAGAAATATCAGTCTGATACCAAGTTCAAGGAAGAAGTGAAGGATAGAAGTAAAAAGAAATACCAGTCTAATGCAGATTTTCAACGAACAGTGAAAGAAAGGAGCAAAACTAAATATCATTTGAATAAACCATTCCAAACTACCTTGAAAGAAAGAAGCATAACCAAATATCACGTGAATAAACAATTCAAACAAGCAGTGAAAGACAGAAGTAAATCCAAGTACCATGCAAATGAAGAATTTCAACAAACAGTGAAAGAAAGAAGTAAAACGAAATACAGATTGAATATACAATTTCAACAAACAGTGAAAGAAAGAAGTAAAACGAAATACAGATTGAATATACAATTTCAAAAAGCAATGAGTAAAGCAAGTAGACACAAGTATGCTTTTGATAGAACATTCCGAGAACAGAGAAAGACTTTGACTCGATTGAGGTATAGACAGAATGTGCTTCTCAGAGAAAAATACAAACGTAGACTACGTGAACAGTACAAATATGAGATAATGATACGACAAAAAAAGACATCCATGATACTACAGAGACGTTTAAACAAAAAACAGAATCGTGATGATATTGCAAATTATTTTCGACAGCAAGTTAGAGATGGGCCAAGATATGTATGTTCAGTTTGTCACAAGTTTAAGTTCAGAAAACAGGTTGTTGTATGTGACAAACTAAAATACTCAAAAAAAGGTGATAAAAGCATAGCAATGGCAAATCAATGCATAACTGAGCAATTCCATACCACTTGTTCCGATCAATGTCAAAGCAGCTGTGAAACCATATATCACAAACAATGGATTTGTTTTACCTGTCATTACCACCTTCTGAAAGGACAAATGCCAGTCGATGCCTTTGCCAATGGTCTACAATTGCCACATATTCCAGATCAACTTAACTCCTTAAATAAGTTGGAAAAACAACTCATCTCTGTAAGGATTCCCTTCACGAAAATTATACAGCTACCAAAAGGAAACCAGCGAGGATTTATAGGCCCATGTGTTTCAATTCCAACTGACATTGAGAAGACCACCAATGTTCTTCCTAGATCTGAAAATGAAGCTGAACTCATCAGATGCAAACTTAAAAGGAAACTCCAATACAAAGGCTATTGTCAGTATGAATTTGTTAGTCGAAAGAAAATATGCAAAGGATTGGAATATTTACAGCAAAACAATCCATATTATCATGATACATTACTGAATGACAAATGGACAGAACATATTCCTTCAGATTTTAAAGATCTAGTTACTGAAGAGGCAGAACTTACTGAAGTTTTAGCAGAAGAACATGATGAAGATGACAAAAAGCACGACGATGAAGACATTTCATTTAAAGACAGAGGCTTACCCTCAGACACTTGCCTTCAAGCTGTTGATTTAGGACAGGAAATTCTCGACCAACATTTCGATGACATTTTTTGTGTTGCTCCAGGTGAAGGCAATACACCTGTCAGCATGTTGCAAGAACATGGCAACGAAGCAATGTCATTTCCTGTTCAATTTCCCGAGGGATCTTTTGGATCATATGATGCAAAGAGACTAGTTTCACTAACAAGATCAAGATATTTCCATGCTCGCCTTTTTAACGCTGACACTCAATTTTCCAGTGACACGTCATACATATTCTATGCTCAGTACCTTTCAGAACTTGAGCAGGTCATATCAAAAGTCTCAATAGCATTGCGCAAAAGTAGTGGAAAAGATAAGACGGGAAATATCATTACAGCAAGAATGCTTACAGATAAAAACCAACTTAAAAGACTGTTAACAACTGATCAAGGATATAAATTTATGACACCAATCAGAGGTACACCTCCATATTGGCAGGCAACCCTCCGTGATTTAATGGCCAGTATACGCCAACTAGGAATACCTACCTGGTTTGCAACCTTCTCTGCGGCTGACTTGAGATGGAAAGAAACACTCCAAGTACTTCTTGAGCAACAAAAAAGCACACAATCTTTGGAGGATCTGGACTGGACTGGTAAATCAGAACTATTACAGTATAACCCAGTAATGAGCGCTGTGATGTTTGATCATCGATTTAATACATTCCTTAAAGAAATTATAATTAAAAAAAATGTAATTGGTAATATTAAGGACCATTTTCATAGGATTGAGTTCCAACAACGCGGCTCTCCACATGCCCATTGCCTATTTTGGATTAAAGATGCGCCTATACTTGACACACAAGATGACAAGGCAGTATGTGATTTTGTTGACAGGTATGTAACTTGTGATCTACCTGGTAAATCTGCTGACCCTGAATTAAACGAAATAGTAAGCAGCGTACAGCAGCACAGCAAAACTCACTCTAAATCATGTGCCAAAAAAGGGACTAAATGCAGGTTTAATTTTCCCCGACCCCCTTCCGAAAATACTTTTATTTCTCGTTCCCCAAATCAAACGGGACCAAAACCGTCAAAAGAAACACTTTCCTTTGCAAAAGACATACTACTTAAGCTATGGACAACTATCAACAATTCCAATATAGAAAATATAACAACACAAAACCTGTTTATTGAAGCTGGAATAACTCAGGAGGAATTCGAAACTGCATCAAACGTTCTAACAAAGCGAACTACTGTTACTTTAAGACGTACACCAGCTGATATATGGATCAATCAGTATAACCCTACCTTACTACGTTGTTGGAATGCAAATATGGATCTGCAGTACATAACTGATGCTTATTCATGTGTTATGTACATCATTTCCTATATTTCAAAAGCAGAAAGAGAAATGGGCTTAGTCTTAGAAAATGCAAGAACAGAAGCAGCAGAAGGTAACTGTGATGCACAGGATGCCATGAAAAAAATAGGAGGCGCTTACTTCCGCCAGCGGGAAGTAAGCGCACAAGAGGCTACTTATAGGGCATGTGGTCTTCATTTGAAAGAGTCATCAAGAAAGGTTCAGTTTCTTCCTGTAGGTGACAATCAAGTGAAAATGAGCTTGCCACTCAATATCATACAAATGAAGGCCAATCAGTCGGATGACAGTATATGGATGAATTCGTTGTATGATAAATATAAGGCTCGCCCAGTCACCTTACAGTTTAATATTCTCTGTTATGCTTCATTTTCATCTGATTACCGGGTTCTGACAGCTTCACAAATTCCAAAAAAACCTTCACAATATGTATTTCAACTGCAGAATGATCTTGGATACATTCGAAAACATTCTCGAACAGAGTCGGCCGTTGTAGCATATCCAAGATTTTCCAAAAACAAGAGTCCGGAGTTATATTTTAGATCAAGTCTACAACTTTTTTTACCCCATAGAATTGATGACCAGTTAAAACCTCTCAAATTTAAAACCTATCAGGATATGTATTTGTATGGAGCAGTTTCTCTTGATTCATCAAAAGAACCACAACAAGTTAAGACTATTGTTGAATCAAACAGACATATATTTGAAAAAAATGCAGAGGAATTAGATGAAGCACAGGACTTATTAGACAAGCAAGGACCACTTGAAGACGCATGGGCATTGATTGCTCCAGAATCCGAGGCTGAACGATTAGAAACACAGGTTAAGAAAGAACACCTTGATGATGAAGATGGTTCAGAAATACCCGATTTAGACATTTTAAACAAAAAGGGCAAAAAAGGAACGGATTTTGAAATCAGGCAAAGCATATTTACCGGTCAGCAAATACAACACCTATTGCAACAACTAAATATAGAACAAAAAAGAGTGTTTTATCAGATTAGACAGTGGTGCCTAGATAAAGTAAAGTGCAAAAATCCAGACCCTTTTAAAATTTTCATCAATGGGGGTGCTGGTACAGGTAAAAGCCATTTAATTAAGTGTTTGTCTTATGAAGCAAACAAAATTTTGTCCCCGCATGCACCAAATCCAGATGATATTGTTGTCCTTATCACTGCACCAACAGCAACTGCTGCTTTCAACATTGGTGGAACAACTCTTCATCAAGCGTTTTCACTTTCAAAATCACTGCCGTTTCCTTATATTTATAAACGAGATGATGAAATAAACAAGCTTCGTGTTAAACTTCAGAACCTTCAAATATTGATTATTGACGAAATATCCATGGTCGGTCAACGTGTCCTCCTGTATATCAGTGAGCGACTTCGTCAAATCAAGCAAAGTGGAAATGCTCTATTTGGGAACATATGTGTTATTGCAGTTGGAGATTTCTACCAGCTTCCACCTGTGAAACAAAAGTGTCTCTATGACCTTAGACCAGAACACTTTTTCCCATTATGGAGTTTAAATTTTTCACTAGTAGAATTAAATCAGATCATGCGACAGAAGGAGGACTCCGAATTTGCTCAGTTATTAAATAGGTTACGTGTCAAGAAAAAAACTGAGCATCTGCTCCCTCATGATCTATCTGTATTAAAATCTTGTATGCAGCATTCAGTTCCTTTAGATAGTTTGCACATTTTTGCTACTAACAAAGAGATTGATTCTCACAACAGCAAGATGATAGACAAAGTCTGTCAACAAACAGAAACCATTATGGCACAGGATTACGACAGAAACCCGCAGACAGGTGAGCTTATCCTCAGACCTGCACCATATGACAGTTCACATGACTATTTACCAGCACAGTTGCATATTGGACCAAATGCCCGAGTAATGCTTACAAGAAATGTTGATATTACAATAGGTTTAGTCAATGGAGCTATTGGAACTGTCATAAGCATATTACCTGGCCAAAAAGGTTCCGTATTGCCGCATGCTATTAAAGTGCTGTTTGACAATAAAAACATTGGACGGAAACATACATTATCCTCACACGCAACAGAACATAAACCAATTGACATTACACCAATTGAAGAAAGCTTGAGGAAAAACGCCGTCAGATATCAATTTCCATTACAGTTAGCATGGGCCTGCACTACCCATAAAGTACAGGGAATAACCACTGACAAAGCAGTTATCTCAATGAAGAACATTTTTGCTGCTGGAATGGCTTATGTTGCTCTCAGTCGTGTGAAATCAAAAGATGGTCTTCTTTTACAAGACCTGGATGAAGACAAGATCTACTGCACTGAGCAGATATCAACTGCACTACAAAGGATGCCTAAGTATTTAGTCGAACAACATTATGATCAGAACTTTAAGCAAAATCAATTACGTATATTGCTACATAATATTCAAGGGTTAATTCCACATATTGAAGACCTGCAGGCAAATAGTGATATTCAAAATGTGAATTTTATTTGTCTGACAGAGACCTGGATGGAATCAAATTCTGTTTCACCGAATCTAACCAATTTCAATCTGATACATAAACCAAGATCTTCCTCATATTCATCAGCAAAAGGTATTTTTGAAGACCTCAGCAACAAAAAATATGGTGGTGTTGGTATTTATGTTCGAAATCAGCAGCAGTATACTCAATTAACATTTGAATCTTCTAATATTGAATGTGTTGGTTTGAGAATTGAAAATATCAAAACCAACATAGTTGTCATTTATAGACCAGAATCATATACAACATCTATATTCTTGGAACAGTTACAACGGCTTCTTGTAGCCATACCACAAGACGACGGATCAACAATAGTTCTGGGAGATTTTAATGAAGACATTCTAAAATCTAATTCAGCAATACAGATGTTCATGAAACAATTTGGATTCATGCAAATATTGCATAACCCAACAACTGATGGAGATACCCTCATTGACCATGTATATGTACGCGGAAAATTGCAAATTTCGTTGGACACTATACAAACATATTATAGTTATCACAACATGGTGCTATTGCAAATTCCTGTTGATTAAATAGCCTTAAAATCAATCCAGTTTCTCTATGATTATCAACTTCTTCCATGCTGCATCGCATATACGAGGCTTATTCAAAGTGCCAAAGTCCAAGTTTCAGATTCAATGGTTTGAGTACACTTTATCGTGTTTGAAATGTAAATAGTCTTTTGGAAACCATTGTTCATTTGTTTTAAACGCGTGATGGAATGGGTGAATGATTTGAGTTCACTTTATCGTGTTTGAAATGTAAATAGTCTTTTTGAAACCATTGTTCATTTGTTTTAAACGCATGATGGAAAAGGTGAATGATTAGAGTTTACTTTATCGTGTTTGAAGTGTAAATATCCTTTTTGAAACCATTGTCTATTGTTTTTAACGGCTACTTGAAAAGTTGAATGATTTTAGTTCACTTTATCATGTTTAAAATGTAAATAGTCTTTTTGAAACCATTGTTAATTTGTTTTAAACGCGTGATGGAAAAGGTGAATGATTTGAGTTTACTTTATCATGTTTGAAATGTAAATAGTCTTTTTGAAACCATCGTGCAGTGTTTTAACGGCTGCTTGAAAAGGTGAATGATTTGAGTTCACTAAATTGTGTTTGAAATGTAAATAGTCTTTTTGAAACCATTGTCAAGTGTTTTAATGGCTGATTGAAATGTGTCTGATTTTATTTCCCTAATCTTCTTTGAAATGTAAATAGTCTTTTTGAAACCATTGTTCATTTGTTTTAAACGCGTGATGCAAAAAGGTGAATAATTTGAGATCACTTTGTCGTGTTTGAAATGTAAATAGTCTTTGAAACGATTGGTGTTTTTTTTGTTATTATGGCTGCTTGAAAATCTGAATGATTAATAATCTTTTTGAAACCATTTTCGAGTGTTTTAACAGCTGATTGAAATATGACTGATTTTATTTCCCTAATCTTGTTTGAAATGCTTCAAAATGTGAAAGATTGGAGTTTATTACATCGTGTTTGAAATGTAAATAGTCTTTTTTAAACCATTGCTCATTGTTTTAACTGCTGCTTGCAAATGTGAATGATTTTAGTTACCTTCTAGTGTTTGAAATGTTAATACTCTTTTTGAAACCATTGTCCATAGTTTTAACTGCTGCTTGAAAATGTAAATGATTTGAGTTCCCTACTAGTGTTTGAAATGTAAATAGTCATTTCGAAAACACTGCCCATTGTTTTAACACCTCCTTGAAAATGTGAATGATTTGAGTTTACTCAACCGTGTTGTATATGTAAATAGTCGTTTTGAAACCATTGCCCATTGTCATTACTGCTGCTTAAAAATGTGAATGATCTGAATTCACTATATCTTGTTGAAGTGTAAAAAGTATTTTTTGAAACCATTGCCCATTGTTTAAACTGTTTGCTTCAAAATGGTTTTTTTATCAGTTCACTCAATCGTGTTTTAAATGTAAATAGTCTTTTTTGGAAACATTCCCCATTGTTTCAAATGCTGGTTGAAAATGTAAATGACTTAAGTTCATTAAATTGTGTTTGAAATGTAAATAGTCTTTTTGAAACCATTGACCATTTTTTAACACCTCCTTCAAAATGTGAAGAATTTCAGTTCACTAAATTGTGTTTTAAATGCAAATAGTCATTTTGAAACTATTGTCCATTGCATTAACACCTGCTTGAAAATGTGAATGATTTCAGTTCACTAAATTGTGTTTGAAATGTAAGCAGTGATTTTGAAACCGTTGCCCATTGTTTTAACACCTGCTTGATAATTTGTTTTTTTGTCAGTTCACTTAATCGTGTTTTAAATGTAAATAGTCTTTTTGAAACCATTGCCCATTGTTTTAACTGCTGGTTGAAAATGTGAATGATTTAAGTTCACTAAATCGTATTTGAAATGTAAATAGTCTTTTTGAAACCATTGCTCATTGTTAAACTGCTGGTTGAACATGTGAATGTTTTGAGGTCACATAAATCGTGTTTAAAATGTAAATAGTCCTTTTGAAACCATTGCACATTGTTAAACTGCTGGTTGAAAATGTGAATGATTTCAGTTCCCTAAATATGTTTAAAATGGAAATAGTCTATTTGAAAACAGTGCCCATTGTTTTTAACTACTGCTTGAAAATGTGAAAGATTGGAGTTCATACATCGTATTTGAAATGAGAATAGTCTTTTTAAACCATTGCTCATTGTTTTAACTGCTGCTTGCAAATGTGAATGATTTTAGTTAACTACTAGTGTTTGAAATGTTAATAGTCTTTTTGAAACCATTGCCCATAGTTTTAACTGATGCTTGTAAATGTAAATTATTTGAGTTCCCTACTAGTGTTTGAAATGTAAATAGTCTTTTTGAAAACACTGCCCATTGTTTTAACACCTGCTTGAAAATGTGAATGATTTGAGTTCACAAAATTGTGTTTGAAATGTAAATAGTCTTTTTGAAACCATTGTCCGTAGTTATAACTAAAGCTTGAAAATGTAAATGATTTCAGTTCCCTACTAGTGTTTGAAATGTGAAAAGTCTTTTTGAAACCACTGTCCATTGTTTTAACACCTGCTTAAATCTGTGAATGATTTGAGTTCACAAAATAGTGTTTGAAATGTAAATAGTCGTTTTTGAAACCAGTGCCCATTGTTTAACTGTTGCTTGAAAATGTGAATGAATATATTTCACTTCATCGTATTTGAAATGTAAATAGTTTTGTTTAATCATTATCCATTTTTTACTGCTGCTTCAAAATATGAAAGTTTCCAGTGCCATTATCGTCTTTCAAATGTACAAAGTCGTTGTGTAACCATTGCCCTTTGTTTTAACTGCTGCTTGAAAATGTAAATGTAATGAATTCCTTTATAGTGTTTAAAATGTAAAATAGTCTTTTTGAAACCATTGCTCTTTGTTTTACCGACTGCTTGAAAATGTAAATGTAATGAATTCACTAATATTTTTTAAAATGTAAATAGTCTTTTTGAAACCATTGTCCGTAGTTATAACTAAAGCTTGAAAATGTAAATGATTTCAGTTCCCTACTAGTGTTTGAAATGTAAATAGTCTTTTTGAAACCACTGCCCATTGTTTTAACACCTGCTTGGAAAAGTGAATGATTTGAGTTCAAAAAATTGAGTTTGAAAGTCTTTTTTGAAACCATTGCCCATTTTTTCAACTGTTGCTTGAAAATGTGAAAGATTATATTTCACTTCATCGTATTTGAAATGCAAATAGTTTTGTTGAACCATTGCCCAATTTTACCGACTACATGAAAATATGAAAGTTTCCAGTGCCATTATCGTCTTTCAAAAGTGAATAGTCGGTTTGGAACCATTGCCCTTTGTTTTAACTACTGCTTCAAAATGTAAATGTAATGCATTTAAAATGTAAATATATTTTTTTAAATCATTGCTCTTTGTTTTAGCTACTTCTTGAAACTGTAAATGTAATGAATTCACTAATAGTGTTTAAAATGTAAAAAGTCTTTTTGAAACCATTGCTCATTGCTTAACTGCTACTTTAAATGTGAATGATTTGAGTTCACTAAATAGTCTTTGAAATGTAAATAACCTTTTTTAAACCATGAACCATTGTTTTAACTGCTGCTTGAACATGTGAATGATTTGAATTCACAAAATTGTGGTTTGTTTGGGTTTTTTTTTTTTTTTTAACCATTGCCCATTGTTTTTAACTGCTGCTTAGAAATGTGAATGATTTAGGTTCACTTATAGTCTTTTTGAAATCAGTGTCTTTTAATTTTACTGCTGCTTCAAAATGTTAATAACTTCAGTTCACTAAATCTTGTTTGATGTGTAAATAGTCTTTGTTGGAACCATTCTCCATTGTTTTAACTGCTACTTAAAAATGTGAAGGTTTTCAGTTCCCTTAATATCTTTGAAATGTAAATAGTCTTTTTATAATTACTGCGCATGGTTTTAACTGCTGCTTTAAATGTTAATAAAATGTAATGTTTTGAGTTCCTTATTTGTCTTTGAAATGTAAATAGTCCTTTTGTAACCATTGCCTTTTGTTTTAACTACTGCTTAATATGTGATTAACTTCAGTTCACTAAATCTTCTTTGAAGTGTAAATAGTCTTTGTTGAAATATTATTAACTGCTAACTATAAATAAGACTTTATGACAAAATGAGAAAATGTGATGGAACATTCCAGAACATTAGTGTTGTACAGCTATTAAATGTTATATGATTGTAAAATATTATGGGGAGTACAATATGAAGCAGAAGTATGACTTTGGAATTTTCAAAATGGCCGCCGTTGCCATAGAAAAAGTAAAAACAACAAAATTTTAAAAGTGCTTTAAACTTTCTAAAAATTTGCAAACTGATGCATTGTGAAGTAAATTAGTTAATTTAATGTTAACATTTCGAAATGGCTGCCGCTTAGTGGCAATTGGTGGACCAGGTGACATCCGCTATTGCTTGCAATGGCAATTCTAGTTATGGCACCTCAACGGAGTTGGGGTGACATCTTGTTATTGTTCGTTTCTTTTTTTTCTTTTTATTATTATTATTATTTTTATTCTTCCACACATTTTGTCCATACTATTTCTCAGAATTGGGCAGACCAATGTTGATGGAACTATACCATAATATGAACCGCCATGTGGAGTTGTGCAAGAGACATTGGAATGGTAAAAAATGGCTGCCGTTACCATGGAAACAGAACAAATGTGGAAAAATACAGTTTTTTAGTTTTGGTGAACTGTATGGTAATGCTTTAACTCAGAATCATCATATTTTAATACAATGTAGGTGCCCACTATATACAGGTGTTGGATGATTTTGGCACTCATTGGAACTACTATGTCGCCATGGGAACTACACCAAAAATTTCAAAAATCTCAAAATGCTCCAAACTTCACGAAACTTCACAGTAACGATGAGCAACATTGGAAGATGTGGCATTTGGAGTTGGAATTTCCAAAATAGCTGTTGTTACCATGGAAACAATGCAAAAAGGTCAAAACTTTGAATTTTCACGGAACATTCCAGAACATTAATGTTAAATTTATTCTAGAGACATTAAATGCTATATGATTATGGAGGGAAAAAATTGCAGCGGGGGTTTGACATTGGAATATTCAAAATGGCCGCCGTTACCATGGAAACAGCAAAAATATGAAAAACTTCAAAATGCTTTAAATTTAATGAAACTTATAACAAATGTTGCCTAGCTTATGTAGACTTGACTTTTGAGTTTGGAATTTTCAAAATGGCCGCCGTTACCATGGAAACAGCAAAAAATTCAAAATTTTCAAAATGCGGCAATTCTAGTTCTTTTTATTATTATGTCACCCTGACGGAGGTCGGGTGACATATTGTTATTGTTCGATTCTTTTTTATTATTCTTATTCCACACTTTTTGTCCAGCTTAGTTCTCGGAACTGAATGGACCAATGTTGATGGAACTATAACATAATGTTGATCACCATGTCTAGTTGTGCACCTGACTTTGGAATTAAAAACATGGCTGCCATTGCCATGGAAACAGCAAAAATATGAAAAATTTCATGGAATATTCCAGAACATTAGGGTTAAATTAATTCTACAGCCCTTAAATGTATATTATGGTATAACATTATGGAGAGCACAATATGAAGCAGCAGTATGACTGGAATTTTCAAATGTTGCCATGGAAACTGTTCTAAAATAGCAAAATTTTGAAAATTCTTCAAAAATGTATGAAACGTTACAGAAATGTTAACTTGTAAATCTATATAGATGCGGCATTCAACTTTGAATATCCGAAATGCCTTAATGGCTGCCGTTACCATGGCTGCTGTTTAGTGGCAATTGGTGGACCAGGGTGACATCCGCTATTGCTTGCAATGGCAATTCTAGTTATTATTTTTATTCTTCCACACATTTTGTCCATACTATTTCTCAGAACTGGTCAGACCAATGTTGATGGAACTATATCATAATATGAACCGCCATGTTAAGTTGTGCAAGAGACATTGGAATGGTAAAAAATGGCCGCCGTTGCCATGGAAACTGATCAAATGTGAAAAAAAATGCAAATTTTAAATCTTTCATTATAAGACCTACCTGGATGAAACTTAGTGGTAATGTTCCTTGGTATGCCTAGATGTTGTGACAATATAAGAAAATTCCAAAATGGCCGCCATTGTCATGGAAACAGGGCGAAAGTTTAACATTGGCCCTATGGGAAAATACATTAAAGATGCATTTTCTTGAAGAATATAGCATAAATCCCAATGAAACTTTATAGATATGTAACATGGCATGTCCCAAAGTGGCACCTGTCTTTGGAATTTTAGAAATGGTACCCGTTACCATGGAAATTTCAATATGCTCCAAAATTAATGAAACGTTACAACAATGTTAATACACATCTGTAGATGCAATCTTTGACTTTGGAATTTTCAAAATGGCTGCCGCTCACCTGACAATAGGGGAAGGGTGCCATCCGCTATTGCTTGCAATGGCAAATCTAGTTATTATGTCACCCGATCGACAATGTCGGGTGACATATTGCTTTTCCTCTATTATTATTATTTTTCTTCCACCTAATTTTGTCCGGTAGTTTTCTCAGAGCCAAAGGAACCAATCTGAATGATGGTGCACTGTAACAAGGAACCCTGACTTTCTTGTTGCTTTCCGGTATTGGAACTAAAAAAATGGCTGCCATCACCATGGAAACGGAAAAATGGTGAAAAAATATAATTTTGGAGTTAGGTGAATTATTTGAGAATGCTTAACCTTAAAATCTTTAGATTTTAATACAATGTAGGTGCCCACTATATACTGCTTTGGGATGATTTTGGCAATCATTGGAACTGCTATGTTGCCATAGATACTACACCAAAAATTTCCAAAATATGGAAATTTTCCAAATTTTATAAAACTTCACAGTAACGATGAGCAACATTGGTAGAAGTGGAATTTGGCGTTGGAATTTTGAAAATGTGTGCCGTTACCATGGAAACAATGCAAAACAGGTCAAAATGGTTCAAAAACGTTAAAGTGGCATTTACTTTCTTAAAATGGTAGGTCAAATTTAACGAAACTTTGATGGTATGGTCCCTCCAATGTACCAATGTGGTATATGCCATTAAATTTTGGGAATGGTCTCTGTTGCCATAGGAACCACCACAAATGTCAAAATTTTCAAAAATTTCAAAATGCTCCAAAATTGATGAAACTTAATATGTTTGTAGACTGGCAAGTCTGGATGGGACTTTTGAAGATGGAATTTCCAAAATGGCCACCGTTGCCATGGAAACTGCAAAAAAGTCAAAGATTTATAAAATGCTTTTAACTTTATGAAACTTGATATTATTGTTAACTGGCAAGTAGAGATGAGACTTTTGACTTTGAAACTTTCAAAATGGCTGCCGTTGCCATGGAAACAGCAAAAATGTGAAATTTTCTAAAATGCTCTGAATGTACTGAAAAATTTACAGAAAGATGTATTGCCATGCAAATATGTGCATTCACTGTTCAAAGTTTTTGAAATGGCTGCCGCGTAGTGGCAATGGGGGGAAGGGTGACATCCGCTATTGCTTGCAATGGCAATTCTAGTTATTCTTATTCTTCCAATGATTTTTGTCCGGCAGATTTTTTGAAGGCAATGGAACCAATCTTAGTGATAGTCAACTATAATGAGGAACACAAAATTTCGGGTTGCAGTAGGTCATAGGACCATTAAAAATGGTTGCCGTTACCATGGAAACGGAACAAATGTGAAAAATTCCACTTTTTGGTTTTTGGGAATTATTTGGAGATGCTTTAACTTAGAATCATTATATTTTGATACAATGTAGGTGCCGGGCATATACTTGTTTTGGATGATTTTTGGCATTCATTGGAACTACTATGTTGCCATGGATACTACACCAAAAATTTCCAAAATATCAAAATGCTCCAAATTTAATGAAACTTCACAGGAATGATGAGCAACATTGGAAGATGTGCAATTTGGCGTTGGGATTTCGAAAATGTCTTGTGTTACCATGGAAACAAGGCTAAAATGGTCAAAAAGTGGCATTTACTTCCTTAAAATGGTAGGTCAAATCCATTGAAACTTTGATGGTATGTTCCCTCCCATGTACCAATGTGGTATCTGCCATTAGAAATTTGGAATGGTATCTGTTACCATAGAAACCAGCCAAAATGTCAAAAATTTCAAAAATTACAAAATGCTCCACAATTGATGAAACTTACTATATTTGTTGACTGTCAAGTCTACATGAGACTTTTGAAGTTTGAATTTCCAAAATGGCCACCGTTGCCATGGAAACTGCAGATATGTCAAATATTTTCAAAAAGCTCCAAACTTAATGAAACTTAATATTATTGTTAAGTGGCATGTATAGATGAGACTTTTGACTTTGGAATTTTCAAAATGGCTGCCGTTGCCATGGAAACAGCAAAAATGTGAAATTTTCTAAAATGCTCTGAATGTACTGAAAATTTACAGAAAGATGTATTGCCATGCAAATATGTGCATTCACTGTTAAAAGTTTTTGGAATGGCTGCCGCTTAGTGGCAATTGGCGGAAGGGTGACATCCGCTATTGCTTGCAATGGCAATTCTAGTTCTTATTCTTCTCTTTCTGACCCCTTAAACTGTCCTACCATTTTTTGGGAAGCAGTACAGGATGGAAAATTTTTATTTATTCTGGGTATAGGTCTGCATCATGGGGGTTGCAGAACCCAATGTCCATGATATCAGGGTGTCATCTTGGCATAATTAGGGGGCTCAAAGATGGGTGGGGTCAATTTTTTTTTGCATTTCATCAATTTTCTGCTGTAAATAGAGTAGATGGTATTATATTTTCTTTTATGAATATTTAGAGACACATGTCAGCTTCAACTTGGAACTAATTTTATTTCAGTAGGGGGTCTCCTTGATATAATTTTAGGGGGGTGAATTTTTATGGAACATTCCAGAACATCAATGTCAAATTAGTTCTAGAGACATTAAATGGTACATGATTGTATATAATTATGGAGGGAACACAAATACAGTTGGGGTTGGACTTTGGAATATTCAAAATGGCCCCAGTTACTATGGAAACAGCAAAAATATGAAAAACTTCAAAATGCTTCAAAATTATTGAAACTTATAGCAAATGTTGCCTAATGTATGTAGACTAAACTTTTGAGTTTGGAATTTTCAAAATGGCCGCCGTTGCCATGGAAACAGCAAAAATGTCCAAAAAATTCAAAATGCTTCAAAACTGATGAAACTTAAAACAAATGTTGCCTACCATATGTGGACATTACTTTTGACCTCAAAATTTCCAAAATGGCCGCCGTAACCATGGAAACGGCAAAAATGTTAAAATATCAAAATCCATTCGATTTAATGAAACTTTACACATAGGTAATTTGGCATCATTGATACCGCAGAACAAACGATTTGGGGTCCGTTTTGGTGACTTTTGTGTTAGCATCCTAACACAGGATTACTTGTTATGGCACCCTCAACGGAGTTGGGGTGACGTATTGTTATTCTACGTTTCTTTTTTTTCTTATTATGGCACCCTCAACGGAGTTGGGGTGACGTATTGTTATTCTACGTTTCTTTTTTTTCTTATTTTTATTATTCTTCCACACATTTTGTCCATCGTGTTTCTAAGAATTGAGTGATCCAATAATGTTGGAACTATAACATAATGAGGACCCCCATGTGAAGTTGTGCATCTGACTCTGGAATTTTTTGAAATGGCCGCCGTTTCCATGGAAACTGCAAAAAAGTGAAAAATTTTCAAAATTCTAAATCTTTCATTATAAGACCTAGCTGGATGAAACTTTTATTGAAATGTTCCTTGGTATGCCTACATGTCAAGACAATATTTAGAAATTCCAAAATGGCCGCCATTGTCATGGAAACAGGGCAAATGTTTAACATTGAGCCTATGGACAAATACATAAAAGCTGCATTTTCTTAAGAATAATGCATAGAGATCAATGAAACTGTATTGATATATAGCATGACATATGGCAATGAGATGCCTGCTTTTAGAATTTTGGAATTATCTACTGTAACCATGGTTGCAGCACAAATGTTCAAAATTTCCAAAAAAAATTAAGTGCTGCAAACTAAATGAAACTTTATAGGAATAGTAACTGCGCTGTGTAGAAATGCATTTTGAAGTTGGAATTTCCAAAATGGCCGCCGTAACCATGGAAACAGCAAAATTGTCCAAAATTTCAAAATGCTCCAAACTTAATGAAATTTTGCAAAAATGATGACTTGCAGGTGTAGATGCACTCTTTGACTTTGGAATTTTCAAAATGGCTGCCGCTCGCCTGGCAATGGGGAAACGAGGGTGCCATCCGTTATTGCTAGCAATTACAAATCTAGTTATTATTTTTATTATTTTTCTTGCAACAAATTTTGTCCAGGTGATTTCTCGAAATCCAATGGACCAATGCTGATGGAACTCTACTATAGTAAGGACCCCCAAGTGCAGAGTTGCAGGAAGCATGGAATGGTTTAAGATGGCTACCGTTTCCATGGAAACAGAACAAATGTGAAAAAATCCAGTTTTTTGTTTTGGTGAACTGTTTGGATATGCTTAATCTCAGAATCATTATATTTTAATACAATGTAGGTGCCCACTATATACAGGTGTTGGATGATTTTGGTGATCATTTGAACTACTATGTTGCCATGGAAACTACACCAAAAATTTCGAAATTCTCAAAATGCTCCAAACTTCAGGAAACTTCACAGTAACGATGAGCAACATTGGAAGATGTGGAATTTGGCGTTGGAATTTCCAAAATATCTGTTGTTACCTTGGAAACAATGCAAAAAGGTTAAAACTTTGAATTTTCACAGAACATTCCAGAACATGAATGTTAAATTTATTCTAGAGACATTAAATGGTATATGATTATGGAGGGCAAAAAATGCAGCAGGGGTTTGACTTTGGAATATTCAAAATGGCCGCCGTTACCATGGAAACAGCAAAAATATGAAAAACTTCAAAATGCTTCAAATTTAAGGAAACTTATAACAAATGTTGCCTAGCTTATGTAGACTTGACTTTTGAGTTTGGAATTTTCTAAATGGCCGCCGCTCACCTGGCAATAGGGGAAGGGTGCCATCCGTTATTGCTAGCAATTACAAATCTAGTTTCTTATTATTTTTCTTCCACCGATCTTGTCCAGCTTATTTCTCGGAATCCAATGGACCAATGTTGGTTAAACTCTACTATAATAAGGACCACCATGATAAGTTGTGCAGTGGACTTTGGCATGTGCATGATGGCTACCGTTACCATGGAAACTAAAAAAATGTAAAAAAAAATCAAAATTCCAAATCTTTCATTGTAAGACCCAACTGGATGAAACTTTATGGAAATGTTCCTTGGTATGCCCTGATGTACCGACTATATTTAGAAATTTCAAAATGGCCATCATTGTCATGGAAACAGGGCGAAAGTTTAACATTGGCCCTATGGGAAAAACATTAAACCTGCTATTTCTTAAAGAATAAGATATTAAACCCATAGAAACTTTATGGGGAGGTAACATGTAATAATTTAAAGTGGATTCTGTCTTCGGAATTTTCAAAATGGCTACCGTTACCATGGAAACTACAAAAAAATGAAAATGCACCAAACTTAATGAAACTTTACAGAAATGTTCACTGGCATGTGCAGAGTTGAAATACAATTTAGGAATTTTCAAAATGGCCGCCGTTAACATGGAAACAGCAAAAAATCTAAAATTTTCAAAATACTCTAAATCGTCTAAATCTTTACTGTAATGACAACTGGCATGTCTTAATGTGATTTTCGACTTTGAAACGCTTAAAATGGCTGCCGTTCACCTGATAATGGGGGAAGGGTGCCATCCGCTATTGCTTGCAATGGCAAATCTAGTTATGGCACCCTCAACGGAGTTGGGGTGACATATTGTTATTGTTCGTTTCTTTTTTTTCTTTTCATTATGTCACCCGATCAGCAATGTCGGGTGACATTGCTTTTCCTCTGTTTCTTTTTCCCTATTATTATGGCACCTTCAACGGAGTTGGGGTGACGTATTGTTATTCTACGTTTGTTTTTTTTCTTATTATTATTTTTTTTTTCTTGCAACACATTTTGTCCAGGTGATTTCTCGAAATCCAATGGACCAATGTTGATGGAACTCTACTTAGGGACTCTGTGGGATTTTTATAGAGAGATTTCATTATAAATTTACATGTATTATTTGAATGTACCCTATGGCAGAAGAAATTTAACATACATAGTTTCAGACAATCATTTGACCTTTGACCCCTAGCTCGTGGCGGAATTTGAGGACAATTCAATTTTTTTCTGCCAAATTTCTGTCCTCAGTGCATAACTATACTTGTATGTATAAAATGTGTTAAATGTGGATCACTTGAATATATTGACTATAAAACATTGTTTTCTATTTACCAATACCTTAAATTGTGGTTATCAGCTTCTTTAACTTATGATCAATAATTAAAATATGACACAGAGAGAGACTATGAAAATGAAATTGGAAAAAAAATAGAAGGCTATTTTAACAAATTTGACCACGTTTAGCAGGACAGTGATTGATTTAGTACTTGAAAATTTAAAGTATAGTAAAAGACTGTAACTGTTCAGGTGCATAAAAACACAATTCCAATCATTATTAAACTTGAGATCAAACAGGGGAAGGTATTACAGCAGTGAAAAGGGGAAGTAATTCAATGAAACACAGTTGACCATGAATGCCATATTTGCCATGAAAAGATAACATCATACACAAATTTCACACTGAAATGATTTTATTTTGGTTTTTTGTTGTCTTTACACCACATGTACAAATAAATGTCTTTAAAAATCTTCAATGTTCAACATTTCCTCTTAATAAAAAAAGTT
The DNA here is from genome assembly GCA_019925275.1 of Mytilus edulis. Classification (NCBI taxonomy): domain Eukaryota; kingdom Metazoa; phylum Mollusca; class Bivalvia; order Mytilida; family Mytilidae; genus Mytilus; species Mytilus edulis. Next base: position 1,915,724 of record CM034349.1, read on the forward strand.
CCACCACCAACAGCTAGGTCCACCTTATTGCTCAGCGGCACCACCTGAAAGTATAAAATAGACAGGTAATTACTATTTTTGATCTGTATTTATTAATTTTAACAAACGTATATTATTTTTATCATATTGTATACAGCATAGACATCATATCTTAATAACAGGAAAATTATCTTGCCAGAAATATAGATTGGTTGCTTTATGTCCATTGGCAAATATTTCATGTGTATTCTGGCTGATGAAAGGATATATAAAAATTTTCTTGTTTATTGCTGATAAATACAAAATTTTAATGACATCTGTTAATTTTTGTCATGTTAATTTGTCAATATTACCATGTAATTAATTCAAATTTGTAAATCTTGAAACTTTATTTTATAAAAACTACATAACAAACTAGCTGAGTTTCATTTAAGACATAAACATCAACAAAGAAACACTCAAAAATAAATACTGAAAGATTTTATTGAAATGCTTAGAATAAAATATTTAAAGCCATTTGTTTTTTACAGTAAATTTCTAAAAAAATACAATTTATTTTATTAAAGTTGTGTAAGCTTTTGGTAAAAAATTATTCTAAACTTTCCGAAACTTTATTTTTATGAACATAAATGATTTACCAAAATCATGTAAATCCTCAGCGATAGTGTGTTCCGAGATCTGAGTAGGAACTGCTGCATTACCTAGTTTTTTAATCAATGTTTTCAAGTTTTTTGTCAACTGAGAAATTGTGACTGCCTTTTTGTTCACCTGGGAAACTTGGAACAAAGTTTTTTCACCAGGTTGTTCTAAAACAAGTTGCCTAAATTTTATTTGAGTTTTAAAATCTCTCTTTTGTTCTTTATAAATTTAATTTTTGTCAATTCCTGGTCGACCTTTCGTGCATTGTCCCAAAGTCCTAATTTTAGAATGTGTTCCACAAGTTTCTTTTTTTTCGTTACACTCCTTTATCAGTATCCTTTTTGCTTTCTCTTCTTTCTCTCGACTTATTCTTTCAAGTTCATTTTTCAAATCCAGCAGTCTTTGTTTTTCAGTAATTTTAATATCTTTAATTTTTAATTTTGATCTGTTAATAAGTTCCTGTACATTTTGTTCTGTCTGCTGATTTAGCCATGCACCAGTTTTATTTACATTGTAAACTATGTGGGCCTCATTTGCTAGGCGAGATGCATTGGGTCTGTGTTTGATTAGCCAATCTAAATGATCAAAAATAAATTCTGGCAAATTATTATGGGGCAAAACAGAATTGAAAGTTTTGCTGCGATCGATACCATATTGTGTATGTTGGCCATCTCCTAAATGATCTTTAACTTTTTGTGATAAAGCCTTGCTAGTAGCAGAACACATCTGTATCAAAAAGGCAGCGCATTGTTCAGCATTGTGATTGCTAACAAGAGATGCCCAAATTTCATCCTTTTTCACATCAACAGATGGAAATGGTACGAGTTCTCCTGTCATGAACAATTTAATTTTCTCAACATCAGTTGAAATATCTTCCAGAAATTGAACTAAATGTTGGTATTTCTGGTTCATGTGCAATATATGTATATCGCCTTCGAGTATTTTCCACAATGGGGAGGTAATAAATTTATTGAATAGACCAAGAGCCCGACATCCTACCATTATTGTGTCATTCTGCAAACAAGAGAGTACGGCTTTTAGTAGCTGATTTAGCTTGCCTGGTGTTCCTTCGCCTTTAACATTTTTTAAGAAATTCATGATATGACTTTTCAAGTGATAAATTGCTCCAGCATTGTGGAATACAGCATTAAAGCGGTTTCCAAGGAAAGGTTTGATTTCATATCTATTGATTTGTTGACGTTGTAAGTATGTTTTGAATTCGAGATATACACCGTTTTTCTCATCTGCCCCGGATGCTAATGGTTTACTTGCAATTCTAACAGCATTTAATACTGAGGACTCACCTTTCAGACTTATTTCAGGATGTTCAGTACCTTCGGGGGGATCGTTGTGGAAATTATTGAACACGCTGTTCATTAATTCAGCAATATTAACTAGGAGATGTAAACCGCAGAAGAAATTGTACATTTTGCTAAGTAACATTTGGTCAGGTTCTTGCAACAGGTGATAATTTTCAAGATGTTCTTGTAACATGGATGATCTATAAGATTCTAGGAGTTGGTTAAATGATAACTGGGTAGCAGCTCTATCTGACATGGTACATTTTATATTTTGGATAATTGATTATTTACGTCATTAGTTGTCACCTGATTATATCGCAACTCGATATCACCTAAGATTTGCTTAAATACATCTAGTTGTGTTTGGGCAGCCTTGTTCGACATTTGACGTAACCCCAAAAAGAAATGGCTTCTTGTCCTCATTTGTCGTAACGAAAACCCGTTATGGTTGCCCATTCTTCTTTGTTTCGTCAGTGTATAAAGTCTGGTTTTCCTGTTCAGAGCATACAATTGCTGCATGAGTCTGACTTACAAACAGTCGTGTTGCACTGATGGTTGAGACATAGTCTTTCTTTGGGAAAATGTTATTTCTACTGTCAACATTACATAGTTTCATGACACTTGACATGACACAAGATACTTTCTCAAAGGCGACATTTGCATTCAACAATTCCATGATGCATAAATTAGTATCTGTTGAAAACGTATATTTCCCATTAGGTGCCGGTACAGTCAAGTCTACCTGTTTTTGTTCATTTAAATTATCCAACAAGAAATGCAACTCATCTTTAGTTTTATTTATTTCATGTTTGTTTGCCTTTTGTTCTTGTCTCATATTAAGAATCTGCTCTTGCAATAGTTTTACTTCAGTCTCATGTTTTGCTTGTAAATGATCTTTTGGGTATCTTGTTTTTTGTGCAATGTTTTCCCAATATTTACATTTCTCTACTGTTCTTTTCTTTTCCATCCGTGTTATATTATTAATATATCTGATCCGTATTTTTTCATTTTGTAAACATTTTTGCATTGCTTTCATACCTGTTTCTGCATTTTTAGTTGAATTCTTCAGTATTTTGTTTGACTTCAGTAATTTGACTTCTGCTTTTGATCTGTTTGCTAAACTATACTTTAAGTCAACCAATGTTCTTTTCATTCTAAATATGTTTTGAATACTGTTTCTGTAAGATTTCTGTAGTAGAGTGTTTTGTTTCATTAAGCTGTTACATCTATTGACCTGTTTTGTCAATTCTGACTTCAGAGGTTTAGTTGCAGAGATTTTGTGATGTTGCTCATTCGGATATTGCAAGGACTTGCCATGTAGAAATTTGCCAAGTTTATCTTTCCCCAAACTACTTGCTGATTTTTGCATTTTTTTTTCTTTATTTCTAATATATTTTATAGATTTGTTCATTTTTATTATACTGTTTTTGGACATGTCTAGATCTCTACCCAAAAGTTGACAACACCAAACAAAAACAAACTTGTTTGTAACACTCAGTGACTCCTTAAGTTTACTCAATTCAAGAACCATGCCATTAGTAAGGCATTGTCCTTGAGACAAAGAGCTCATGTAAATGAAAAAATAAAGTGCCTTGTCTCTGAATGAAAGACATAAAATGTAAATCTAGAGCTGATAAAGGATGTACTTTGGCAGCTGTAGTCAAGGCAATAAATACACAAGTATAAAAGACAGTCTTCAATGTTAAATCCTATAATTAATATAAAGAACTTAAAAAAGTAAGCACTAAATTCACCCAAGTGAAAGAGTATCCAACTCTTCAATCCAGCGGCAGATTCAGGTTTAAGCAACCTTTCAGTCATATGGTAAACAAACAAATTTAGTAACATCTACTTCTTAAAGGATCAAGTCTGTTTCAACATAGACCAAGTAAAATTAACACTGAACGTGCTGAATATGAAAAATTTCTGTTTTACAAAAGAAAAAACAATAACATCCTTTTCAGATGGCGATAAGGAATTGATTCTCTTTTGAACCAAATAATAAAATTTCTCTAAACAGTTGAAACTGCTTGATTGTAGATGTATGGTCTCCAGGATGAAGTGATAACATTTTTTGCAAAACTTCTTTTAAAAAGTGATTTCTGAATTTACAATACAAACGTTTTTACCCAACCTCACAATCACCATTTCAGGGGTTGGTTCACTTATATTTTTACAATACATACAGTTTAATTTAGTCCCTTCATAATGGGATGGCATTCTTCAGTATGCAACATCGTTACTAATTTAACTGGCAAATAAATTGAAATTGGTCTTAACAAAGAAAACCAACTCTGAGCCAGCCAAAAAAGGAATAATCAAAATAGCCTTCTGAACTTTTTCACTACTAATTTTCTTTATAATTATCCCCAACCAGGAAAAGATGGGAAAATATAAGGTCTTAATTCTTACCATGAAATTAGTAAAAGCATCCAAGAAAGGAGCTTGTTGGTCAACAGACAAAGAAATAATCTACAGATTTGAAAATGAAAACGTGATACAAACAAAACAAATATTTCTTCTTTCAATTGCCATTCTGCTGAATCTGTCTAATTTATAAACATATGATAACTCATAAGCATCAAATTTTTTTTTCCATGAATATGAGCTGTGATAAAAATGTCCTTTCTTGAACACCAAGCTCAAATAATGAAATATCTTAGTAAGTCTGTCAAGTGACAAAGAGGTTATACCTCCTACTGCGTAATGAAAGCTACTGAAAATGTATTGTCTGATTGTATAACAATATGACAAAACTCTTTGTGTCTAAAAGAACATATAGCAAACAATTCTAAGTAATCTATATGAAATGAGTATACGTTCTGAGAAGCTCCATCTACCTACAGATAATTTTTCTTCAAATTTGAATTCGACACCTTTCTAATGAGGCATCTGGTCCAATCCAAAAATTTATTTGGATGGGTCTAATCAATTTTCAATTTCTGATTTTAAATTGTTAAAATTTCACCTATTGATGATAATAATCACTGTAACAACTTTTCAGTGCTTCAACATTATTTCTCGCCATGTAAAGGCACGTTTCTGCAATGTAACATTCCCACAGATACTGCATTAAAAGTATGCACAACAAGACCAATATATGATGCAAAACATATATCATACACTACAGCTACATATAATTCTATTTAAGAAGATCTTCCAAAGGGAGATAATTTTACAATTTTTCATCTTTTAGAAAAATCTTAAATAACTCAGTATCAATAAGGAGATAAAGAAAAACAATGTGTTTTCAAGGAATGAGGACCAACTTCTTAAAATTTATTCTGAAGCAAAGTTTATCAAGCATTTGAACCATTCTATCTGTATTCACAGTACAACTATCTAGATTTTGATCCATAATAAAAGAATCGTCAATGTAACTATAACATGTATATTCACAAGTGACATTTTTTTTCATAAAATGCGTAGACAGGTTTTAAAATCTTAGTAAAAACTCTTGGTGCAGCAGCCAATCCAAAACAAAGAACATAAAAATCATATAAATGTAATTTCCACATGAATCACTAATATTTGATATAATCATTATTGATACTAAAATATGCATCCGTGAGATCTATGGATGTTAGCTATGCATATATAGATAATCATCCCTATGAATTACATCTAAACAAATGATAAAAGGTCCTGCTTCAAATTATGATTAGCCAAAATTTATGCTAAGTTTGTTTGAATTTTTCAAATAGATAACAGGCTTTGAAGACTCATCTTTCTTAGGAACTAAGAAAATATTGGAAATAAACTGATTTTCCAATGATTCAACCTCTTAAATAGCTTTCTTAGCTATCAATTTTTGGATTTCTGAAGTTTTTGCATCCTTATGTAAAGTGAAATGTATTTTATTCAAAATGAAGAACGTAATTGTGGCATAAGATTAAAAATAATTTTATAACCATTTCTTTTTAAATCTAATATCAATAGATCATTAGTAATGGTTTCCTATTCATAACATTTAAGTTATCTACTGTATATACATGTAGGAACTGGTTGAGAATTGTGACCTCTTTGAAATTATGTTCCCTGTTAGGAAACCCCTGCATCTCAATGAATGGAATTACCATCTGCCCAGTTGACTGACAGAGCCTCTGCATTTAAAAACTGATATTGTCTTTCCCATAACTGCTTAGAGTAATATAATTGCTAGACCTGGATCCTCCTCTAAGGAATCTAGGATTTGCTGAAGAATCTTGGTATAATCACCAATTTGCTTCATGTTGCAATCAGAACCAAAAAAGGTGATGAATCAACTATCACATCAGAATTACAAATGGGTTTAAACTTATCATTTAGATATTTCTGAGCAAAAAATAGATTTGACAATAAATTCCTTGATTTTTCAAGATCTAATGGCTCATTCTTACAAAAACTTATTAGCCAACTCAACAATAGGGGTGATGGTCAACCCCTTAACAAAGTATTTCTGGGTTTCCTACATCTTTGAAACCACAGAGTGGGCCTTTCTAGGCAGTGCCGTTCAGATCTATTTAATCATTCTAGGTACACTAGGATTCTCACAGTTCTCAGGGACGATAGTATTACTCCTCTTTCAACTTGATATTTTCCTGATTTGATATTTACTGACATGGCAGTAGTAACAGTCTAAGAAATAAAATTTAGACCTAGCTTTCTACCTTTTTTAAACAATTTTGGGATTTCCCAACAAAAATCATGATTAAACTGTTCAACAAACAGGCTGAGATACTGAACCACTAATCTCACTAAGAGAAGCCTTAAAGGCATCCGAAAATCCTAAAACAGGACCAAAATCAGCTCTGGCTGGACTGTCATCAGCCATAGCACAAAATTCAGAAGGAGGTGCATATACTGTATCATTACAGTAGTTCAGATCAAAATCTAGAACTAAATCTTCATTAAAGAAGCCTAATGGCAAACTTGGAATAAATCAGCAGGGTTCCCTACAACCTCTGCTTGAGTGGAAGGCAGAGAAAATATTAAATTAAAAATATTTTGAAAACAAAATGCATTAGATAATAATTACGTACGTGAATTTATCAAATAAACTCATCATAGATACCAGGATCACAATTTTATATTTACACCAGACGCGCGTTTCGTCTAAAAAAGACTCATCAGTGACGCTCGAATCAAAAACATGTTTAAAAGGCCAAAAAGAATACCAAGTGGAAAAACACCGAGGACCAAAAATTCCTAACAGCTTTGCCAAATACAGCTAATGTAGTCTATTCTTGGGGTAGAAAAGCCTACGTTTTTTAAAAATTCAAAGTTTGGTTAACAGTTGATTTATGACTATGAACATATCAATGCTAACTCAAGTCAACACAGAAGTCCTGACTACTTGGCTGGTGATACCCTTGGGGAAATAAATCTCCATCAGCAGTGGCATCGACCCAGTGGTTGCATATAAACTCAACATAGATACCATGATAAAAAAATATATTTACTCCAGACGCGCGTTTCATCTAAATAAAGGCAATAGTAGTATACCGCTGTTCAACATTCATAAATCGATATAGAAAAAAACAAATCCGGGTTACAAACTAAAACTGAGGGAAACGTTTCAATTATAAGAGAACTACGACACGACACCGAAATTTAACACACACAGAAACGAACTATAATGTAACAATGGCCATTTTACTGACTTTGTACAGGGCATTTTATGAAAACATGATGGGTTGAACCTGGTTTTTTGGCATGCCAAATCTCCCACTTTAATGACAGTGTTAATTATAACATTAAAATGACAAAATTACACGACAGGGTTACAATAAATAAACAGATAAATGGGAGAAGATATAGGACAGAGAAACAAACGAATATTAGCCATCAAAAGGTAACAGGTTAAACGCCAGACGCGCGCTACGTCCAAACAAAACTATGATCAGATGTAAAAAGTTTTAAAGCCATAACAACTACAAAGTTGAAGATCGCCGAGGACCAAAAGTTCAAAAAATTGTGAGGCCAGTGTTATCCGACTGGGACAAAAAAATCATTATTATCAAGTATAATACATAGTTTTACAAACAGTTAATTTGATAAAATGACTATATAATAGATATACATGATTAAACTGAAGTGGAGACTAGAATAGAATAAAAACGAATACATTACAAAATCAAAGCCATGTTGGCCATAGTCAATGCAACGCCAAAAGTGATGTCACATTTAAATTTCTTAAAACGTGTTCCGAAAATTAAGAAAGAATTTGGATGAAATTCAAGATTAGATTTGTATGACTTATCTAACTTATATTAATAACATTGAACATTATAATACTAATTAATATTTAATTATAGTAGTGATTAGATAATAAGTTGTATTATCTAGCTTTGTGGGTGTTTCTTCGGAACAAACTGCAAACCAAATATATAGTGTAAATTTCGTTGATTCAAAATTAAATCTACTAAATGAACTGGATGAGTAGTTATCTCCAACACAACACACGAATACAATAGAAGAAAATACAATTAACAAGAACAAACGTTAAGACATTTGACAAAATCCGATGACAACAACAAACACGACACCAAAACCCAACAAATTAAGTTGGGATGAAAAAGTACCGTGTTACGTCTTAAAGCAATACGAATTCACACTCATCAAAACTGTCACATTCGGGAATAAGTCACGTTTGGTAATAAAAAGATCAGACGACGTAATGACAAACCCCAATCTAACACGTGGTAAAAATGTTCATAGTTAGTTTGGACAAAGATACATCGTATGGATCAACCAATTCGTGATTGTGTCCGTAAAAGTTACGGAGTGTCATTTTTAATTTGTCCTCCTCATAACTTTGTTGACGCAGTTTCTGCGTTAGGAGAATACACCTGTATATGAAGTCCGTATAGTGTGAACATACACGAGAATAACGTATTAATTTAGATATATAAACAACATACAGTGGGTATGTTACTGCTGAGAAATGGGAAATTGATAATTTGAAATCGTCCCATTTATCATATATTTTCGTGTGTCAATATTGAGGAAAAGATCAAGATATGAAGCAGTCCTTCTGGTATCAGTAGTATTCTTGATTTCAAGGTCACTGGGATATATCAGATGCAAGTATTGGCTCAAATATGGATTATTCAGTGATAGGACATTATCAATATATCAAAAGTGAAATTAAAGAATTTCGCAGGTTGCCTTTTCTGTTTGTTTTTTAGAAGGGTTTGAATGAATTCTGCTTCATACGAGTACAAAAACAAATCGGCTAGTAGGGGTGCACAATTAGTACCCATTGGAATACCGATTGTCTGTTGGAATATGAATCCTCCAAACTCAACAAGTATATTGTCGATCAAAAAGTCCAGCATTTTTATAATATCATCTTCAGTATATTTTCTGGTAGATTCCGTGTGGTTCTTAACAAGATATGAATTATTGTAACCCAAAACAAGAGAAATTTGTATCTACGATTACAGTTTTTATAGAAATAGCTATGTTAAATGAGATGGTTGAGTCGATCTTTCAACTGAGCATGGGGAATAGTAGTGTAAAGGGTCGAAAAATCAAGTCTTTATGTTGTTGCAAAATTGCAAAGAATGTGATCGTAGATTACGCAGTAGATCTTTCACATTCTTGAGAATCCACATTTTGTTAACACCACTGGTAGAATATATCTCATCACAATATTTTTGAAGCCTATCTTTAACTGTAGAAAGAATAATAGTGATGTTAGGTCGAACATTTTGACGATCCAGCTATGTATTGTTCTTTATATGGATTTTTGTGTAGTTTTGATATCCAGTATAATGATGGTATTTTTTTCCGTTTTTTTTTATGTTGATACCAAAAGAAAGAAGGACAGATTTGTGATTTTGTAAAATCTCGTCCTTGATAAATGATGTTAAGAAACTTGAAGGATTACCAGTTGTTCTATTTATTCCAAGCTCTGTTTTGAGACATACATTGCAAATAATGGTTTTTACATATGAAGACAATATTATTAGAGGCTTTATCTGCTGGAACAACGACATATCTGTCATGCAAAGAAGATAAAGCATCCACAACATCCGGATTCTTGAAAGGTTTAGTAACTCTTGTGCTCATAGTACATCGTTACTTTTGAATGCGCTTCTGAATGCACAATCGAATAGTGTTGATTCATTCAGACAAAGTGTCTAGTTCTGGTTCGTCTGGCATAGTCCTAAACTGCATCCATCAGTAACTTGAAGTTCTTTTTCCAGTTGATGGGGTGGGGAATTCCATATCTTGGTCCCTTGGCTAACAAGTCTTTTAGTTGTTTATTGGTACCGATGCCAATGTCACCAGTAATACATTTAACTTGACCAGCTGGACTATAATTGTATTGTGACGATGCACATGAGCAATCCGGAGGCTTGAATTTTACATCTTTGGTGTTAAAGGCCTCTTAAACCCTATTGTGGTTGAAAATCTTGGATGCAATAGACTTGGTGAAAGTATAAGAAATAACAGGTGTAGCTTTATTTTTCAAGCAATCAGGTATAGTTTTTTTGTCAAAAAGATTCATCACTGACGCTCGAATAAACAAATGTTTAAAAGGCCAAATAAAGTATCAAGCCGAAGAGCACCGAGCACCAAAATACACCTAAGGTTATCCATTCCTGGAGTAAAAATCCTTAGTTTTTAAACAATTCAAAGTTTCGTTAAGAGGTAATTTATAATTATGAACATATCAATGATAACTCAAGTCAACAAATAAGTGCTGACTACTTGGCTGGTGATACCCTTAGGGAATTAAATCTCCACCAGCAGTGGCATCGACCCAGTGGTTGCAAATGAAAGCATCATAAATACCAGGATCAAAATTATTGCATTCAATTACACAATACCTTTACGAACTATTTAGTAAAGATATATGGAGATTAGGTATGGTCCTCAATGTGAGAAGAAAAAAGACCTAGGGACAATTTTACTCATTGTGATCACAATTATTTGTTTTTCAAAAACAAGTATTTCAGATTAATTGCCTTTGCATTATCTAGCTCTTCAAACCCAATACATCAATGGTTTCCAGTATTTGTATGTTGCCACCCATTTAACACACTTCCATTAATGTTTTACTATGTGTGTGCTGCAATACGTTAATCTAACATTCATACATCAACCAAAAATCTCAGTTCAATCTTACAAGTATTTCATATACTCGTAAACGGTTTACATGAAATTTGCTTTTTGTAATTATCCTATGATTGACAAAGATGAAAACATTTACTGGTCAATTTACAGCCTTAAACAATGACGAAAATACATAACAAAAAGCAACCTATAAGAAATAAAGGTGTCAACATTATGTTTGACCTAACAAAAATATATATCAGTTCACCATCAATGGATTAAGTGTACCAAACATTTCTCATTTCAAGAAGACTAAGAAGAGTATGATTGACTGTGTAATGCCAAAACATTGAACATATAAAAAAGATGTAAAACCAAAACAGCTGTGTTTAAAATAATTACATAGAAATACTTGTCATGCTTTATGTCAAGATTGCAACATTTATTTCCTGAAAGCGAGACCTAGCAATCCTCAACTATGTTGGCCGTGGTTTTAACAATTAGGTCTAGTGTGTCATTAAAACTTTTGAACATCAATAGTTTTAACTCTATATGTTCGAACCAAATTCAGCTGGACGTCAAACGGTTTATGATGTCTGTTAGACACCATCAAATCACAGAAGAGAAATGTGATCCGATATGTAAACTACATATGTTAGGACCAACGGGATTGTGTAACTTTGTAGCTCGTTTTAGCTTATAGTGAAGGTAATTTTCCATAATTTTTATTTATCTAAATAAACATTATTATAGTAGTATATTCACTTTAAATTGACCGTTAGTATAGGTTAAATAGGGTGTGGGTTGAGGTCTACTGATGTTATTTAATTGGTTTACAAATTGTATTCTTTAATAACAATATTTCACAAATATTATTTACAAATATTATTTTCAAAGCATTTGGTTTAATGTTTTTTTTGTCAAAACAGAGTGGTGTATTGAAGGTTCTACTAGTGTTTATGTAATAAAAACTACAGTTACATTTCTCCCTGATAAGATTACAATCGGTTTAAACATATGAATTGAAATACACCTGTTTTTGTAAAACCATCCATTGAGAATAATTCATCACAGTATTGTGTTTCACTCGTTGTTGATGCATCATGAATAGTTTAACAATGGTGAACATACAATTTTATAATCTTTAAACACGCCCTCCCCAACTGAACCAATATTTTAAAGTAATAAGTTAAAATTGTATTAGATAGATAGCTGACAAGAAACACTTAAGAAGAATATCATAGATGAAAAAGACAATTGTTGGCCAACAAAATGTTAACAAAGTAATGTATCCGACATAATGATAGCTTGTGATAAAAATAATACTGTTTTGTTGTCTTTTTATATCCTTTTTTCACAGATCAAAATTGTAATATTTTCTGAAACAACTTAATTATTTTTTCAAAATGTTTTTTTCTCCAAATATTTCATTTTGATAATCATTCATCACTTTTTTCAATTTTCATTAACTTCTTTGTTATTCAAATAAGATAATATAGTCAAAACAATTTGATTTCTTAAAACAACAATTTTCTTCGATTCAAACCTGTCATTCAAGCGCACTCAAATACTTTTTACAAATAATAATCAGAAAACGAAAACTACTTTACTGGAACGATTTTGTATCACTTAATCTGTTTCTATCGTTAATATAATTGTTATGTGTAACGTGTTTAATTAAACTTTAATTAAAAAATTTAATTTTAGACCAATGAAGTGGTAATCTAGGTTTCAATGTACTTTCCCAATAACAACGATTTCCATTGCTACGTACACTTAAATATTTAAAAAAAATCATAATGTTGTTTTAGAAGTTATTTGATGTCATAGAACAGTCCCACTTGAGGTAAAGTATATTTACCGCGGGAAAATGTGTATGCGGTTTAGGTTTAGATTTTGGAAAAATCCCTATTTATATCATACAACACAAAGTAGTCCTTGTCAGTGTCAACGAGAAAAACTCAAACACTTTCTTAGGGAAACTGATCCAATGGATACACGAAAAGTTATTACATTACTGCAATTGGCCTCAGCGAATATCATTTTTTCAAAGTGAATAAAACCAAATATTAACATCACTGAACGCCAATAATCGATAATATTTACCAGAACTCATTCATTGTTGCAAATCCTAAAATACAACAAAAACAGATTTTAGATGAAACATATATAGTAAAATTACTTAACGAATTAGTTACAATGAACGTAAAATAAAATATGCATCTGTTTAATCGTTCCATTCAAAAGAAGAAAATCCAATTGCAGCTGATCAAAAATAGGACACTATGCAAAACCAATATATCGTATGAATCATTGCATGGATACGGGCGGTCAGAAAAATTTAATAACACCGGTTGCCTATTATTTAAAGTTTCGTCAAGCCAACAAAGGACAGATGAATATACATGAATAATCATAAATGCTTTTGAAAAACATCGGACAGAAAAGGCATCTTTTTTTAAAACTGGATTAATTTTTTGAAAGTATATATTTGCATTAATTCCTTATTCTTCAAATGATATAACTCTCACTATCATCGTTATGCTCATTGAGTGTTATTGTACACAAGGTTTTGATGTTGTGAACAATAAAATTGTTTTCTTTGAACATTTGAGTTGATTCTTACCATTAATTAATGGTGAGCACCTAGTTATTTGAACGTATGTAGTACTACATAAGTCAATACTGCTTTCTATCGGTACATCTGAATCATGTGTAAACTAATAGATTTTGTATATAGTCTTTTTCATTGACTTGATTATTGATATACACAGGTGCTTATGTATCTGTGACGTTTCAAATCAAATATATGTGACGTATAAAATTTTCTGACGTCAGACACGCGAATCAATGAATGTGTTTGTAGATAGATGTTTTTGTGTTCTGTTAAATTGTAGTTTTTAAATTATTACACGATGATGACTGCTGTACCCATGTTTTGACTATTTTATTTATTATGTCTGTTTAGTTCACGCATCATTGTTAATATAACCGAATTTGCCGAGACTGTCATGAAAGTTATAAAACCAGGTTTAATCCACTATTTTCTACATTTGAAAATGCCTGTATCAAATCAGAATATGACAGTTCTTGTCCATTCGTTTTTGGTGTGTTTTGTTTTTTTTATTTTGCCGTGTGATTGTGGACTTTCTGATTAAATTTTCCTCTAAGTTCAGTATTTTTGTGATTTTACTTTTTTTTTCATAAACTGTAAAAAGTTCTAATACCCAAAATAAAGACAAATGTATTGGGTTTTCTTTTGAAATTGTATTTGTAGTTATTGAGGTGGATGAGAGGAGAGGTTACAGTACTCTACTACAACTGATACATGTATTATTTGTTCGATTCACAGATTTGCTTGCGCACATTCTTTTAAATGCAGTGTATTCATGCCAACAGTAATTTGTATTGAACATTTATAAATGTTATTAATAATAAAAGTTTATAGTGTGATTAAAAACAAATGTACAAACGAGGATCAAATCAGGATGAACAAATCAGTATCGTAATAATACACCCAATTCATTTTTTGGTTAAACAACCATTTAAGTATTGTATCATTTGAATTGAAGATGTTGAGGCTTTTGAAAAAGGAAAATAAGGGAGAAGGGAGACTCAACTATGTAGTAGTCAACACACATAAATAAAATGATGAACTATTGATGTAAATTTTTCAAAAATCGTATTACGAAGACGAAATCTCAAGCAGAAACGCTGGAGGCTATCCATGTTAAAAGTTAAAAAAAAAGTTGAATTGGACGTGGAAAATAAGAGATATATGATTTAACTGTGGCCCAAGTCATGTGTGGTTCACAAAAGATGTTTTAAATGTAGATGTTTTTATAGCTGATTTCGTACAGCGTGTTACTGATATATTTATTTCTGAAGCTAAATCATTTTTTTAAAGAGTTTTTAAAAGTCTGTTTTACACATTCATATATAACAGTCGTGGTTTGCAGTTTTATCGTTGACCACACCAATTTAATTTCTGTTTCTTTTGATTTTTCCACTCCAAAAAATGTGGCGAGCGAGGTGATTTGAAAATTTTAATAAAAAAAATGTATTTTGCTAATTTTTAGAGGCGAAGCTTGAAAATTAGAGGGGAGCGATTTTATTTGTTTTTTTAAACATAAAACCATAGGTTCTGACAATATTAATCAAAAGAAGATGTAATAAAACTTGATTTACCACTTTTGTTTTTGATAATTCTTTACTGTATCAAATGCCAAATGCTGTTTTCCCCTGTTAATCAGGACATGTGATGCCCACTATTAATTGCAGCACATTTAAGACTCTTGTATAAAGGAACAACATTTGTCATATAAGTTGGGGAGGGGGTTATGTTTTTGTGTCTCATCCAGAACTCTTTTTTATGCAAAGCGCGATCAATTTTATTAAGTTTTTCAATATTTTTTTCTATCAAATTTTATTTTTCAATATTTATCAATAAAAGGTAGCGGTATGGGGGAAATGTGGATTCCGAAATTTTTTTCCATGAAATGTGGAATCAGAATATACCCGCTCCCCCTTTAATTTGAATGCAAATGTTTGGTGGGTATCATGCTTATCTTCTGTGGCATCATATATTGAACTGAAACATTAAATATATTGCAACTGCTTTGATTTATCTCCATTGAATTGCCATATACTAGATGAATTTACTCCTTCACAGGACATGACCTATAACTAGCAACACCGTGGGTGTTTGCAAGAGGCAGGAACTGCTCATCCTTCCAAAACACATACAGTTCTCCATCCAAGTCATTAAATTTATTGACAATTAACAGGTCATTGTACAGCTTTCATTCAACACGACGCATTGGCCCTCACGAAACAGCAAGCTATAGTGGACCCAAAACATGACTAATGTCAAACAATATAAACAGAAAACCAACGATCTAATATAAATATGCTAACGGAGAAATATAAGTCACAAAAACAAACGACAAATGCTAAACAATATGGTAATGACTTCAGTACAATTGCATAAATATGAAGCCAGTATGGATAGTTATGTTTCGCCGGTTCCGAACGACAATGCAGTTGAAGGCAACAATTCCCCTATGCATACTTTATTCTTATAACCTGATCACGAATATCGGCATTATTTGTTGACTAACGAAATATGTGTTAATGCTTAAAACAGTTTAAAGGATCATATTTGCCATTGACTAAAACGCTCTTGCGACCGCTTTTTATCTTCGTAATGTTTATTTACAAAATGACGCGAAAAATAGACATAATTACTTTTGGAATTAATTACTTTTAGACTGTCAAAAACTCGTTGGAAGTACTTGATAAATGCATGCATATATTGATGATTTTGAATCTGTTTTACTGTTTATACCCTATATACCACTTTGCCTCATATTCTTATTAAAAAAAATCACATCCCTAATTAACTGGACATTTAAAAAGTCAGAATGCGAGTACATATGTTTAAACTCTTTTAAATATTTTTTAGTAGCAATAAACAAAAGAACTATGTCAACTGGACTTGCTTTGATACTATATATGCGCTTGGATTTTTACTTGATAAAATCTTTGTTCGATTTGGAGATTCCGCATATCGTCAAGTTTTTTTGTAATTATTTTATTTTTCAAGATGAAACATGTGAATGTACATATAACAGTATTAGACACAAAGTATAAAAAGTTAATTAACACTTGTAAGATCGATTTAATCTTAATGGTATAATAAGATATAAATATTACAATTGATTTTGTTAATTAAATGCTGCTTCTAAAAATTGCCACTTCTGATCCATTTTTATTTTTTGTGTAGGGGTTAAGAAACATACAGAGTATTTTTTATTTTAATCCAATACTTTAAATATTCTATCCCACCATATTTTGTGGGTAATATGCTTTTACATCTACATTTGTATATACAGTATTTAAGTAACAACAAGATATTATTAACTGTTTTACTGTTGACAAAATCCTCAGAAACATCTAAAATGACCTCTTTTGCAATAAAAGCAAAGACAATGTCATAATTTCTAATCCAATCTATAATGGAAAACCAGAAGTTTTGTCTTACATTACATTCCCCAGAAATGTGAAAAATAATTTCTCTAACTTCTGAACAAAATGTACATAGTTCAGTTTCTTTTAATTTACATTTATATAAAAAGGAATTACATGGTAAAAACATATGAACAATCTTCAATTGAAAATTTTGTAAAAACGAATTTTTGGTTATAATGAAGGGCATGGAATAAATAACTTTCCAATCTTCAATCTGTATATTTGCGTCTATTTCCCATTTGTTATGGGAAGATAGTGATAATACTGTATTATCCTCAAGAAATAAATTATAGACAAATTTACAAGCTTTTTGTTCTTTTTTAACTTTATCTACTAATTTATTTTCAATATTATCAAGTTTAAAACTACCTTCTATCCTACTTTTCCATCTATTTGGAATAGCGCTTAAAATACGATAAAACTCTACAAAATAGTAGTCTTCATATTATACTTTTTCTTAAATCCTTCATATGAGAATAATGTATTATTATCTGTCACCAGATCATTAATAAAAAGTATACAATTTTCAGTATATTTACCCTTCAAAATCATCTTGCCATCCATTTTGATGTTTGGATTTAGCCATATGGACTGGGCCAGAATATCGGTATTGTTTGCAACTTTCAACTTATCTTTCAATTTTGAAAAATTTACCAGGATGTCGTGTCAAAAGGGATTGACTTTTTTGCTAAATAAAGCAATCCTTTCTAACTTAAATGTAAAATTTTTGTATATAACTAAGCAGTATAACTTTCCAAGGAGAGTAATTTGGGGGGGGGGGTCTTTAATAGTTATCCTATAAGGACGCGGTGTGTCAGTGTAAGATCACCCCGATGGCCGGAGGCCAGAGGGTGATCTAACACTGACACACCAAGTCCGACTGGGATAACTATTTTACATCCCAGCTGTTTTATATTAGACTAAAAACCATTTACAATTCATAAAATCTAGTTTAGAACGCCACACAACCATAACAATATACTTTATATATTACTATATCATGTATATGATGTATACCCTTTTTGACCCCCAAACACGATGAGTAGATATCAAACAATGTCAACTCGCCCCACTTGCCAATCGGCCCACACTATATCGCCACTTTATAAAAATGTCGTCCCACTCTTGTTTACCGACTTGCTCACTTTGAAAAAGTGTAAAATCAAATTGAACATGTTGAACAATCAGTCTGAAAACTCATTAATTAACGAAAAAGGTTAAAACCCCACTGAATAAAGGTCTGACAACTCGCCCCACTTATAAAAAGATCTTGCTTCCTTTAAGTATATCAAATTACTATTATTTCGTATCCAGTCGTCCTGGTGTAGTGGTATGTGTCGCGGCTTGATATGCTCAAGGTCTTGAGTTCGAATCCCAGCATATACACTGGATTTTTTCTACGTGAATTTTGATAGATAGTCTTTTCCGTATAATAATTATAAGTTTTATAGTGGATTTGACATTCCCGCCAAAATGTTACAGAACAAAGGAAAGCATGCATAACAAAGAAACTCAAACTGGGGTGATCTGGTAGGTATGATCCGGCTCAGATCACCCCTGTTAGAACAAAGGAGCTGGGATGTAAAGTAATTTATACAGCCAAGACATTTTTACACTATAACAACAGTATTGAATATTAGGCATCTTAAGACCGCCACCACAGTGTTCGGACATAACCACTGTTCTTTTCACTTTATCTCGTTTACCTTTCAATAAAAAATTGAAAAATATATTTTGAATCTCCTTCAAAACCCCATCTGGGGGGTTAGGAAGGACAGTCAGAATTTGAATCAAAATGGGAAGTGCTTAATTCTTAATAACAACAACCCTCCCAATATAGGTCAGTTCTCTATAAGCCCAAGTATTAAAAAGTGACCATGGAGATTTATTTCCCAAAGGGTATCACCAGCCCAGTAGTCAGCACTTTTTGTGCTGACATGAATTATCATTGATATGAAAATGAGATAATGAATTATCTGAAATTCAGATAATTAATTATCTGGAGATAAATTAGGATTATCTGAAAATCGTTCAGATAAACCTAGATTTTCTTAATATTTTAAAATAAACCAGGATTTTCTCCAGATAATGAATTTTATGTATTTTCTGAGATAAACTAGGATTTTTTCAAATTTGAATTAAGCTGAGATAATCTTAGTTTAAGATAAACCTAGTTTATCTGAGATCATCTAAGATTAATTAATAAAAGTGGTTCAGGCGTGCCATATATATGGTTATATTTATAAATTAACTGTTTACAAAATTTAGAATTTTTGAAATACTAAGTCTTTTCTACCTCAGGCATAGAAGACCTTAGCTGGATTTGTCAAAACTTTTAGGAATTTTGGTCCCCAATGCTCTTCAACTTCGTACTTTATTTGGCCTTTTTATTTATTTTTTTTTGGATTCGAGCGTCAGTAATGAGTCTTTTGTAGACGAAACGCGCGTCCGGCGTTTGTACAAAATTTAGTCCTGGTATCTTTGATGCGTTTATTTACAACCACTAGTCCGATGCCACTGCTGGTGGACATTTATTTCCCAAAGGGTATTACCAGCCCAGTAGTCAGCACTTTTTGTCCTGACATGAATTATCATTGATATGGTAATATTTATAAATTGGTGGTTGACAAAATTTAGAATTTTTGAAATACTAAGTCTTTTCTACCTCAGGCATAGAATGTCTAAACTGGATTTGGCAAAACTTTTAGGAATTTTGGTCCTCAATGCTCTTCAACTTCGTACTTTATTTGGGCTTTTTTTTACTTTTTTGGATTCGAGCGTCACTAATGAGTCTTTTGTAGACGGAACGTGCGTTTGGCGTATGTACAAAATTTAGTCCTGGTATCTATGATGAGTTTATTTGATACTGTTTATCTTGGCTGTAAAATTACATATTGTCTTATCCCTTTTAGCAAACTCAAACCACATACCTAATAGTTTGAACCTTCCAGAAAGATTCCAGACTTTTGGTCGCCATCCAGGACTAGAGAAGAATCATCAGCATTTTGACTGTCATACCTACCTTTAAGAAATCCTTTTTGTGTTTGACTAATTATATTTATCAGAACCTTTTTTTAGTTTATTTGCTAAACTTCCTGTAGCTATCTTATAGTCTACACACAACAGTGTGATAGGTCTCCAGTTCTTTAAACATTTTTGACTTACCCTCCTTTGGTATACAAATAATGAGTCCCTGCCTTTGTGTGATAGAGAACTTTCCATATTATAAAGCCTCATTTAAACATCTTACCAGTGGTATCTTAATATCATTCCAAAAGAATTTATAAAACTCAACAGTAAATCCATCTATACCAGGTGATTTGGAGTTCTTCATAAGTTTAAGAGAAGACAAACATTCCTGCATTGTTAAAGGTCTCGCACAGGAACCCACCTCTTCCGCATTCGGTTTTGTAATAAAAGGATTATCATATTGAAGAAATGTGTCCCTGTGAGTTTCAAGTAACAGTGGTTTACAACTAGTATATATTCTGTTTTATAAAACTGTTCATTTTAATAGTACTGGGATCTGTTATCTCTGTCTCGTCCTCCAAAATAAGTTTGGGAATAATTTTTTCTGTGTAATGTTTTTTTTTCCAAATTAAAAAAAGTTACTTCCCTTTCTCCCTCTACTTGCCATCTTGCCTTAGCTCTTGTTATTATCCCTTTTACATTTTTCCCCTCAATATTTTTAATTCTAGTTCGATCCCTTCCCTTTCTTGGTACACTGATGGCAAGTTATTCTCCAAAAGTTTTTCATCTATATAGATAATGATGATATCTTATACAGTAATTCTTTTTCTTTTTTATTTCCTTCTTTTTTCTGGAAAGTTGAAAATGAGATTGCAGATCCACGGACTTTCGTCTCAATCATATCCTATAAAAGCTGATAGCTTATATTAAACTGTTTATCCTCTGTTTCAATATCTATAGATGGATCAGACTCATATTCCTCAATGACAGTTTTAATGTCCCCTTTTACTTTCTCATTAAATTCAGTTTCCCTCAAAAGACTGTTATTAAATTTCCATGTACCCTACCCTCTTATCTGACTAGAAAACCTTAACTCAATCAATACAGGAGAATGATCCGATCTATAACTTATCTCTAAATCTGATGAAACTACAAATGCTTCTATATCCGAGGTGGTCAAGAAGTAGTCCAAACGACCTTGTTTGTGATTTCCACCCCACCATGAGTACCTCTTATCAAAAGGGTGCTGCTGGCGCCATATATCTAATAAATCTAGTTCATGCATTATCTCATGAATCTTGGATTTTTACTGGGGGTTATTTTCACTTCTATAATGTCAAGTGTCCATGTCGTAATTTGAACAAAATTCCAATCTCCCGCTACTACAATTGACGAATTGCCATAGAGGGACATTTTGTGTTTTTTGTTCTCAAAAAAGACTTGGTCATCATTATTCGGTCCATATTTATATGCCAAAGTTATACGGTAGTCCTGAATGTTGTTTTCTAGGATGATAAAATTACCCATCACGTCTATAGTTTCCTTATAGATCTTGAATTCGAAAGTATTTTTGAAAAGAATAGCTACCCCTCGACTTTTACTTGAATAAGAACTAAACTTCGTCACATATCCCCATTCATGAAGCCATTGTTTCTCTTTTGTATATCGTCAAGTCATTGGGATTCCAATGGGGACTTCCTGTGCACCACTTATTGCGGACCTCTTTTTGTAGTGTTATGAGTTAGAACTCATGACTAACATTAGCGAAGACCCATCGAAACAACATTTGATACAAAACTTTAACAATACTTTTAGATATTTGAATGATATATTGGCTCTCAATAATGAAGACTTCAGTATATATACTAAAGAAAGTTATCCTGTTGAACTTATTTTAAATAAAGCTAGTACTTACAATGACCATTGCCTTTTCCTCAATCTTGATATCTGTATCATTAACGGCAAGCTTAATACAAGAACTTATGATAAAAGAGATGATTTTTCATTTCCTATCGTTAATTATTCATTTTTAGATTGTAACGTTCTCTTGTCACATCTTATGGTGTTTATATATCTTAACTTGTACGATTCGCTCGTGTATGTAACAATGTATTTATTTTAGCGAGAGAAATTTATGTATTACTGAAAAATTAATACACCAGGGTGTTCGATATCACAAACTAGTCAAAACATTTACTAAATTTTATCATCGGTATAAGGAAATAATTTTTTTTTTCATCTACTGAAATCGGACTCGGACTTTTCTTGAACTGAATTTTAGTGTGCTTAGTTTTACGCGTTTACTTTTCAACATTTGCTAGAGGTATAGGGTGGGGGTTGAGATCTCAAAATCATGTTTAACCCCGCTGCAATTTTGCGCCTGTCCCAATTCAGGAGCCTCTTACTTGTGTTAGTCTTGTGTGATTTTTTATTAAGTTTCTTGTGTATAATTTGGAGTTTAGTATGACGTCCATTATCACTGTACAAGTATACATATTTTTTAAGGGGCCAGCTAAAGGACGCCTACGGGTGCGGGAGTTTTTTCGATACATTGAATACCCATTGGTGGCCTTCGTCTGCTCTATGATCGCGTTGTTGTCGCTTTGACACATTCCCCATTTCCTTTCTCTATTGTATTATAATTTCTTTTACGGATCCGGGAAGCGAGAATATTGAAAAAAAAAGTTCTTTCCATTTAGAAAAAAATGCGTGCGGGCGGGTCTGTCGAACAAGAACTAAAATTGGTAGTCTTAGTAGACCTGTTAAATTGTTTAGATATAAACCATTGATAATTAGTAAGTACCGTATACATGCTCATAACTTAAACATTGCGACTGGATTTTTTTTAAATATAAACAGAAACGCTAGAATATGTACTGTATGCAACATGATTTCTGTTAAAGATGATGATCATGTTATTAAACGGATTTTTAAAGTAAATATCGGTTATTGATTTTGAGATGTACGGCGGGCTGTCAGTCGAGTGGCAGCCAAATGTTGTCCGTGCATCATTAACCAAAGCTTTCCACAACAAAATGAAGTTCAAATTAAAAAATTGAAATATTTATTTTTCCTGTTCTGGAGTTGTGGTTCTTTGAAGATTGAAAAATGACGTTTCCTTTCATGTCGGTGCATTTATTCATGAACCATTCAACCAAAGCTTTTTTTCAAATTTAAAAGTTGTTACTTATGACAACTGGAGGTTAAGCAGGATATATAAGTTTTTCACTATTCCGGTTCAGGATTTACGGTTTTCAAGTATTGGAAAACGGCGTCTCCAGTCATGTCTGTGCATTACCTCATGAACCAATCAAATAGTGCTTACTTAATTTTGATACGTTTTTACTGATGAAAAAATGAAGTTCAAGAGAGGATAATATCGAATTTCACTTTTCCCGTTCAGGAATGCTGTTTTCTTGAAATATTTTTAAAAAAATGGCGTTTCTAGTCATGTATATTCCAGAACAAAAGGCTGACTGAGAGACAGAAGACCGGATTTTCCTGCTGAGGTAAAACCCTGAACAATTGAGCAAAAATAGACACTTAATCTTAAAACAGTTCTGCATTTGAATTGTGATTGAATATTTGATACAAAATAAGGTGGTAGAAGAACTGAAAAAAAAAATGAAATTGAACATTTACCGTTTATAATCCAATATCCAACATATAAGTACATTGCTAGAATCAGCATATAAAATGTCCCTAAGCATTCAATTTTTGATGCAATACTTCTTAGTTAAACCATTTGTGTTTAAATAAAAATAACTCAAACTTTATTTCCATGATGCAATAATGTAAATCTAATATCAAATTTAATTTAACTATAGACACTAAAATTAATTATGATATCAGGAGATATGATGTTATATTTATATTTAAAATCTAATCAAATATAATTAATAGTTTTCTAAAACATCTGTCACTCAAATTATGATTGGTTGATGGCATTGGACAATTAACAGATGGGTCTGTTATCTTATAACTTAGTGTATAAATCAAAATCAAACTTCATATATATAGTTGATAGTTTCCAATATTGTTTTCTTCATTTGTAACATACTAAATTATATCTGAAACTTACATAATCTTAATTTTTAACGGACGTATAATGGTATACTGTTGTCCGTCCGTCCGTCGTCAACATATCGGACATTAACTCAAACTTCAACCAATTTACATAAAACTTTAATGAATTGTTTTAAATCTTTCGACGTGAGTTTCTTTTTTTTTCATAAATTTTAGATTTTAGTCCCCGAGTTATGGTACATAATTTGTCAATCTTTCAATATCCGTGACTCACTTTTTAGATCCTTCGAGAATCAAAAAGTCTTTAAACGTAAAAATGAAAATCGTGAATATCATACTTGACTTATTTTTCTAATCAGTGACAACATAATTTCAAAATTTAGCAAGCATTGGTTGAAATGTTCGTGAGTACATATACATATTGGATACAAAGATATTCGTATGAAGTAAATGTCAATCTTATTATTGGAGATATTGATCAGTATTAAAATTTATACAATTTTTATCTTTTCGTTACATAAAGGAACTTAATAATTTTAGGAATTATATTTTTATTTCTGGTGCTCACTCTTTTCTACCATATGTCGTGGGCGTTATGTCCTCAATTTACTACAGCTGTCAGGGGTAGATGGTGGGCAACATACTTTCAATTTGTTATATATTAGATATTCTCAAACAGGTTTGTTCTAGACATATCATGTTAGAAGACAGACACACAGTTTAATATACCAATCATTCAAATCTTGTTTTCAATTTTTTTTTTAAAGTGAAACAGAGGTATGCAATACCATTGAAGTACCAATTTTTCCTGCACCAGATTCGCATTTTGACAAAACATGTCTCCTCAGTGATGCTCGTGGCCAAAATATTTGAAATCCAAAGCTTATATAAAAGATGAAGAGCTTTAATCCAAAAATTTCAAAAAGTATAGCCAAATCCGTGAAAGGAATTAGAGCTTTGCATGAGGGAGATACATTCCTTAATTTACGGTACGGTAAAAGAAAAAGAGTATATGCAGTGATTTCGTACAGGATACAATAACAATAAATGATAAATGTTGTGTTTTCCGAGAGCTTTCTTTTTGTATAAGTGTTAGCATAGTAGATAATGAAAGAGAACATGTAGAATTTCACAAAATCAGGGTTATCTTGGATATTTTAATAAAATGTAACAACTAAATGTATAACGTTTTACAAATCTTTAAACATACAAGCTAGAAATACAAAAATACGTATTCGTTTGCTATCAATGAACTTAAAGAACTTACCGGTATGTACTAAATGTTCCATATGCACAGAAACAGCAAAACTATTTTGTAAATTTGATATCACTGTGACAAACCACAGAAAAAAATACATCACCTACGGGATACAAGACAGATTATTCAACCTGTAAATGCTATGATGTTTTCATAATACAGGTATTTTGTGTAGAATGCAATACTTGTACTTGGAAGTTATGCAAAAACAGATGTAAAATGTTAAATCACAAAATACTGAACTACGAGGAAAATTCAAGACGGAAAGTCACTAATCAAATGGCAAACACATCAAACGGATTGACAAAAACTGTTTTATTCCTGACTTTGTACAGGCATTTTCAAATGTAAAAATTGGTGGGTTGAACCTGGTTTTATAGCGCTAAACCTGTCACTTGTACGACAGTTGCATCAAACTCAATTATATAGACACTGATAGGTGTTCAAAGCAAACAAACACAATAGGTAAAATGTCACAAACAGAGGTACAACAACACGAACCCCACCAAGAACTGTGGGTTATAAACTTATTTCAGGTGCTCCTGCTCCACATCTATCTTTCGTGTTGCTCATGTTATTACAAAGCCGGTAAATAGTCGAATTCGGTAGGACACATCGTGAAAAGGGAACTGGATTGTAGTTACGTCATAAGGAACATATCCGATATCATCGGTATAACAGATATTCCAAACAGTCAACCAACTCGTGATTGCGTCCGTAAAATACCAAGTAATGATTATACATTCACCATTTGGAACTCTTGGTTTAATAAAGGAAAAGATCACAATTAGGAAGCTGCAATCCTGTCTTTGTCGTGCATTTTGTTTTGAATCGACCCTCGTAGTCAATTTAGCAATCAGTTTTATAAAACTGCAAGTGATATCATACATCAAACAACTTCACATATACATCTTTTGCAAGTATAGCTTTGTTTAAACACTTCTAGTTCATATAAAAACGAAGTAAGTATCGAATCATTACTGAAATAAATTAGTCTAAAAACGGTACTGACATGATGATGATTGAATCAGTACTAAAACATTGCTTGAAAAAAATAGTACTATAAGAGTATTGCAAAAGTCAGTACTGTTACAGTACTGCAAAACTCAGTATTGTTACAGTACTGCAAATCTCAGTAATGTTGCAGTACTGAAAAACTCAGTTCTTTTACAATACGGAAAACATAAGTTGTGTCAGTACTAAACAGGTCAATAATGCTATGAAAAAAAGTTATTATACAAATACAAGTAAACGATTCAGTATTCTAAAACAAGTTTATTTGTAAAGTTCATTTTGATTGGATATCGTAGCAATTTCTCGTGGCATTAATTCACAAAAGATGGCTTTAAATGAACGCGCAAGCGCAGACGACATTTTGCAGATTGGAAATATATATTTTTTGACGGTTTTTTTTATTAGTTTCATTCAAATGGATATAACAATATTGTATTTTACGCTTCGACGGCTTTAATAAGTGATTTGATGGTCGCAAATACCCGTTTTCTGGCTCCGTTTATGCGTCGCAAGTCAACTCAATTTACAACCATCAAATCACTAGTTGATGCCGTCGGAGGTTAAACATAAAATACATCACAGTTATCTTCTGAATTCTAAATTGACCAAAAGTACACAATTCCAAGTTTATCAATGCCGCCGTTGTATATTTATGTTCAAGAGGGTAGAAGAGTTCAATAAAAGAATGAATTATTGGTAGTGGATATGGCTCTTTTACATATATTTTCTTGCATTTTATATAACATTAGGTCCTTTTTGCATTTTGTGTGAACATACCCTAATTTTGTCATAACGTCAAGTATTGTATATATTTTGCAGAAATAAATTCGATTTGTTTGTTACCTATCATAACATTGATTCCCGATTGAAATCCAATCTTTTCAATGATTGTATGTTGAACAGCAAAGCTTTTGTCACGAAACAACATCACACACTGTGCGACGTGGCATTATTTTTTTTAAACATTTGATTACGAATAGTTAAGCAAGATAACATAAGACGTGGAACTGGTAAGACATTTATCAACTACATTATTTTCAACTACTTCCACTTCAATTTATCAAAACTGTTATTAAGTATTCACTACATTTGGTATCCCTAAGAAAACTCGGTATAAAAATATAATTATTGTTAAACGCTAGACCTCATTTTAATTTGAAGAAAGACAATTTGCATAAGATTGTGCATTTGACTTAGCCAATACGACAAAAAGACATATAATTCAATGCCATGTATTGCAAATTTTATTTGTTTTCAAAACTAATGAAAATTTAAGTTATTGTATATTACTTGAATGTAAACATCATTGTAAGGTGATGTATTTTTAACATCAAGTTGTTTGGTTTATAATTTATGACTTTCAATACTCAAATACATACAGAGATGCCAATTGTTACTTCTGATAAATATTCTTATGGAATTTTGGATCATGAATGCTCTTCCACTTTGTATTTGTTTGGCTTCATAAATATGTTTGTATGATCGTCATTGACGAGTCTTATGTAGACGATACGCACGTCTGGCGTACTTAATTATGATCCTGGTACCTTTGATAACTATATATAACATCGTGGGATGTTAGGTATAAACTCGGGTTAACTTCTATATCAGTCTTTCCGTATAGTAATATCACTTTTGATTTTTGCACATTAAGGTGAAGACTATTTCATATATTGACTGGGCATGATGAATTTGTGTTGAAAGACCACTCATTCACGTGTTACTGCGTATGCATATATTTATCTGCAGCTTGGCTCTGTTAATATCAATCTGCACTTTTGTACGCAATTAGTTCCTACATGTTGCAGAATATTCATTTTCATTTCGTCTAAATCAAAGTTTTTACCATGCCATGATATTCATTTTCAAATGCCTATTGCTAAAACGCACTGTAAAATTCAAATATAGTGGTCCATATCAAAATCGCCAACATATCTATCATGTCTATGGATTGTATGAAATAATTTTTATTCAAATGAAATGTTCTTATTCAATTACAAACTTAGTTTGTAACTTTTCATTTCAAACTTTACGTTACAATGTTAAAAGTAAATATAAAGGATTTACCCTTCCAAATCCCGTGACTTGTTTATATCCTGTTTTCAACCGGGTCAACGCTTAATCAATTGTCATCTCTAGCCCTATCTCTTTGATTTTGCTCCTTCTTGTCCCTGACCTAGTCTTGTTATGTAGTCTGACAAAGTGTTCATTTCCTCATTATGCCAATTTTTTTATTTTTCAATGTTCTCATTGTTTTCCTCCGTCTTGCATGACGTAGGCTATATAATAGTTTCATCATAAACAGTATCAACTTGAACTACACTTGGTTCTCGATATAGTTATTGTCTTTTTTTTTAATGTCAAATCACAATTCCTGTTTTTCAATTTTACGTTACAGGAATCACCTAATATCTCTTAATTTTCCTAGGAGTTAGAGTTTTCTGGTTGTAATAATATATGTCGTCTTAATGTAATAACAGAGGAGAGCATACAAATGTATATTACGTCACCGGAAATCGGCTGGTTTACCGTTATGTGATTAAGAGATTAGAGACGAATTGTTTGACATTTTGATGAGGTGATAACGGTGATCAAGGATCGTGAATGGTGAGTTATGTTTGATCATGCCCTCCAGTAGAATAAAGATTTGAAGGGTATATTATCGAATAAGTGTAAAACAACGATTTTAGTAAGGAAATAAAAAGTAAAAAAGGGTGCCATCGGTGGTTATTATGTTTTTCTCTCTCAGTCTCTGGACATGATGTCAATTTTAAAAAAGAAAACCTTTTGAAATTTACAGTTAAAAATTGAACACGATGAAGAACATTCGTGAAGAATTTTAATTTTTTTTCTCCACAATTGACTACCCAGTTGACTAAAGAAAATTCCTTATTTTTTTCAGTTTTTTGCTGATGATGCATGAACATTTCAAAGTGAAGAAAACTAAAATAAGAAAATACTATAGGTCATGTGTTATAACACAAAAATAAATGTGCGTTTAACTTTAGAAATAAATTTACATGGTTTAGATACATGTACAGACGCAGATTAAGGGGGTTATATTAAAATTAATGCACAGACTATTTAAAAGTATCATTCAATACACTGTCTTTCCATGGGGCTCCTATTTTTTTTAAACCTGTAAATAAAGGTTTTACATGTACATGTGCATGATGTATGTTATCAAAATGACATGAAATATATATGTATATATGCATATGTTTAAAACTATACATATACATCTATGTCAGAGAGTATATAGAAATATGGAGATCATATATCTATATCAATATGTTGTATGATTCTCATTTAGATGACTAAAGGTTTGAAAACAAATTACCATGTTGTTCATGAATTTTTGTACCTGACCAGTAACATGAGTAGTATGCTAGACATCTTAGATACATGTAGTTGTGTAAATATTTAAAAAGTGATACATGCACATGTATTATATCAAATACGATATGTTGATAATTTCATCCTGTTGAAGAGCAGCATTATCCCCAGATAATTGACTGGATGCCATGTTATGGCAAAGGTTACTTGAAATGGTGTTAAATACACCCCCCTAAAAAAAATCAAAAACAAAAAATGACCTACCATTAGATTTATTGACTCTTAACATTAAACTATATATGTGTTTTTTTCCTAATTTTACAGATACATCATGCAGATCCAGGGTAGTCAATTAACTAAGATCAACATATTCAACAATTTCAGAAGCTGAAGATGCTTACAGTTGCGATTATGAGGACATCAGGGAGGTCAATAATGACTGTGGATTCCATGAACCTGAGGACATTACCAGTTTATCACCTGCAAGTGACGTCATTAAACAAGGGGTACTCAAGTCTCTCCAAAGATTAGATGTTGGACAATCAACAGAACTTGTTAAACAAGTCTTTCAGCAAAATTATGAGATTAATAAGAAAACTTTGCGTAACTCATTAGTACAAGAGGAAAACTTATTAGACATCTATAATATATTTGATAGTAGGGATAACATTACGTCCTGTCAGAGAAATGAGATGGTACTCAAAAAATTTGATAAAGTATCAAGTTCAGACAAACTATGTCTTCAAGACACACTTTTTAAAACTGTATTTGCTAAAAATGGTATAAAACAACCACCAGAAAAATTATCAAATATTTCGATCAAATCAATGGATATACTGCAGAAAAAAGAGAAACCAAATGTGCTACTTGATTTTGCCAAAAGTCTTGGCACCACAAGACCAGAATCTGATAGTCCATTTATGCCAGTTGACAGTATGCCCTTCGGTTTGATTCAGTATCAGGTGCAGTTTTTGAATAATTCAAATGCCAAGAAGGTAATTATCTTAATTAAATTTTCAATTATATTTTTTCGTACATGAACATGACGCACGGTTACAATAAAAGATGTTAATATTTAAGTAGGCAATATGTACACCATGTAAATTAATTGTTTTTTAAAATTGTATCATTAACTGTGTGTTAACGTTATATACAATACATTTATTTAAAAAAGATCATACTATGACTTGCTTATTTTTCATGTACCATGAATATTGTATTCTATACATTACAATATTTCAGATAGCAATACCTGATGAATTTTATTAATGGTTGGAAACTTGGATGCCGAATTTGAAGACAGACTATGTCGTTTGATTAGCAGACCAATGTGGAGTGGCCTTCCGCCTTCAGATGTTGGTGATTCATTGAAGGTACACATTATATTGTAGTTCCTTTTTTCACTATAACTAATATCCAAGATCTTGCCGTATTTATGTGAGTCAAGTCACTTAAACAAATGTTTTTTTTATTTACACTTATTTTTTAACATGGGTTACTGAGTCATGTAATAAGTGCTTGACCTAACTTGCAAACAATTAAGATTGTTGTGATCCCTTTGTCACTGCACCACTTCTTTTATCAATCAAAGTAGTGGTGAAAATGGTCTTGAGTCATGAAATGGTCAAATATCATGAAATATGAAAATGAATATATTTTTTTTTTTAATCTATACAAAATAAAAATTAATTTACATGGTGTACATATTGCCTACTTAAATATTAACATCTTTTATTGTAACCGTGCGTCATGTTCATGTACGAAAAAATATAATTGAAAATTTATTCGAGTTTTTGGTAAGCTTGTATATCATGTATATGTATAAAAACTAGGTATTTATATTTTAGCTACAAATATCATGAATATTTTTATTTTATATAGATTAAAAAAAAAAATATATTCATTTTCATATTTTAATATTACTTTAAACAATCATTTTAACATAGAAAACTAACCATTAGAAGATATTTTTACTTGACGTTCACTCCATAATGTCCATTATAGATTAATATATTTCATTTAATTTTATTTTTGAAGTATTTTCATCAGTCATTTAGTCAGCATGAAATACATCCAGGTATAATTTACAAAGTACACAAGACCATTTTCACCACTACTTTGATTGATAAAAGAAGTGGTGCAGTGACAAAGGGATCACAACAATCTTAATTGTTTGCAAGTTAGGTCAAGCACTTATTACATGACTCAGTAACCCATGTTAAAAAATAAGTGTAAATAAAAAAACAGCCCAACAAAGATCAGCTGCTTTGTCTTGACTTACATTTTATGAATGTTACAGACATATCCATTTTGTTTCTCTGTGGTTATTCAGATCTGAGGTTATATGAAAAATAAAAATATTAAATTGGCCAATTAAAGATGCTTCTGTCAAAAGCATGTTACAGAAGTATTTGGTAACATTCTAAATGTTATAATGTTCTTGCTGTTCTCTTTTAGACTCCAGCAGAAAAATCAATCACAGAAAGTAATCCTGAATGTCGATTGTGGATTAAAATAGACGAAACCGATGTTAAAGAGTCATTACAACATTCAGTGATAGATATATGGAACGGGGATGTTGACCTTAATAATGGGCGACTGGATACTTTACGTAATGAATACCAATGTAGACTGGCCTGGATAAACTGCATACATTCCACCACTGAAGAAGACCTCAAAAATTATTTAGAAACAGGCTTAATAAATTGAGAGCTGGATGAGAAGTTTTTGCAAAATGCTTTTAAGCAGGCCACAAATGATTTTAGGAAGAAAGTGACACAGAAAAATGCGAATTCAGAAACACTGAAAGGCCTGAACTGGAAAGTTATGGAATATAACACTTTACTACAGCACCAATCAAAAATGTTTAACACAGGCTGGATTTAATGTTGTTGGTAAGTTTAATTATGTAAATTGCAGAAATTTGTTTTTTATAAGGTACTGAATAATATATGATTTAGATGGACAAAAATTATATGACAAAACGGATTGATATGAAGATATTAAGCAGAAATCCTAGATTTTATAGGTAATTTTCAATGTTTATATATAATATGTATATTGAAAATACAATTTACAAGGACTAGTTAATATCAACTGACAACTTTTTCAGGTCGAGTAACTGATGGAGAATTCAATTATCTTAGAAAACAGGGAGACACTTGCCCTCTTCACACTTGGCCACTAGTTCATGACTCCAAAGAAGTCGTCAGAAAAATGTTAAAAGCAACATTGGAATCCATGCTTACCTATGCTGGGGTATGTATTATTTTTAAAGGAATTAACACATATAGGCCACCATACAGCCGTCAACAATGAGCAACATTGTCAAATGTAAAAAATATACTAGAAAATTCAATTATTGTTTATTTAAGATTTAAAACTATTTTTACTAAGAAATCATAATTTTGTACATTGCCGTAAATTTCATAGTTTTTTGTGTATTGTGTGATGCTTCATATTAATTGTTGTTTTGTTCTACATGCTTCATGAAATATTCAGATTTTGTGCTAAACATGTATATTTCTTCTATGTTTTTGCAGATGACGAAAATGGCATCCCATTTGCTGAATTACCGTATGTTTACATACCATCACAGGTTTTACTGGACGTAGTTGAAATGTTAAATGATGGCCTTACTTTTGAAGACAGCATTGCTTATTTGCGCGGTAAACTAGTACCCGAGGGATACACATCTTATCAATTCCGCAAAGATACACCAGAATCCTCCATTGACAGATTAAGAAGTCTAGTATCAACATATGTATATAGACATTCTGTCACCAGTTTAAGTTCAGAGGTGAGATATTTTTCTCAACACCTGTATGTGCCAGAAATTGACAAGAAAACATACGAACAGTTCCATGAGAGAGGTGACCATAATCATATTTTGAAACACATAGCTACATTCACAAGAGAATGTCGATTTCAAGAACTGGATCCGGAGGCATT
Source organism: Mytilus edulis (assembly GCA_019925275.1). Taxonomy (NCBI): domain Eukaryota; kingdom Metazoa; phylum Mollusca; class Bivalvia; order Mytilida; family Mytilidae; genus Mytilus; species Mytilus edulis. Next base: position 1,949,273 of record CM034349.1, read on the forward strand.
CGACAATGCATTGTTAGATCCAAGAGCAGGACGTTCTCATGCCGCACTTACTGGACAGAGACCCCAGTCCGTAGAGGATGCAGAAAAGCTGTTTTCTTAATATGTAGTAGCCAGTATGCAACGCAATGGATTTGACTATGAGGCTGAATATTTTTCAACTGTGGCTGCTTGGCATGAAGCTTCAGTTGGAAGAGGAATACGACATCTGAGACGGTGCAAAGCAAATTATCAAACGTTAAACTACATCGTAGCAGACCTTGTGCCATGGTACCAGGAGAATTACTACTTCACATATATTGATAACTACAGGTAAGTGTGTTAGCTCAAGCATGATATTATTTTCTAAGCAGTGTTTATCTTTACCTTATTTGTAAGATTGTTCAAAGATACAAAGCAAAAAAGAGACAATATGTTAATCTGTAAATATATTTTCTTATAATGTCCAGTGACAAATATTTCATACATGTTTATTATATTATTGTCAACGAACGTTGTGTTTGTTATAGTGAAACCTGTTACGTAGGATATATGTTAAAGCGACAGCATATTGGAAAAAAATGAATTTATAACCAAAACTTGCAGAGTTGATGGAATATAAAAAATAAAAAGACCAATACCTTGACTAAAATAATAGCAGTCCGCAAAAAACGTATATAAACAATATCATGATTATTGCTTGTTTTACATGCATATATGTATATGAAATATACTTGTTTTTGTTATAATAAAATTGAGAATGGAAATGGGGAATGTGTCAAAGAGACAACAACCCGTCCATAGAACAGGTAATAGGGAAAGGCAACCTTTTGTCTTGCTTATATTACATATGTATCGATTGTATTATTGACTGTGTTCTTACCTACTTTATTCTATTTCAGACCAATGGATAATATAAGAGGATGTACAAGAGAGACTTTTATAGAGATCATATCAAACATTGAATGCCAGGAAGTACGACGCCTACAACATACAGAACTTGGATACCCTGAGCACCCCAGAGCAGCTACAACTGATGATGTTGCATGTTTTTTTAGTTTGACAGAAAGACAGAAATACAAAACATTTACATTATCCAAAACCAAAAGGCCAAAATAGTGAGAGAAATTTGCAAATGTTTGGACCCTGAGCTGCCTTTCGATTACTGGATCAGGAATGAAAGGTTTAGTACAGAGGAATCGTGTTTTGATGACGAAACAGATAAGAAGAGACTTCACACTGTGTGGCACACTCAAAGAAATGAATGTTCCATTTTCACATCAGGAAGAGCCTTCCTGCCAGCCAGAAACAAACAGAGTACAAGACAATGTTTGTTTCGTGTTGACGTTGGTTTACCCCAGTACCTGACACCATGCAGCCTGGAAGAAGTTAACATTTTCGTTGTTGTTTCAGTGCTGTAACTGTAAAAGCTGATTATCAGAATTTTATGTGATGTTTTATTAGTGTGTAACTGTCTGTAATGTGGATCGCAACCCTTGGCTAGCAAAGATGCGTAAACTAGTGCAATATTGTGATTTTAAGACAATTAAATAGTATGTGATAAAAGCCTTTTTTTTACAGTGAAAGCATTAATAAAATGCCATTATTTCTTGTTACAACAATATGAACGAACATATTTATTTAAATGCTAATAATAAAATGATATATGTTCTGTGATAGTCAAGTAAAACTATATATGTGATGTTGACCTTCATCCAATACCAGAAATAAATTACAATAGAAGATATGTATATAAAGTTGACAAGATGTATAATTTAATGAGACAAAATGTTGATTTGATAAAAAAATTATTTCGTGAAGTCACCATATTAATTTCTGTACATTTTGATAGGAAGATTATATATGTCATGTGGTCACCACCTTATTTGTTTCATGTAGTCACTGTATTAATTTCTGTACACTTTGATGGAATTACTTATTTCATGAAGTCACCTTATTCTTTTCATGAAGTCCCCATACTACGGTTGGTTCATGTACTAATGTACATAGATTTCACAGAAGCATTATAAAATGCAGACATCATATATACTAGTTACTGTACAAAGTTATGTTAGAAAAATTTCTTTATTTTATGAGAATACCAGAGAATGCCATAATAATTTGTAACAGGAACTTTTATAGAAATATGTTTGAATTATGTGAAATCACCATATTAATGATACTAGTGCATACGTGTATAGATATATGATGTGTTTTCATTTTGTAAGATCACCAAAATGGTGCTAGTAGAGTTTTGATAGAAAAATGTTTTATAAATTGTGAGATCAATAGTGCATAAAGAGATTTAATAGCAATAAGTCTTTTTAATTTGTGATATCACAATAAAATAGTGCATATATATAGAGAGAGATTTGTAGGTATTTTTATCATGATCATCATATTTTTGTGAAATCATAATGGTGCATGCAGAGATTTTATGGAAATAAGTTTTTATTTTGTGGGATCACCATAATAGTGCATGTATATAAACATATATAGAGAGAGAGATTTGTAGGGAAACTGTTATTGTTATGATCATGTTAAGTGTGTGAATTAAAAGAAAAATGTTTCTACAAGATAACCATAATAGTGCCTGAAGAGATTTGATAGGGTTATAATTAATTTTGAGGTATTACTATATTAGTCTTTCTGAGATTGATGTCATTATACTAGTTGATGTACATATTCTCATCATTTTTTATAATAAAACTTATGCAATTATCATCTAGTGGGTTTTTTTGTATGAATAAGCATTCATTCCTTATCTTGGTTGTTTATGCATCTACCATGTTTACAGTTGCTTATTTCATCTTTTATGGTTTTGATTTTTTGGTGTTTTAAGATCCTTTCCGATATTGGCGACTTTTTGTTGTCAGATTTTATTGGTAGATGAAGATTTTACTGCCTGCATAAGCCACCGACCCTTGTCAAGAAATCCTACAATCGTTAACGAATTAGGTTCAAGACTGAGCACCTGCCACATCCAGGGTTTGAATTCTATGGCAACCTCAAGACAAGTTTACAAATTCAGTGCCTATATGACCTTTTTTAAATATGAAGGGTTACCAGAAATAATGACACTATTGCTGTTCTACTTGTTTTATCCTGCCAGATTCCTCAAGTGCCTCTTCCAAATTAGGATCCAGCAGATAAGTCCATTATTTTTGTATGATTGTTTTTTTCTTAATCGGGCCGGTTGGTTTTTTTTTATTTGAATTGTTGTACATTACACCAGATCAGGGCTTTAAATAACTGACTTTTCATTTATAAATATTGGTTGAGCTCATTGTTGATGTTGATACAATAAGAGAGTTTCAAATAGCCACATCGTTTGAATTCAGGTTGAAAATTTCTCATTGGCAATCATATCACAGTTTCACACCCAATAATTTGGTAAGAAAAATACACTTGTACAACAGACAAGTCACAACATGAAAATTTGATGCTAAAAAAAATAAACCCAAACAATCAAGATCAAAACAGTCAGTAACAAGTCTAGACAGGCTGATTAAAAAGAACTCATTCTGCAAAATCTACAAAATAAATTACAGGAAGCGCCCTGGAAGCCATTAATGGAATCTGAAACAACACTTAACACGTTATCTTGAACATAAATCTATTAATACAGACCAATCAATCATATGCATACACAATGGGTTGAAATAGAAGCAAACATTAGTAATGGTCAACATAAATCTTAATTACAAATCATTAAAAAAATAGATATATAAACATTGAACAAGACACTAGATGTTTCATAAACATTTCGAAAGGTCGCATATACATGATTTATGGTACAATTGATTAGAGCTCAGGGTTGTACATATTTTCCTGTGCATCTAATAGCCACTTGCCCGTCTTACATAGTAATAAAGGTCCCCTCATCTTTCTTCCATTAATGTTTTTGACAAATCATGAGGTTACATGTTTGACTGTTATTTTCATTGCTGCTGTTACCTTGAGGATATGCTGGAGTCCTACATAACCAAGGGGATGTAGCTGGCCATCAATGTTTGCCTTTATAATAATTGCATTTTTGTCCTTTGAAATATCTGTTTAGGTATTGTTACTGTACATGTGTATTGGACGTCGTCCAGTCTATCGTTTCCCATATTGACATCTTTAGGCAAACATATACTTTTACTTTGATCTTGTTGATATGTAGAAGTGGTTGTTAAAATACCTTTTCCGCTTCCACATGAACAGTTTTAATCTTGCTAATTAAAAACTGTCATTCATGGCAGGTCGACTGCATTGCAATGGTCTGGTTGGGATAGCATCTGAGCTCCAGGAATCATGACATAGGACCAAATTAGCACAGCCAATGATTCTGTCCCAGAACTGAAAACTTCAGAAACTGCATCTTTGTTGAACTGAAATAAAATTAAAATGTCATAAATTAGTTGCTTCATTTGGTGTTATTGAGATAAATAATGTATATCCCATCATATCTCGTTATGTGTTTTTTCTATATAACGAAGACATGTAATAACTAAAACATAACAAATATATCATTGGCAGATCCAAAAGGGGCAGGGGTCTTTTTTTGGGAAAACCAATGCATTTAAATGGCGACTTATACTTGAAATCCCGCTTTAACCTGTATTGGAAACCCCCTTATTTTAATGGCTGGTTCGGACCTGAATATGGTACATGTGGTAAGGGTCTATCGTCTTCTTCAAAATCTTGAATTGCTTTGGTGTATGCAATCCATTCTCAATTTTATGTTAATATATTTTAGCTCATGATAATAATGCATGTATGCACAGGTATTTTTACACAAGATTTCCTGATCTTGAATAAAACAGTAAATAAGATATTGACATATATAATATACCATGTTGTGTACCACAGAGACATGGGTATTAAAAGCTAATAGTTCATCATGTGCATGTTTATCTGACTATTAGTGTTTTTTTCTAAGTGAATGTAGGCTAGAGGTATAGGGGGAGGGTTGAGATCTCATAAACATGTTTAACCCCGCCGCAATTTTGCGCCTGTCCCAAGTCAGGAGCCTCTGGCCTTTGTTAGTCTTGTATTATTTTAATTTTAGTTTCTCGTGTACAATTTGGAAATTAGTATGGCGTTCATTATCACTGAACTAGTATATATGTTTAGGGGCCAGTTGAAGGACGCCTCCGGGTGCGGGAATTTCTCGCTACATTGAAGACCTGTTGGTGACCTTCTGCTGTTGTTTTTTTCTATGGTCGGGTTGTTTTCTCTTTGGCACATTCCCCATTTCCATTCTCAATTTTATTCAATATTGATCAAACAATTTTAAATGCATCGTAAGCTGTACACGACGTCTAAAAAGACGTCGTATGGACATCGCGCCATCATCGTAATCCATCGTGTAGCCTTCGTAATCCATCGTGTAGCCTTCGTGATCCATCGTGATCAAGATCGAGGAAAGGGCAGTGGTCATTGTTAGTATTAGCTTTATTTAAAGTAAGTTCAACAGAATAAATTTCTTTAATATACATACTGAAGTCGTCATTATTGAGAGCCAAAATATCATCCAAATATCTAAAAGTATTATTAAATTTGTTTATAAGATGTTGTTTCGATGGGTCATTGCTTATTTTTGTCATAAATTGTAACTCATAGCAATACAGGTCCGCAATTAATCATAAGACAGAAGACCGTTGGCTTGAAGGGTAAAACTTGACTCTGAGTCTCTGCATATAATGCCATCTGTACAAGTCTGCCATACATGGCGGGAAATCGATCTTTTTGTCTAATTCTTATAAAACTTAGTTTATTATCCCCTCGCCTACTACATGTAAGTTGCGTGTAGATAAAATTGTTATGGACACTCTAGAACCAAAATGCTCAAAACTTGGTATGGTGTTACTCGTTAAGAATATCTTAAGCGCTATTGACTTTAAAATTCAAAGGTCAAGGTCACAGTGGCAGTTATCACCCTTGTGGACACTCTAAAACCACTATGCTTCAAAAGATTTTAACCACATTTGGTATATTGTTCCTTCTTGTAATAATCTGACGTTTTTTACGTTGAAGGTCGAAGGTCGAAGGTCATGCAGATGGACTTGTTTTTTCTCCTTCAAATAGCATAATACACAGGCAATTGGTTGCTCATTTGTTTACCTGCTGGTTCTAAAGACAATATTAAAGGTATTTCCAGTTACTGAATGTTTTGGTCAATTTCTAAAAAAAATAGTTTATGTATCAAATATGCATATTCAATTTACCATTTTCTGCATGTGTCATATACAAATATATAGTGTCCATATTTGTCCCCAATATGTTACATACGAGGGGATGCCACGCTCGGCATTGCCTTGTTTGAACTGTAAAATGTGTGCACTAGTCTGAATAATCACCCATAATTATGCCCGTGTTTACTGATCTATCTTAAAGGTAAGGGTCGTTGATCCCTTTTATTCAAAAAGAGCTCTTTTCAGGAGAATATCATAATAACATAGACAAAAGGAAGGATGTGGGTAAAGCAACAAATGCCGCAAAATATGACATATAGAAAACAAAATGGTTATGGAGTAAACATTCGTGTAACAACAACTCAGACGATACATAAAAAATCAGAATAATGAAGAAAAAGTTGTTTTCCCTATATAGGTGTACCTGCAGTGTTGGTGTACGAGGCGCGTTTATGATTTTCATTATGTTACTTGATATGAAAAATTGACACAAAATAATATTTTACTTATAAAAGTAAATCCTGAGCCTGTAATAGCTGCTCTTCTTGTTCCATTTGAATTAATAGAAACAACGCTGTCGCCTTTCTTGTTCTCATAGAATCATATGAAACAAGCTCCATGTTTTGTGAACGTCTTTCTTAACTGTCGTATTACACTGACCATTGCATATCGCGCATGCCACTTTAAATGTATTTTAGCGCGAAAATTAACTTACATTTAGCTGGATTTATTGCCGTCGTAGTTCCATCTTGTCGCCTTCGTACTTTTATTCGATGGCAACACGACGGGATTACGAAGTCGTGCTGCTATCGTAAGACTTTCGGGTAGCTTCGTGATTCATTCGTGTAGACATCGTAATGTCAAAGCTGCCCGATGGAAACGATGGAAACACGAATGCTATACGATGTTCAAAGATGCATTGCCGGTGACATTACGATGGTGAGGATGGTGATACGAGCTCAATACGAACCCTCAACATCGGACGCACCTTCGGGGATTTTTTAACATGTTAAAAAATTTAGAACCCTTTCCGAAGTTGTCCCCGAAGGCTAGAAAAAGTGGCCGATGGTTAAAGATGGTTAAAGATGGCACTACGAATTGCCCGATCTGGATATGATCAATCCCGATTTTGAAAATTTCCATAATCGTGTTGCCATCGGCGTAAAAATCGGGACAGTGTGACGCGGGCATTAGCGTTTAGCGTTTCGTTTATCGTATGGTATGTAATATCGTTTAGCGTTTCATCAATCGTATGGTATTTCGTTTTGTTAAGTGTCTGATATACAAGTATGTTAGGGTTTTATTTCAGAAAGTTATTTCAATTATTATAGTTTTGAGTTAAAATGATTTAATATAAAAAGATGCGAGATAAAAAAAAAAACCAAACAATTATTACCTTTTTTATATTTCTTTATCATAGAGGTTGGCTTCTGGCCAAGTTTCACTTATTCTGTCGCAAATCATTTACCTTAAATAACCAATCAATTGTATTCTAAAAGAAGTTGATTTGTTCTTTGTACGAATACATGAAATATTTGACACTGGGCGTTATGTTTGCAATCGATGATCAAATACAAATCTGCAGTATTTACATGAAAGAGACTAAATAATATATTTTTTTATTATTATTTTACACATATTTGAAGGATCGAAATAATCAGTTCTACAAATGGATGTTATTTAAAGACTTGAAATTTTACAATTATCACATGCATCTATGAAATTTTTTATCGACGCACCAAACTTTTCCCTTTCATCGTGCATAGCTCATTTACCGTTTCGCTTAAGGTTTCAAACGATCTTCTTACTTGTTCATTACATTCTAAAATTGAAATCCTACACAAATTGCAAAAACTTTTATTCTCCGGCTAGATTGCGTAAAAGATGAATACTGTTTCGTTTGTGTACACACAATGTTTTGAAGGTCGATATCCAGTTTCGCTAAAAAAGAATTAATTTGCCCCACAGTTTAATTACGCCAATTCTTTTTTTGCATCACTTTATTGTAAAAACTGCAGCATTCATTTGCGCCAATAAAACAATCATTTAATTGCGCAAATATTATAGACTTGTTTTCAAATGTTTGTTCTTAGTGCACCGTGGAGGTCCTTTCCGGTATTTAAAGGTTCAAGAAGAAATACCGCAAAGCGCCTCCTTAGTGCATGCACTTAGAACAAAATAGTGCATTAAGGACCTCATGGAATGATAGAATTGACACAAAAAACATGGCACACAGAGGAGACTTTCTTAAAGTACATAATTTCAAATTTTAGTAATTTTAGTAATTATAAAGTTATTTAACAGTTGAAGTCAAGTATTCTAATGTTACACAATGGTGTAAATAGGTTAATCGTTTCGAGATTATTATAACACAATTAATAAAATAGAGAATGGAAATGGGGAATGTGTCAAATTCCATTTATTGGCGCAATTCATATTATAAAAAAAAGAAGAGACGAACGCGATTCAAACCTTTACAATATGACAAATTACACTTAAACGTTTTGACACACCAGTAAATTCTTCGTCTGGGGATATACACCTGACATTAATCTTCCTTCAGTAACTTTACAATACCCAGCCGTGTCATTTCCGTATATTGTACATGTAGATAGCACGTGTGATACATGTATATACACCAGAAATACCCATTCAAATGATTTTTATTTTTAGAAGAACTCCATATCGGGTAACATTAAATATACATAAACATAAAATTACAATTGAAAAAAAAATGGTAATAATAAGTTCAAATGTTGTTTTATTAAATGCTACTTATGTTATTACGTTATTTCATGTACCTTTTTTTTTTTTGGCTTCAATTACTTTTTTATCTTATTGACTTATTCGTAAATCGAAAAACGCACAAATCTGAATAGAATTATATGGCATTGAATGATTTCTCTAACTCCAAACTAGTTATACATGTACATGTAGATGCCTCTTAAATTTTATTTTTCTCGTTGGGTTGCTTGTCCATTAATTGACGTTTACGCTATATTCTTTTGTTCGGTAGTTGTAAAAAAACGCTCATCTATCAATTTCACAAGAAATATAATACTCGTAAGTCATGAACATTGACACAAACATAAAATGAAATGAAACACTTTTAAGCTATTTAAATTATGCAGTGCATTTTGAAAATATAGTTTTGAAAAACCGGTTATTTTTGTTTTATACTGCACTCGTTCTATTTGAGTAGTCAAAATGCGTTGACTGTATATTTTTATGCCATATACAGTCACTGACCTGATATCACTTTTCCTCATGAATATTTAAATAGAAATTGTCGAAATTATATTTAATTATTCATACGACCTCTTCAACCTGTTCTTGTTTCCAATGTAAACAACGATGCGTTTAACGACTCAAACTTGTTTCTTTTGCAATTTTTGGGAAAACATATTTCACTTATTAATATTTTTTTGTTTGCAACCTATAAATCATTATGTTTTATGTTTATTGTTGATATTTTAGTCTGCAACGAATTCGTTCATCATTGATTGCGGTAATGATGTACATTTCATCGTGTTTTATATTTCTCCGTCTGTGTGATATGAGGCCTTTTTAAAGGGGGATTTTCCCCAATATTTAAATCAAATAAATAACATTAACACAATAAACAACAATTGAAAATGTTTTTTTAGATTGCAGTATAAAGACAATAATAGTGCATTGACTTGACATATCAACGATATAAGGATTCGGCCCGAAACGGGGAAAATGCTCGGCACAGCCTCGCATTTCCCCGTTTCTTAGCCTTATCCTTATATCGTTGATATGTCAAGTCAATGCACTATAATTATTGTCTATTTATATATACTTTTTCTGTCCCTTTTCTAAAAAATTAGGACACGTGTCACTGGTTAATATAGAACTAGTCAACCATGAATAATCCAAAACAACAAATTTGTGATTGGTTTGTCACACTTGCTTATATTATCAATATTACGTATTGTTTTTGGCTGAGACTACTGCATCTGTCTGTGCTATCGCTCTCGGCGTTTTGCATTTGCGCCGATCTGCATTTCATTTGCGCCGATTTTTTCTTTCATTTGCGCCGATTTTTGTTTTCATTTGCGCCGATTTTTTACAGGTAAATTACAGGTTAATTACAGGTGAATAGATATAAAAAGATGTGGTATGAGTGCAATGAGACAACTCTCCATCCAAGTCATGTTATTTTTCATTTATCATTATAGACCTCTTCCGTCTTCAAGTTGTACACTATATTCACATACTTTAAAATCAAGAAGTAAAAACCTTAGATAAAAGCACTCTGGTTTATACTAAAATGACGAATTGAAAATCTATTTACAGCATTTAAATCCATAAAAACGGAATACATTAAAATCATAAATCTGTTATTGCTGAGTATTTATAGGCAACATATCTAATATATTCCTTTCTTGTGATTTCGTCTCTTCTATATTTGTTTTAATTGTCAATAACGAAATCCATCTTTTCTTTGTCTTGCTATTAACGTACTTATGTGTATGGCCTTCGATGGTTATAAAGATTGACTCCTAGGATAGTTGCAGTGTGCAATATGTCCATCAATTACAGCAAAGTTCAGAACAATATGAATCAAAATTAACTAAAACCTTTGTTTATAAACAGATTTTACCAATATACCTGCACGGTATTGTATATGTACAAGTATTCTCTTACCTGTAAATCCAATTAGGAGCAAATATAAAATCGGCGCAAATGAAAAAATGAAATCGGCGCAAATGAAAGAATCAATTTTTTTTAAATCGGCGCAAATGTCATACGCCCATCGCTCTGTGTGGGTTAATTATTTTAAGCATAACGTTTATAAATCGATCTCTGAAACAAATTATACATAAAAAAATTATATCATGAGAATTAAGTCAAAGTAAAGATTAAACTTGTGCATGGCGGAAAAGAAATATATGAAAACGATAGTTCAATGTACATGCAGCCTTGCAAATGATATTTAAAAAAAATATATTTACTTTATAAAACTTAGGACTTAATTCTAAGTATTGTTGATGGGATGTTGAAGTTTTCAGAACATAGAAAATACACAAGAAAATTTATCAGTACACTATTCTATCAAAATGTGTTTGGTGTCCATTTAACAATATATTGTTTAAGAGTTTAGTGTTTTCTTATTCATTCTGACATCTGTGTCCATGGATCTGAACAAGAAATTGCGAAGACGTTATGCTTATCTGTTTACCTTTAATTTTAAAAATGATTTTTCAACAAAATATTATATATATAAAACTGTTTAATTTTTGTTTTTCTTTGCGAAAACAAAATGGCCCTAAAGCTAAATGTCATCGTCAGCATGTATAATGGAAGGCGATAAACACTTTAGAATATACACCACCTGCTGGATCTTTTAAACTGGGCAAATATCTTATTACGTAACAAGTATGAATGTAAAATTCTCGATATGGTATATTCAGGCGAATATACATGGTATCTCTGGACTGGGGAATTTAAGATATTTTGATCTCATAATGTAACATGTAAATTTATTTGTGCTTTATGTAAAAAAAAATGCATTTAGCCATTTTATTTTCAAAACTTCTTTAAAGTGAGTTGACTTTGAGCATATGTTTACTTTCAAAACCAGGGACAACTCACTGATTTCTAAATTTTAGACCAATCTCATTATTTTCAGCAGTGGGCAAAGTATTTGAAAAGAAATTGTATTTAAAAATTAATTACACCTTATGTAAATATCCGGGTTTTTGATTGGTTAATAGCCAGTGTATTTTTCACCAATTTACTGTTATCAAATGAATATCGTTCATTTTTAACGCCGCTGGGGTATTTGCTAAAAGGATATGCCTTTTTTACCCTCTCTGCCGTGGTATTCGCCAAAAAATACTCTATCCAACTGGACGCTTGTAACGTCACAATCATCAATGCGTTTTAGTACATTAACATTCGGTGTAATTAAACAGATATATCATGTTATTGAGGGGTATTTGCGAAAAAATCCAGTCTTGAGAATGAATTTCCCTTGCCTTACGGCTCGTGAAATTTAACATTCTCTCGACTGGTATTTTTCGCAAATACCCCTCCTTAACATGATATATCTGTTCAGTATTTAATCACTTAATTACACCTTATGTAAGAATCCTGGGTTTTGATTGGTTGATAGCCAGTGTATTTTTCACCAATTTACTGCTATCAAATGAATATCGTTCATTTTTAACGTTGCCGGGGTATATGCAAAAAGGATATGCCTTTTTTACCCTCTCTGCCGTGGTATTTGCCAAATAATTACACCTTATGTAAGAATCCGGGGTTTTGATTGGTTAATAGCCAGTGTATTTTTCACCAATTTACTGTTATCAAATGAATATCGTTAATTTTTAACGCCGCCGGGGTATTTGCTAAAAGGATATGCCTTTTTTACCCTCTCTGCCGTGGTATTTGCCAAAAAATACTCTATCCGACTGGACGCTTGTAACGTCACGATCATCAATGCGTTTTAGTACATTAACATTCGGTGTAATTAAACAGATATATCATGTTATTGAGGGGTATTTGCGAAAAATACCAGTCGAGAGAATGTTAAATTTCACGAGCCGTAAGGCAAGGGAAATTCATTCTCAAGACTGGATTTTTTCGCAAATACCCCTCAATAACATGATATATCTGTTTAATTACACCGAATGTTAATGTACTAAAACGCATTGATGATCGTGACTCTATCCGACTGGACGCTTGCAACTTCACGATCATCAATGCGTTTTAGACATACGGTGTAATTAAACAGATATAGCATGTTCTTGAGGGGTATTTGCGAAAAATACCAGTCTTGAGAATGAATTTCCCTCGCCTTACGGCTCGCGAAATTTAACATTCTCTCGACTGGTATTTTACACAAATACCCCTCCTTAACATGATATATCTGTTCATAATTAGTTATATTTCAAATATACAAAATGGGTTTCTGTTTCATATTTGCTTTTTGAGAATACTAATGCAGGAGTTCCACAAGGCTCTGTATTAGGTTCTCTACTATTCCTTATTCATGTATATGACATAGCTGATAATTTGATAAGTCTAACTCGATTGTGTGATGATGAAACATCCCTTTCTTATTCAAGAACTAGTCCTAACACAATAACGAATGTCTTAAGTATCGATTTAGAACAAATTTTAGCATGGTCTAAGGATTGGTTTATTGTTTTTATCGGAACAAGACAATTACTATGCTATTCTCCTGTAATTTTTCTCCAGATGATATTAAAATAAGAACTTCAAAATCATGTAGTAGAATTGGGGTCCGTAGAAATACCGCAAAGGACCTCCTTCGTGCACTTAGAACAAAAATGTGCATTAAGGACCTGGTGGAATGATACAACTGTCACAAGGGACATGGCATCAAGAAATAGACTTTGTAAAAAATTCATAATTATATCTTTTTTATTAGAGAGTTATTTAAGGTTTTCTCGACACGTTCCTCAATCAGTTGATTGTCACCTGTATAATCGGTAGAAGTTCATGTTCGCCCAACCTTGACCCGTTTATAATCCGCTTGTATACTGATTAAACATGTACATGTATATGGTATTTCAAATTGTTCTGGGTTTTTTCCCGTTTGTTTGTTCCTGCCGTGTTTATTCTGTATTTCTGTCTGTTATATTTTTTTACTTCTAATGTAATGGCGTATTTTCAACTCATATATTTTTTTTATCCTTTTAATTTTAAAAAGACAAATAATTGTGAACTCTTCACGGAAAGGTGAGGATGATATTTGGTTGCTTAAGGTCCAGTGGCCAATATTTCATTCATATTTCTGATGTCAACCAAACCTCACAGCAAAGATTTTAAAAAGATAGAATACTGGCAAATGCAAAAAGATTATTTTGACTATCTTTGCTGCCTTGGTCTCTATATGATGATTTATTATGTTTTAAGGGAGACTAAACTCATGTTCTACAAAAACAAATATATTCAGTTTTAATGAGGTTTTAGTCTAATCTAATTTCTGATGTGATTTACTGAGAATGTATCATTTCTGTTGATAAGAGGCAGCACCAAAACATGTTTATCTTTAACATGTTGTCAGGTTAAATACATATAGGGTTAAACATGTTTAAATTTAAACACCTTCCTTCACGTGTTTAGGAGAGGAACATATTGAGGATAAGAACTTATTTACAAATGCATTACAAGTAAAAATATGTATAGCTTGATGTTTAGTTAAACACATTTTAAGAGTGTAAATATGACTTATTTATTTCCATCTACTTCTTTTTAACTTTTGAGGAAAACCATACCACATCCCCTTTTGCTTATTTTTGTTGAATATATTCATATATTCATACACCACTTTCATTTATTTCCAAATCTTAAAATCATTTATTTCCACAGTTGTCCAGTTCTTTAGCGTCTCTTGAATTAATAATCATGGCAGAACGGGCTCTAGAGTGATATGATTAAGTTAACTAAATTATTAAGTTCTCCCACATTGTGCATTATATTTCTTACATCACTATGCTTATCGCATTATAAATGAAAATGGTATTCATCTTCAATTGTTAAAATAAAGATGAACGTTTTTTATTCAGTAATAAATTTATCGTTCATAGAAGACACTTATGATTTATATTCTCTTTTTAAAACATAAAATAGTATTTACCGCTTGAAGTTTTAAAATTTCTATAATACTTTTGTAATCGGGTTTTGAAGAACCCTACGGACGCCACATACTTTCATATGTCTTTCAAGGTATAATGAAAGTATGTTTAGAAAATGAAAGCTCAGAAGCATTTTTTTTCTCAATTTGCTTTCATCAACTTGAAATTATACCATGCTAAACCGTTAGGTGCATTCAACAACAACCATGATTAATTAATCAATTAGTAACGATCAAAAGACATTTTTTATTAATGGATAAGTTGATTGAACATGATGATTGGTGGGTGGCAAGACAATTGTTTATTGGATAAGGTTTATTGAACATGATGATTGCCGAGTGGCACGCGCCGATTAAAAAGCATTTTACTTCAAAATTACAATATCTTTTGATACCAAACTTTATAAATATGAGTTATAATTATAAGTTATCTACGTTCATATCCGTAGATATGGATATTTTAACACCCTGCAGTACCCCAGTACACCAGGGTACTGAAGGGTGTTAAATCGGGCGAGTTTTATTGAAATTCGGGTACAAAGTGTAACGCGAAAACAACGTTTTTTTCATTATCTAAAAAAGTTTTATTGAATTTTGGAAATTTTACATATTTTTTACGGGGTGTAGGGTACTACCTTTGGTAGAACCCTACAGGTAGTCAAATATAAGACGTTTTTAATACGGAGACGGAGAAACTGGATTGAGTCAAAATTGACGGTGGCAACTCTTCAACTACAGTACTGTTATTCCGATTCTAATGCATTACAAAAAGAAAAAATACGATAAAACTTGAAAAAATGTCTAAATTTGTCAAATAAAAAAAATCCGCGAAACTTCATGAATGATTTTGGCACAAAGACGTCATGCCTAAACGTGACGTCATACAAATGAAAACTTACAAACTGGAGATTACGTTACCTGTACGCTTCAAATTCGGATAAAATAACATTAAAACGTTTCTTAGTTACGCCTGGTCAACTGTGGATTTGACGGCAACTTTTAGCCAATGAAAAAAATTGTTACATCCAAATTGCATTAGAATCCTTGATAATGTGACAGTCAAGTGATGCATTAATGAAATGAGTGTAAATGATCGGCATAATAGGACAAAATCGTTAATGAATTAAATATTTAATTACAAACATCATGGATAATCTACAGAATTCAATATTTCACAAGGAGCAATCATAGAACTAAGGAAAATTTGCGTGAAGTTCCCCGGGATAATTGTTAGCAACGTCCGGGGATATGGGTTAGCAACACCCAGGGGCTATGGGTTTTGTAACGACGTGCATTAACCAATCAAAATCCTAGATATATACTAAACCGTGGATAAATACTCATATCCTCTTATATCTATGTTCTTTGGGGTCTCAAAACATCGTTTTAATGTCCTTAGTGCAAAAGCTTTCTTCTTAGTGCACTAAGAAGTCCTTTGCAGTATTTCTACACACCGGTAGCATTGTCTCCTGTCATAAACATTTAAGTATTACTTTTGATTTCAATGGTAAATTCTATACAATATAGAAAACGTTTTAAAGTGTGCAAGCACGTTTTAAAGTGTGCAAGCACAAGATTAAATTTCTAAAAAAATTGAAATATGTATTGACTAGGAATTATCTTATTCGCATACACTTATAAGATCAATTATTTAATATGCACGTGAGTTATAGAATGACTGTACTAAACAAGATTCCAACAATCTGGAACATGTCGTTCAGTTGAAAGCAGGAAGATAAGTAACTGTGTTGCCTGTGTTTGCTAGTCCGGAAGTTATATATATAATCAGTGGTACAGGCAGACATTTGCTAGTGGACAAAGAAAATCCAAAAAAGCTCAATATGTTCTATTTTTCACATAAAGTGGGACTGTCTCTACGATTTAATGCCATTTTTTTCAGTTAAAGATAGAATATAAGAAAATCCTTTTTTTTCATATACTACAAGTGTGGACACAGATTTTTAGGAATTAATTTACTCAGTTTAGAAGACATTAGTAATGACAATGCCTGACATGATGCTTGGGCTAGATGAGCTAGAGAGTAAACTTCTGTGTTATTTTATATTAATTATTTGAAAATATTTCCTAAAAAGCAGGTCAAAGCGAGAAAAAAAAATTGGCCAGTATGAAAATGATATCATCAAAAGAACCTTTGTGAGCATGCTTCAAAGACTCATAAAAAATATAACAGCTACAGAAGTCGTCTGATAAAATTTTAAGTGGATAAGAACATCTACATAATATGTCTAAAGATCTAAAAAGTTATAGTATTCAATATGAAAAAGGTATTGCAAAAATATTCTCTTTGCAATTCATTTTGTGATATGGATACAAATATAGGTAATACCAATACAGTAAGGCAGTTTTGTTGTGGTATGAAAGTGTATTGTAGTAATTAAAAATTGCTGTAAATTCACAAAAAAAAATAAGAAATAAACAAATGAATGATAAATGTTGAACATGTACAATGAAATATAGTTTTAGAATTCAATTAGGCCAAATAGGCCTTATAAATTTTGGTCTTTTTTTAACATACTGGATGACAATTTACACTCAGGACTAAGGTGTCATGCAGGCAGTATAGATGTATAAAATAAAGTGTAACATAACAATCAGGCATGATATTGCTAGTAGCTAGAGTAGCGTTGTTTGGTAAATTTGTGTTTTTTTTTTTTTTATAAATTTGGCTAATGGACAAAAATGTTTGATTCAAATCTAAATAATGTTATTATCTCGCTATTACTTACATTGTACATAGAATGGATACTACTTTGATAATTCCTTGTACGTACATGAGAGTTGTCTGTCAAATCTTTATTTCCAAACGAATGAATTGCATAACAATGAACTGAGCTCAAAGCAAAGCACTTTCATAATACACTTGGACAAAGAGCTCAATCCAGTGATATACTTTGTTCTACAGGTCCTTCATAAACATCCATCGACCAAAACCATATCTCAATAACATGCCATACTATGTATACATGGTTGGATTAGAAGTCCTGAAGTGAAAGACATGAATTTTATTATTGTAATTTAAGTATAAATACCGGTTAAAACTTTCACAACTTTGTGGTAAAAGCATTCAGTATCTATCAACTATCAATCACTTCATGCACAAATTGATATAGGTTGAGTGCCCCTCTGTTGGAAATAAGAACATATCTCCACCTAATTTTAGTTAACTGATGAAGAAACATTCAAAACTATAAAATTTTATCTTAGACTTGTGAGTGTCTATTTACCATCACCACTGAATCAATAATATATGTAAACATATAAGAGTAAAATTGACAAACATACATGTATATAAGACTAAAACTGACATTCGGACTTCACTCCACCTTCATTTCTCAAGTTGATGTTCAAATCTGACTTCATGATAAAATTAGATTCCATATCGATGAAATATCCCTCTGATAGACTAGCTGCAACGAAATATCAGTTTTAAAATGATAGGTGGAACCTAAACTTTAAACGATATATTCTAAATATTGCTACTACATTTCATAATAATTCTTCTAAAAAATTTGCTATATTTTTCATTAAGGTCTTTCCTTTTTCAAAAGGGAAAGACCTTACTATATTTCTTCTGTTTATTAGGGTGCAATCAACAGTTTTTTTCTATGACGTCATATTTTGAGGGACCATGTATAAGTGACCCTCAGTGGTGGACTGATTAATAAAGATACTTGTATAAAACTAGATATCACTGGAATCAGAATGTTCTCTAGTTTATAATGGAATAAATAAAAAGTGTACTTTTAATGGTTTAAAAAAGTTTTATCCAGAGAAACTGGGAAAAAAAATGCCTAATTTAAGCTTAAAAAACCTGAAATCAGGTCATGTGCACACCCCTGAAGACATGATACCTGCACATTTTTCATAATCAAAATTGTATGAATTTCATAGATTTTTACCTGGTCTTTCAAAAAATGCATGCTTCAGGGTACGTTCGCCTGCTCCGAAAAGAGCTACAGTGGCTGCAAATCAGTTTTCAATTTTCACTGCCAAAAAAACAGACTGTTTACAGTGTTGTATCCCCTTAAAACATGCATATATAATCTAATTTTTTAAATTAGTTTAATCAATTAACCTGCTTTAATTGAAGTTAATTAACATATCTTTACAACCAAATACAAAAAACATGATACTTTTTCACCAATTATGTTGATAAAAAGGGACTTCCCTCCATGTCTATTTTTAGTTGGGGAATAACCCCTAGTTTTTTATACGAAACTGTTTATAGCACCCTTATTATTATTCCTCCGCCAAACTTTGACAAATTTATCCGCGTTAACCGTAAGACGTGTAGCTTTCACGTTCACACTTTGTATCGGTGTCATGAATACCTATCTGGAACTCACCCTGTGAGTCGAAAAATTTTGTCGGTTCGGAGTAATCCCTCCGAAACCCAAAAACCTTGTGATCGTTCCAACACCGTAACCGTAATAGGTAGAAAAAAAACGAAGGGGTGAAATTTGTTCAGGACCCGACCTTGGTTCTTCATTACATTTGGATAGAAAAGATTCAACGACTCATTGGTAGGTTTATGCCCCTATTAAAATTAACTGGTGTCGGTTGGCCACCAAAACTCAGAAACCGTAAGTCGTAGGCACCTAGGATCTTCACCATTCATCAATTCATGTGACTTTGAAAAATATCTCAGGGTCAAATGTGTATGTTGACCTTGACCTTTGACCTAACACCTTGTTAGCGGATAATCTCAGCAACCTCAATACTTTCAGAAGTGTTGTATAGTAGAAAACGTTTGGGTCATTAATGCGCAACTTTGTTACATTTTGACCGAAGAGATTTGACCTTTCTGTAAGGGGCATAACCCCTGTTTTAGGTTTCTGAAAAGAGAAAATCAGCTTTTACTATATAACCAAAGGCAATGACATTGCGGACTAATGACCTTGACAAAGGTCAAAGGTCAAGGTCATGTCTCATATAACGAATTATATTTTTGACCTTATTTAAAGGATTTTCAGTGTGTTTTAAAGCTTTTCAATACATTCTACGTCTATTGGAACATGTATCTTACATTACAAAAGGAAAGACCTCTCAATTGTTCAAGAACAATTGACATTTTAATTATTTTGTCTTTTGTTTAAGACTGTGTATTGACCTGTAGATGTCTTTCAATTACATCCAGGTTGGCTTGGGTTGATGTCTGATTATTGTACATTTTATACATCAATGTGGGATTCACATGTAATAAAGTTCAATTACTTCTCAATGTCATATTAGAAATTTATGACAATCAAACAGGGAGTTTACATCAATAGATATAAACAATGCACCAAAGTTTAATGAGAATTGTTGATAACATTATCAGAAACTTGAAAATTTCCCCTTTTTAATATATATATAAAACCCCATAACTTGGAAATGTAAAATTCATAAGATTCTATCTAAAGGCAGCAGCTTACATCACTAGATATCAACAATTCACCAATGTTTCATGAGAAAGCATTTTTGAGTTATAGTTTAAAAACTGGAATATCCCCCTTTTTTTGAACTCGGAAACATAAATTCTAAAATTTGTAAAAAAAAGAAAGGGAACTCACGATAGATATAAACAATTCACCGAAGATTTATGCAATTTCATTAAAGCCTTTTAAAGTTCATGTCTGACATGTTGTCAACAGACGGACAGACAGACTGACAACAGTATTCAATTATACATCCTGTAAACAGGCCTATATAAATGAGAAAACCTTATACTGTATATTCTGCTGTAGAAGAGCCCAACATGTTCATATTGGGATACAGTTAATATATTGATTTAATGATTAGAGGTTTATCAAAAAAACCTTTCATGGCATCAAAACTGTATAAGTATTTGCATTTGTTCTGTTGATTAATAGCTATAGTGGTACATGTACATGAGGACTGGGATGAAATCAATTATAAATGTACACATGTATAGTTCAATTCTGATCAATAGTTTCATGGTAAATAAGTTGTAGTAGGCTGTTTGAAGTTTGCAGCATATTCAACTTTGAACATCTTTTTCAGGTCTGCAATCCATATAGAACAAAGTATATGTGGTATATGATTGCCAATGAAACGACTATCCACAGAGGTTCAAATAACAAAGTAAATATAGGCAACTATACAGCCTTCAAAAAAGAAAAAAACAAGAATGTGTCCCCAGTACACGAATGCCCCACTCGCACTATCACTTTCTATGTTCAGTGGACCATGAAATTGGGGTAAACCCTCTAATTTGGCATTAAAATTAAAAAGATCATATCATAGCAAACATGTATACTAAGTTTGAAGTCGATTGGACTTCAACATCATCAAAAACTACCTTGACCAAAAACTTTAACCTGAAGCGGGACAGACGGACGGACGAACGAACGAACGGACGGACTGACGGACGAACGAACGGACGAACGGACGCACAGACCAGAAAACATAATGCCCCTCTACTATTGTAGGTGGGGCATAAAAAAACAGTCCAGACATGTTAAATATATGTAACAATTAAATTGAGAAAAAGTAATGGCCTGATTTACAACTTATAAACAACTGGTTCGACACCCCCCCCCCTCCCCCCCCCCACCCACCCCACCAAAAACACAACAAAGTTCTAAAGAAGGTAAGAAGTAAATAAAGCCTTTTCAACTTATTAAGGAGGATCTGGAGGGGATTCATTTCATTCCAAACAACTTTTTTTTAGGGTGGATACATATAAAAATTACAAAGAGTAAACCACCAAAAAATATATGTCTGTTTTAAGTCAGGGGATTCATTGAAATAAGTGATTTTTTTTTTTTAAATCACTTATTTGAGTAGGAAATTCAAAGTTTTGTCATAAGTTGTAATTCTGTAGTTATACCAAAATTTTAAACACATAAGTTTAAATAATATCTTTTAATTAGTTTAAGGTTACATACATGTACTTTAAAAAAAAATAGGGTAGGTACATGTAGGTCGGTATTCCCATTTTATTTTATTTTTTTCATTTTACTTTTTGTGACATGATTTTGAGTCATGCAGTTTCATCTTGTCGTGGTCCGAGTTGATCATGGGCCGAGTTTACCTGTAATTTTGAAAATTATTTCCCTTTGTTATTGGTTAGGGAAAATATGGCGGCGAAGTGTTATTTCATCACACGAGTCGCAAATTTCCTAAAAACAGCTATCATATTCACGATTGTGAACTTTGGGATGTATCAGGCCACACTATCTTTACTTTTGACACGAGTTCAGTTTATTTTTCACTTTATGATAGATAAAATAACTTAGGGTCGGCACTCGAAATAGGGTGGGTCGGGTAACCGTAAACAGACATATATTTTTTTGATGATTGCCAATGAGCATGACCAGACAACTATCCACAGAGGTTCAGATGACATAGCAATTATAGGCAACCATACAGCCTTCAAATATTAGGGGGTGTCATTACCATAGGAACAACTTTTCTAAAAGATGATTCCACATATTTTCAATAAATAATAAATATTGAAGTGTATCTCAGGCATCTGAGAACAGACTATTGAATTGAATCGGTACATCTGCATTATATGGAAATGTCCAAAACAAATGAACAACACTGCAAATTTGGACCGAAAAGGGTTATACATGTTATACCAACTGAAACTTCTATTGTCTGAGAGAGATGTAAAAACAGTTCTAGGTCAATATTTTCACAACAAAAACAAACATTAACTGTATGTTATTACGTATTATTTTTCTAAATTTATTACCGATGTTTACAGGTTGTCACATCAATGTTTAAGTAGTTTAAGAGGTTATTGAAAAACAAAACAATGAGATTGGGTGTGATTTCAAATGGGACAACTATGCAGTGATGTCAGTAATCAAAAACAATTGGAACTGAAAACTACCCGTCTTGCTTATAACAAAACAATTTAAAAAACAGATATGACAGACATAAACCAACGACAACCACTGGACTACAGGCACATAAGATATTTGGCATGTTTTGGCGTGTAACCCATTGGAACAGTTGTGTAACAGCACAACATAAAAACATAATGCCAATTTATTTTGTATGTTTCACTGCATGTGTAATGTAAAACTATAAATTTGTTGAAAAATATCTAACGAAGTCCAAATTATAATACTCTCAAAACAGTTAGCTTTATGTCTTTATTTTGTCCATTGTTGAAGACTGATTGTTGCCCTCTATATATGTACGTCCTATATGTCGTTTTGTTTTCTTTGTCATTGGGTCCTCATTGACGTATACTCACATGTAATTTATCAATATGAATATAAATGAAATTCGTCAACGTAGAACGACTTGGGAGGACCTCATCCCCTCTCCCCGTCCTTTTCTAGATAAAAATAAGGGTGGGGGTGTACCTCCCTATTTCTTGATTCTACTGTGATAGTCGAGTTTGTCATATCTTTACACCGTCATTGCTAGGATTTCAAACTTCTGTGACTATACATGTACTTGTATATATTTGTTTTGTAATTGGTAAATTCGATATGGCAGTATGGTATTTGCGGAATTCCCACGTAAATGCCATGAGTAAATTGGGATATACCATTTTCATGGCTGTAATACACCTTATCGCTATTTGTCCGCCATTACTGGATATCACACAGGTTCCCGTAAAATGTTGACGTCATAAAACAAAATATCTGACGCCACAATGGAAAAGTGATTGTTGTCAAAAGTTCAAGCTGCCGGTTCAGCCGGGATTAGCGATAAGGTGTATGTAGGTCATTTAGACACACTAAAGTGTAAATAAACTGTGTGTCATGTTTCTGTATAATAAAGTATCATAAAATTGAGCTGTTTTCATTAAGAAATACATACAAACATACGTTTATCATACAACTCAAAATGTAAACAACCCCTAAAATACAATGTTATATGGAATCGTCCAACATACATTTATCATACGACTCGAAATGTAAACAACCCCTAAAATACAATGTTTATTGTTATAGAGAATCCTCCATAGCAGTTGAAAGACATAGAATTCTCGAATACACGGTTTCCGCTGATTTTGTCAGTTGGTATGACTGACATTAGATGAAATAAAAATAGATATGTCAGCTGATAAAATATTCAATAGTTTTTTGTTGGTTGAAATGTGATGGGATTATGCAGCACATGTAAAATGATGTATCCCTTCACCAGTTAATTGACTTGCTTCAGTTTTGATTATAGACTAGAATAGAGACTAAATGTGTACAAACCTGACATCTAAGGCAGCAACCATTTGATTTTCTGGGGGGGGGGCTATGGGTTTTTTTTCTGTACAAACTTTTTTTTTTCGCCTGCGGGGAAAAACAATCTATTTTTTTCGCGACAAGTCGAAAACAATTTTTTTCTTTCAATTTTAGCATTACATATAGTGGCAGCTGAGGGTGTAACAAACATTTTTTTTTTTTCAGAATTCAAAACAAATTATTTTTTTCTCCAAAAACTGGAAACAAACTTTTTTTTCCAAAAAAACACATAGCCCCCCCCCCCCCCCCCCCCCCCCCAGAAAATCAAATGGTTGCTGCCTAACTATGTTGTAGAAAATGTGATCATCAATTCATCAAAAATATATACACAGAGAACAATATATTTCACATTACAGATACATGTACATTAATCCAAATTTACATCCATTCATTACGGTCTCAATAGAAGAATTTACTGCGGAAATGTCATGTGATATAAACATGGAATTGTCCACACCGATACAGGTGAAATACGTAGAATAATAATTGCGGACACAGCAATAAGATCAGATATAAGACCCTCATGAGCTCGGTGTTAAGTAAAAAAAAAAAAAAAAAAAAAATCAATTATTTAATAAACTTGCTCGATTAACCTTGAAGTTAAAACTAATAAAAAATTGCGTGTATCGAGTGAACCCCCTACATAAAATAATACTGTGTTCTTGACGACTTCCCACCCCGATGATCGATGGAAATACTATTTTACTATATAGTATGTTAACTATCTACTATCGAATGAAATAGCCTAAACCCTGACATATGTACGTCCAGAAATATGAATATATTTATCTAACTTGACACAGACACAATTGCACGTCAATCTTTATTATTAAGGACAGTTGATTGGATTAAAGTGATGGATTGCCACGCCTATATTAAAAATGAGATCCTATGAACAGACTTCAGATAGCTCCGAGTATTCGAATTTGATAAAAAAAAAATATTCATATCTTGTATTGTTTCAATATTAAAAGTGTCGGGTAACGTAGTTGAATTTTAGATTAAATTTGGGAAGTCGTGTTTACATGTATCCCAATTCAAGCTTTGTAAATAACATTGACATCTTCAAACAATATAGAGGCATATTTTAATCTGTATATATTATATTTAAATTTGATTGGAAATTATCCAAATTACAATTGGAAATTATCCAAATTACAATTGTAAATGATACACACTAAGCAATCAAGCTAACCAAAGTCTCGCTTTACATGCATTAGGAAATCAGCTGTAAAGCCAACATAAAGATAGCCGCTATATCCTGAGAAGAGACCACGATGAAATTTGAAAGTTAAACAAATCTTAGTTTTCACGGGAACGAATATTTTGTTAAAACGTTGTAGTGATCAAATCATCAATGACGTAATTTAACAAATAAGACGACAAGGTCGGAAATAGTTCTAGAGGTCTAATAGCAAGAAAGTCTCCTCTCTCAGCTTGTGGTTATGTGTTGGTGGTGGATAGAGTCACACCGACTTACAATTGACTATTTCTCTGCGGTTACAATTAAAGATCGTTGTCGAAATCAACACTAGGGAGATACCATTAAATTTTTACAGGGTAGGGGTGGGGGAGTTGTGGCCAGGATGGAAAATGTTGTCCTGCATTTTTCTTTCAATGTAATCTCAATGTAAATGTAGTCCTGTTTTTTTTTTTATTTTACACTCTATTCTGTCCTGCCTTTCTTAGTTATTAATGTATCCTGACTTGTTTTTCATAAGTTCATCATGACTTTTCTTTTTTGCAAGATGGCCATACTGCCTTTTTTCTCTTAACTCCTGTCATGCCTTTCTTCTTTTCAATTTTCATACGTCAGACAAACGTCTTCGTGCATGTGACTTCATATATTACATGTTTATATATTTCAAAAAGGATAAGAAATGTCTTAATTGATAAGTTCTACATTGCATTTAAAACATCCATTGGAAGAACATTGTATAATTAGAAATCATTGTCCGCTGTTGGAAGTTCAGTTTCGCTATTTTTCGTGCTTGTCATAAGACGAAATTTCCGGGGTTTCGATTGTTAAACTCGTTAAATCAAATAACGAACATATTCCATCTCAACCTGGGAAAGAGTGGCTCATTTACATTAATTTTATCAATGATTATCGTTTTTGAGCTGTTGTACTTTCAATGCTATTTATAAACGCCGAGTAAAATTTTAAATGTTTGGTATACAATTTTTTTATTATTCATCTTTAAAAATATTCAGAGGACAATGGGACATATCGAAGAATCTTTGAGTTCTGACGAAAATTATAGTGTTTTTCTATCTTTCCACAAAGTATATAAAAGTACCAAGCGTTTTTCTCAACATTGACAACCTTATTCTGTAACAGATCTTGGCAGTATTTTCCAACGGCAATTTTCAAAGTGCTTAGACAATTCCAGTGCACCGTTACGATTCAAATATGATGTAATGGTATAGAAAAACCTTGCAGTTTTGTAACTGTTGTCAAAAACATGCTACATTTTAGAAAAATGGCTGTTAAAATTTTACCTATATCTGCCGTCGCCATATTGGGATAGTCGTAATTCCAGTTACAGTTATCAGTTTAATACCAGTGCAGTTGAGAAATATGGTGCAGTTATTCAAATGCAGATGTAAACCTTATCAATAGTAAACCCAATCCCGCAAGCACCTGTGGTCATTCTGTTGAGAATAGTATTCACTATTTTTAAGTGCCCTTTTATCAACGAAGCAAGAGAAATATTGTTTTCAAAATTAGAAAGATCTACTATATCCATTTTGCTTTTATTGGCTGGTGACGGTGACCTTTCATTTCAGCAAAACAAAGACATTTTTGAGTCTGTACATAGAGATTAATACATGGCCTTTTCCATATCAGCCTGGGTATCATCCCGAGACCCCATATCAGCCCGAGACGGAGTCGAGGTGCTGATATGGGTCGAGGGATGATACCCAGGCTGATATGGAAAAGGCCATGTATTAATCGCTTTATCATATACTTCCGACAATAGTTTTATGTAAGGCAAATGAATAAATGCAATAACTAAAACAGTCAAAAACTTTATAAAGAAGTTAAATTATGAATGAAATATACTATAATTGTTCAACAACAGCAGCACTACCTCCTTATATAATAATAGTAACATTTCCTATAGAGGCATTTTGAAACATTGAAATTTTGGAAGAGTTTTATGATCATTACTACTCGGAGTCTCCATGTTTGTTGTACTATAAAATGATTCATAATTGTCATTGGCATTTTTTAGCAAGTACTAAACTACCCACAAAAGTTCCCGTAAATTTTGACGTCGTCATAAAAAATATCTGACGTCACAATGGAAAAGTAAACAACCGATACCGGAAACACCGGAAGTAACTTGCACGAGAGGCACTGATATGGGTTTTGTGCACGAGATGCACCTGATATGGGTTATCAGCCCGGGTGGGAAGATATGGCTTGTGCACTTCCGCTCATTACACATATGCAAAAGCTATCATATCAATGCTAAGTATATGATAAAATCATATATTATTAATTCGTATATTTTAACAAATTTGATTCGTTTAGGGATAGTCACATGTTAAACTATATTTTCGAAGGTAGAGAGAAAACGGCGGATAGCAAAAAGCATATTGCACAGAGCAAATTGCACGGTTATTTTTAGAATATCTAAAAAACGATTTACTTTGTGACGTCATGTAATGAATTTCATGATATCTTTAAACGTTTTGAAACAAATGATATCTGTGATCGATTATTTGACGAAAAAAAGTCTTCAAATACCTAAGATGTCAAACAAACAAACAAAATAATTAAATAACAACTAATATGTTGTTATTGTCAAGGAGACAATATGATGTATAAAATTCAAACCAAAATCAAATGACGATTTTGATACAAATATAAATAATGGTCTGAAATTAATAATATAACAAATATAGCCTTTGTATGAGGTCAATACAGGATATATCGACCCAAAGAAGTATATCGACCTCGGACTTCGTCCTCAGTCAATATACTTCTTTCAGGTCAATATATCCTTGTATCGACCTCATACAAAGGCTATTTTTGTATAATATCAGAAATACACTAAGATTTAGAACATTCAATTAAAATTCGGAATTCCTACTTCCCAACTCTTTACTCTATTTCAGTTTTATATATTACTCTTATACGTTTTGTTTTTGAAACAAGGCTATATTTTGTCCAAAGACAAGCACAATAACTCCAAAGCGAATTGCGTGAAGTGGTTTCGTATTTCGTTTTGGTTAAAGAAAAATATACTAATAGTTTATGTAAAATAACGACTCTCGTACGGTGTCGCGTTTACATGTATATCTTTTTAATACATTGGTGCAATTAGATGCAAACAATAATGACCATAAAATGTCAGGTTTGCGAGATCAGACAGTAACCTAACAACTAATTAACTGATATTAATGTTATACAAGTATGATGCAAATAATATTTAAAATTCCACTTTGGTCTCCAGAAGAGTGGTTTAGATATATATTATATTTATTGTTGAGTTGCTGTCTCATTGAAATATACTCAAATCAGGTTTTGTTGAAAAAATAATGCTATATTGGAAAGAGGAACGCATTTCAACGTAGATAAATCAAAAATATAATATAAATTCATGTTTTACTGTATGTATTCTCTCCGTAAAATAGATGCGTTTCAAAATCACCATATCGGAAAAATAGTTAAGTTGCCTATAATATTATATATATAGTGAACGTCAAATTAGCGATGTTGTGACATTTTTATAGACCAACATGCGACCGCTTTATTTTGATGATTTTTGCATTGCTCTTTACCTTATAGTTTAAAATATCAAAATGTTCATTTTGCAAAGGGATTTAACATTATGCTGATGTTTTCGAAAAACTAATCTTGTTTTTACTCTTTTTGAAGGTTTTAAACTACACGCCCTTAATAATAGTAGACACCCATTCAACACATCGATATCCGATACTTATCGATAAAAATATAATTTAAAGCATAGCACATTTTCATTTGTATTTAGAATTTATCATAATGGCTTCATATTTCTGTTCTGAAAATTATAGCAAATTATTTTTCGTTGTTTTCTATAGCCAACACCGAAATTACTAACGTAAAAAGTTTTTTAAAGGTTTTGTGATTCATTTACTTAGTATTTGTTTTGTTTAATGTAAAATTAAGTTTGCTGTCCGAATGAATGCCGTTCAAATGTTATAGAATAGGAGGCACGTGTGATTTGTACATTAGTTACTCCAAAAAAGTGATTATATACAACGAATAAGAAGAAAAAGAAAAACAGTAATTCAAGAATGCAGTAATAATTAAATAAATTAATGACTAACGAATTTACGAACTTTAAAAATAATGTCCAAATTAGCCATCATCATCATAATACAAAGATCAAATTAATGGAACAAAATCATCTACAGATACCGTACTTGTTTTCATTCATCAAACTGGTAAACAAATAACTACCGAGAAGAAAAGTCCATGCATGGTGTTGTACTGACGGGATTAAAAAAACGAATTGATGTTTTCTGTCAATGAAACAAAAATGTGTGGACTTTAACGGTGCTTTTTTGTGGACTTTAGCGTAACTTGTTATTGTGGACTTTAACGGTGTTTTCTTGTGGACTTTAGCGGAGGTCATTTTGTTGACTTTAGCGGAAAGTTTGTGGACTTTAGCGGCCTTGTGGACTTTAGCGGCAAAATGTTGTGGACTTTAGCGGTGTTGTGGACTCTAGAAGAATTATGGACTTTAACGGTGCCACAAGGCACATATGAGAAATTGTTTTTATTTGAAATTTTTCGAATAATTGTTTTTTTTCTCGTCTGATTTTAAAATGAATAAAACATATCTTTAATCTAAAAACATATGGTTTAATTACGACATATAGATAAAACTGCTATTCAGTCGATTTTAAAATACATGCTATAAAAGAGAATACATAAAAATACTTAACAAATTTAAACAAAAAGTCAACCTTAAGACCCCGAATATACTTTTGTAAGAACATTAGATTAATTCCGAATTCCATCTAAAATACATTGTTCATTTAAAGAAAAAAAATGGTGATTCCTTAGGCTATTTTCAAAAAAAAAAATGACTTAATTCTCTGCAGACTGTAGTTTACTCGCACATTCATCAAGTACGTATTTCTACGGCTAAAACAAATCATAATTGTATCTTTTAATTTGTTTAAATTTATTTCAGTGTTTATTTTTCAAACTTTTTATGTAAATAATGTTGGATCATGATCAAGATCGAGTCAGATTAAATTATTAATTAAAACTAAAACATGTATCCAATCTAAATTTTACACATATTATCACCTATAGCAAAAAATTAAACAGAACACAATTTTTGTTTTATATTTAAAAAAAAACATGTACGCTAAACTATGCACACCAAGAAACGATGTACGCTTAAACGATACGATATATGCTAAACGTAACGATGTACGCTAAACAATACGGTATACGCCAAATGAAACGATGTACGCAAAATCGTACGATGTACGATAAAAGGGCGCTTATGTTATCATTTATGGTATGGTTTATGGTACATGGTTTCGTTCGTACATCATTCGTTCAGCGTCCGTACAACGTTCGGTTAGCGTTTCGTTTGCATTCGTACATCGTTCGGGAAGCGTACGTACATCGTTCGGGCATCGTCCGTACATGGTTCGGGCATCGTTCGTATTGTTAACTTTTACGTTACACGGACTGTATGATGAGTTTATTTACAACCACTTGGTCGATGCCACTGCTGGTGGAGATTTATTTCCCCGAGGGTATCACCAGCCCAGTAGTCAGCACTTGTTTGTGCTGAAATGGATTATCAATGATATGGTTATATTTATAAATTAACTGTTTACAAAGTTTAGAAATTTTGAAATACTAAGGCTGTTCTACCTCAGACATAGATTACCTTAGCTGGATTTGGCAAAACTTTTAGGAGTTTTGGACCTCTATGCTCTTCAACTTCGTACTTTATTTGGCCTTTTTAACTTTTTGGCATTCGAGCGTCACTGATTAGTCTTTTGTAGACGAAACGCGCGTCTGGCGTATATAAAAAATTCAGTCCTGGTATGTATGATGAGTTTATATACAACCACTGGCTTGATGCCACTGCTGGTGGAGATTTATTTCCCCAAAGGGTATCACCAGCATAGTAGTCAGCACTTCTTGTGCTGACATGAATTATCATTGATATGGTCATATTTATAAATTAACTGTTTACAAAATTTATAATTTTTGAAATGCTGAGGCTTTTCTATCTCAGGCATAGATTACCTTAGCTGAATTTGGCAAAACATTTAGGAATTTTGGTTCTCAAAGATCTTCAACTTCGTACTTCATTTGGCCTTTTTAACTTTTTTGGATTCGAGCGGTACTGATGAGTCTTTTGTAGACGAAACGCGCGTCTGGCGTATATACAAAATTTAGTCCTGGTATCTATGATGAGTTTATTTACAACCACTGGGTCGATGCCACTGCTGGTGGACATTTATTTCCCAGAGGGTATCACCAGCACAGTAGTCAGCACTTTTTGTGCTGACATGAATTATCATTGATATGGTTATATTTATAAATTAACTGTTTACAAAATTTGGCAAAACATTTAGGAATTTTGGTTCTCAATGCTCTTCAACTTCGTGTTTATTTGGCCTTTTTAACTTTTTTGGATTCGAGCGTCACTGATGAGTCTTTTGTAGACGAAACGTGCGTCTGGGGTATATACAAAATTTTACTCCTAGCTGGATTTGACAAAACATTTAGGAATTTTGGTTCTCAATGCTCTTTAACTTCGTACTTTAATTGGCCTTTTTAATAAATTATTTGGCCTTTTTAACTTTTTTGGATTCGAGCGGTACTGATGAGTCTTTTGTAGACGAAACTCGCGTCTGGCGTATATACAAAATTTAGTCTTGGTATCTATGATGAGTTTATTTACAACCACTGGGTCGATGCCACTTCTGGTGGAGATTTATTTCCCTGAGGGTATCACCAGCACAGTAGTCAGCACTTTTTGTGCTGACATGAATTATCATTGATATGGTTATATTTATAAATTAACTGTTTACAAAATTTAGAATTTTTGAAATGCTAAGGCTTTTCTACCTCAGGCATAAATTACCTTAGCTGAATTTGGCAAAACATTTAGGAACTTTGGTTCTCAAAGCTCTTCAACTTCGTACTTTATTTAGCCTTTTTAACTTTTTTGGATTCGAGCGTCACTGATGAGTCTTTTGTAGACGAAACGCGCGTCTGCACTAGTAACCCGATTTTAACTTGATCGGACAAAAACGCATTAACGCTGTTGAAATGAGATTAATCGTCATTTGATAAATATTGAGAAAAATTAAAAATCATGTTTAATTTATTTCAATGCATATCAAATCATTTCAATGCCAGTCAAATAGATTCGCTTGCAGTCGTTCAATTGAATTCAAGTTGGTGGTAAGTTACGTCAAACAAATAAGCCACGCCCCCGTTAAACTATTTCAAACTGGTATTAATTCGTTTAAACCGTGTTGACACCCAAGCTCTTAACAGGTAAATCACTAAAGCAAAACAACATCGATGTATCTTTCGTTTATTTGTTTCAAACTTTATCAACTTATATATATAAATGCGTGTATTCTAATTAAAGTCACCTACTTCACAATTTAAACAAATGAATGATCAATACACCTAACATATAATAGGCTAGCGCCGATTTGAGAAAAAGCCTCTCGTTAAGGTTTTTAATGCACCTATCTAACACACAGCTAATTTTGATATCAATTAAAAGAAAAATTTCCAGAGCGTACGATTTGGGTGGTCGTCAAAGTTCCCTATGGTCACGTTTCTTGCAAATCTCGCGAGAACACAGACATATCGAACTGATTTGGATTATACGGTGACATTTAACATTGAATATATCGGCATTGTTGTAAATATATTTTTCATTTTTATCTAAGATAGCTTTGACTACATTCTAAAAAGACATCGAATAAAAAAAAAAGAAGATTTTATAAAAAAAATAGTTAATTCAGAGACATCTGTCAGACCAACCCTAAAATGTAAACATAAATACCATATTTTTTAAGATTGTCAGTGTCAATGACTTATTAAATCTCTCATATGTTTTGTTTTTAGAATTTCCATATACCTTGAAAAGACACACACCAAAGATCAATGACTGATAATAAATGTTTGACGACTTCTCTAAAATCTGCATTATCAAACGGTATTCCGGATCTGTATCGTGTTTATCCCACACGCTAAAAATGTATATAAATTGAGTGTCTAATATGCACAGGTAACATTTGGGTTGCCCCAAAACACAAGTCGTGTTTTAACATATTACTAAATCAATATTCGTATATGTGTTACCGAAAGACCATTTTAAGCATTACTAACAATATTGGCATGTGATATGTAAGCAGCAGACTGCATTTAGTAGAATAGTATATTTTTAAATATCATCATAATTTCTCATCATGGATGAGTGTCCAAGTCCTGTGAAATGTGCGTCACCTCCAATGAAGCGCGGTCGCATGTCCATAAATTGGCAACGCTGTTTAATATGTCAAAATATTACACAAGAGACTCTCAGTATGACAACTGATAGAGGTTTTACAACCTTAATGAATGTTGTAAGGAAAAGACAAGATGATGTGTTTAGGTTGTTTTTGAGTGAGGTTAATACATTAGAGGCATTGTTGGTTTAACAAGGAAGAAGGCTACATTGATAAGATGAAATCTTACAAGGCATGTGCTTAGTCAGATAACATCGGCAATGAGAGCACGTTCGTCTCTTGTCCAGGTTAATGACCAATGTCACGATGCAGCAAAACCAGCTGCAATGAAAAGGGATCAAAAACATGTACAAGACCTAATTGTTTATATAACAGAAAATATGACAAATCTATTTGACGTTGATAATCACCCCGTCAGCTCATTTGCATTTCAACTGGTCTCTTTGCAAGTCACGACATTGAATATTCACTGTTAAAATCAGTTGAAACTGGAAGAACTAAAATGAAGATATTTGTTGAGTCATCTCTCTCAACAGACAATGCAGGTAGCTTTTACCATCCCATCAAAATATCAGGACTGAAGACCTTTGAAGATATGAACCCCAAAGTACAACTAAAATGCAAATCTTGGCAAGTTGTAAAAGGTCATTTGAATCCCAAGCTTGTGTTAAGACGTGCACTATCTATTACTAAATGCAGAGATGATGTATCTGTGGAAACTGACTTGTCCTATCCAATTCCCACTGCATTATTTCATGACGTTGGAACTACGAGGAAGACAAATAAGTCTGATCTTGCCCATGAATTGAAATATTTAGTAGGATGAGTCCCTTACATTCCTCCATTCGACCACAGTGTTTCCGTACTAATAATAAATGGCATGAACTTAGTTTAGTCATTTGATTTTAAAAGGATGTCCACATTCGGAGACTTGACCAAATCTTACATTATGCAGGTACAAACAAGGTTGTTGATGTCTTCGATCGCTATGACACTGCACATTACATAAAATCAGTAGAGCGACATAGACGATCGGCAACAACAACTACACCAAAAGTTTATCAAATCGACGAAGGCCGAACTGTTCCAGACTGGACAAAATTTCTATCAGGCAACAAAACCAATCAAGCTCTGATTACTTTCCTTGGTGATTATCTGAGCAGAAATTTGTCTCATATGTTCAAGAAGGAAAATAATTGATTCTTGCCGGTGCATTTTCCAATCCAGAAATAGTGCAACAACTCTCTAATGAGCATGTAATCGCTCTCCCAGACCTTTTCTGTTCGCACGAAGAAGCAGAAACAAGAATCTTGCTTCATGTTCTACACTCTGATAAAATCTTTCAGCAGTTGAATATAAGGGGACGAATCATAATCAAGTGTTCCGATACAGATGTGCTTGTTCTCTGTGTTCATTATTTCAAGGTTCTTATGTCGACTGAACAAATGTGTTTTTTGACGGGGTAAACTAATTCTCTTAGGGACTGTAGAAGGTACATACCAATCCATAAGTCAAGTAAATCTCTTTCACTTTTACTAGCTAACATTCTTCCTGTAGTTCATGCTTTACCTGGTTGTGAAACCACTACCGCCATATTTATTTTCGGCAAAAAGACTGTATTCAAGTTGATAAGAACATCTCCGAGTAAGTTTACAAATCTCCAAAACTTTGACACGATTGATTTTTCCTCATCATTGTCAGCAGCCAGAGAGCTTATTTTAAGCTTGTATAACCCAAAAGACAAATTCGCTTCATCATATGTTGACTGAAACAAGTTATGTGTTAAACTTGCAACATGCAAAGACACAAGTTTGTTGCGATTGCCACCAAGCGAACCTGCATTCAAGGAACATGTTTTGCGGTCATGTTTTCAAACGAAAATGTGGATGTCCTCACATCTCGACCACCCTAATCATTTGTCTCCTTATGAATACGGATGGAAGAAGAGTTCACCTGGCCCGGATCCAGTCTACTTTGTCTGCATGATGACGTCCGAATTCCTGCAAGATTTACTATTTTCTTGCAAGGGGAAATATATATGTAGCACGTCATGTATTTGCCGAGAGCAGCAGATGTCTTCCACTGAGCTTTGTCCATGTCAGGGTAGTGATACCTGCCAAAATATATATTGTAAAGAGGACATCGACCTCGGAGATCAAATGAATGACGATGATGAAGATGAAAACGATACCAGTGACTAATAGCGAAAGAGCATTTGAGCAAAGGGGCAACATAAAGTTTAATTTGCCTCACTGTTATTCAATGTAAATATGTATATTATTATCAATTTTGTATTTTTGTAATAACTCTACCAGTTGAAATAAATGGTTGTGTACTTAAATTCCGTATGCGATAAAAATGGTAGTTGAAAAAATTTTTCTAGAAAAAAAAAAAAAAAAATCTCTTGCTTTTGATCTGCGACCTTGACGTGGTTGGTAAGCTTAAGACAATTAATTCATAATGTATTTATATTTGTCGAACTAACAGGAGACCAAAATAATATAGATTTTTAACTGTCCTGTAAACATAGTAAATATGCGCATTAAAGCAGTTTTACGTTGTGTTTTAATATAGTTTTATCAATATTTTGTAGGTATAAAAAACATGCTAGGCGAGACATTATAACTTATAACACTAGTTATATATGTTATTAATATAAAATCAATAGAATTTGTGTGTTTTCGGTGCAAAATTAAATATTACCGAGCGTTTTGCGTCAATACCTGTAAAAATTATGATTTTCACAAAAATCCGAGATATTTCATTTTAACCACTTTTTTTTTAAATTTTATTTCAGAAACAAAAATTAGATAGACTATAGTTTATTAAATGATATATTTCATCTTATTTTGCAGATGAATTATTTTTTAAAACTGCATTTTTCGAACAATATCGTCAAATTATGACTTATATTTTCCCCCCTTTTTGCCGTTTTTAGAAAATTGTGACCATTTCCCAATTTGACGACCAGGCAATTCTAATAGTACTATTAAAGACCTTTCAAATGATATATCATGTAGCCGTGTGTTAGGTAGGTGCATTAAAAACCTCCGAATCCTTGTTTTGGCGCTCGCCTATAAGGAATTTAAAGGAAATATTAAAATGTTGATGCACGGTTTAAAAAATGCAAAACTTGTGCACCTGTTAAAAATAAAATAGTTAGATATTTAACATATTTTTAATTTGCCAAAATGCAGTAGATCTTTATCTCACATATTCGTTTCAAAACTTGCTGAGTGCTATGAAAACTCGTGACATGTAAGTATGGTCCATTGAAATGACTAACGAAACTTTATGTATTCCTGTATATTTCCGTTTCTCTTTTTCTGTCTTACTATAGTGTACTCGTAAATTAAATATAGACACGGAAATTAAAGTAACCAGAGACATATATTTAAACTTACAAAAAAATATTTATTTTTAACATAGTTTAAATCGATGTTTCTTATATTTTCGGTCAACAACAAATATTCCCTAACTGTATAGTGATATATGGAGTAGCTTGTAAGATGAAGATAGTGCTGACATTTGTTGAATTTAATAAACAGTTAAGTCTTGCTCAAAATTGTAAATGAAGTAATAGCTCAATAAACTTTTAAAACTGTGTCAAATTGTAATACTAGTCACTGACGCGAAACGGGTGTTAAGTGTGGAAAAGCAGCAAAATACGAAAATTGTGAATTGTGGTTCCGATTCTGTAAAGGGATTATTGTGCTGTCATGCACCGTGATGTACAAAAAGTCTTGCTTTAAATGAACATGTATTCTGTTTATATGAGATAAATTTTAGTCTGCGATAACGATGGATAGGTTGATTTTAAGTTTAACGACCTTGACTTGCTCTAAGTCGACATTCTCTTACGTCTAATGCATTTAAAAAAAGTATATTTACTTTAAGGGCATTTAATATAAGTGTACCTACCAAATTAAAATCAACATTAAAATTATTAAAAAGAAACAAAAATGGAAAAGAAACAACTATGCATTGTTGCTCTGATATAATTCTTAATTACTGTATTTTAGCGGTAATTTCTAAATAAAAATTTATTGTCGTAGAAATAAAATATTTCATCTATGTGCTTTCGTTGAAGTTCGCGTTACATATCAAAATGAATTTTATTGGTCGGAACAATTGCAAACTTTCAATCCAGGTGTTCTCATGGATGTCCGCGTTCATGTTTCAATTCAATACACAATATTTCATCTAGGTGCTTTCGTTGAGGTTCGCGTTACATAGTAAAATGAATTCCATTCGTCAGAACGTTTGCAAACTTTCAATCCAGGTGTTCTCATCGTGGTCCGCGTTCGTGTTTCAATTCAATTTCAATATATATGTATATATAATTCAAATCAATTTACACAAATTTTTCAAAACACAATATTTTTTGAAATAAATGAAGTGCCCAATTTCGAAACATTTACTCGGCTTACATAGAAAGGTTTAAGAAAAGCTCTTCTACTTTCTGTTAGAGCTGTGCAGTTTAGAATATAGTGAAATACATCAACCTATCTCTTGAGAGTTCCAAACTACACAGTACCTTTCCTGTCTCATAATTCTACGCCATCTACCGATTTCTATAGGTAACCGATGATTTCCAGTTCTAAACCTCCATAACGTTATCTTATCTTTATAACTTAATAAATCTAAATATTCTTCAAATTCAAAGTTTTCTTTAAACAGTTTCTAACATAATGCTTTGGGAGAATATTCCATTTCTGATTTCCCAGTCTGCTGAAATTAGTGAAAAAATCTTTGTTTAATGCTCAACTTTAACCCTTTTTGATTAAAACTATACTTGTTCTGATTTAACCAAATACATGAAATATTTGAAAATCAATATTTATTCAAGATATTTTTTATACAAATCAACCAATCGAAAGTAAATCAAGCATATACGTTGAATTTATAAATATATCTATATAGAATATTTGTCAATTTACTCTCGGAACTGTTTACAATGTTAGACCAAAAAGATATCATACGGTGTTCCACATA
This sequence comes from Mytilus edulis, assembly GCA_019925275.1. Lineage (NCBI taxonomy): Eukaryota > Metazoa > Mollusca > Bivalvia > Mytilida > Mytilidae > Mytilus > Mytilus edulis. The sequence goes on from CM034349.1 coordinate 1,987,789, forward strand.
TACTGACATAGGATAAGCGCCTAGCTCTCCATTTACCATAAAGCTTGGAGTTGATTTTTTCAAGTTTAAGAAAAGTTTACAAAACTTCAAATGCACTTTCTATTGCATCAATAAAACTAAAGCCCCAAATATCACAGCCAAATAGCAAAATATACAATCTTATCAAAAAGATCGTACTGACATTTAATTAGATTAACTAAAATAATTGCTTCGATATTTTTATTAATCAATCGATAAATTGAAGAACTGAATTGAATACAAACATAAATAAAGAAAATATTTTTTGAACGCCATTATCTTTGACTATCCTACAGGTATACAAGCCAGGAGACTGTACAGTGGTGAAACTATTGTCTGACACCCCTTCCCTATAACCAACTACACTCGCATATACATCTCTGAATTAAATATATATTTGGCAAATTCATATTCTACTTAGATATTTTCAATCGTTTAAGTTTGATAAATACCATTACAAAAAACATATATGTCTCACTTTCCTCAGTGAGGGTATTCCATTGAGAAAATACAATAAACAAGCCGGTTGTCAGCTAAATGTGGATTACGGATTAAGTTGTTGTAAAACTTGAATTAACAAACTGAGTCGAATTTAACACGAATATGTATTTTCTCTTTAACAGTGTTTTTATTCTCTGTTCTTTATTTTCATTTAAACGAAAAGAAATACGTTTTGACAAATTAAATAAAAATAAACATTAAATAAAAACACAAAAAGCATGTATTATTTAAAATGTATTTAGATAGTAGAAATATAATAGGACCAAACATTTCATTTATATGTTTCACCTTTGACCCCAATCATCTGCATGGTATTCATGAATACATGTATATACATTTTGTTGCCAAAATTTCAATTTACCATTATAAATATTACTTAAACTCCGCAAAAAAATCAAAAATTAATATTATGTCTATTCTGTATAAAAGAGGGACGAAAGATACCAAAGGGACAGTCAAACTCATAAATCTAAAAAAAACTGACAACGCCATGGCTAAAAATAAAAAAAAGACAAACAGAAAAACAATAGTACACACGACACAACATAGAAAACTAAAGAATAAACAACACGAACCCCACCAAAAACTAGGGGTGATCTCAGGTGCTCCGGAAGGGTAAGCAGATCCTGCTCCACATGTGGCAAAAAATGCTCGAATTCAAAGATATTAAAATTAAAGTTTTATTCTGCTAGACAAGAGATCACCATCGATTTCAAATTTAGAGTATCAAATATCTGCGTGTCGCAATTTTGACCATCCTCTCCGTTTTTAACCACGAAATGTCTATGAACCACAAAGGACCAAAACCACAGTAGCATTATATAGTCGTAATCGCGTGTCGATATCGTGTCAATCGTACGGTTGTTTTATCCGACTTACTAACTTGATACAGAAAATCTTTTTTTGTTTAAGTAACCAAGGTCTGTCGTTTTTAACTGTTTATATGGGAATTGGTGTAAAAGTCATAGTTCAAAGTCATAAATAAGTGTTCCGTTAAAATTGTTTTCGAAAATCTAATTTGTTCATAATTATTTTATGTAATAAACTTATTTAAATAAATTCGGACCTTCCCTTGTCTGATCACCAGCATGGCTAAAGGTATTTCTCCCATATGTATTGTGAGGGAACACGTTCAGGTATTCAAGCGATTTCCTGTCGGACTTGCAAGTTCGCGCATCGTTTCACTTCTGAGGGTATTGATCAGTGTACACGACCGATAACTTGAAACTTTCCATTTTGAACTATCAGGTGTATAATATACATCTCTGTCTTGCGTGTCCGATAGAGATATGCTAGGCATTACTACTCTTACGCTTGTTTATAAAATAAAACATTTCTGGTGTAAAGAATATTATTTATAAAAATCTAAATAATCCAAAAAAAAGATTTGATAAAATAAAAATTTGTAACTTTACACATTTTTTCCAACGGTAAATTTTGGGAAATGTAAGTACTCGTTGTCAAAAGTGAAGGACAGTTTGAAACCTACAAGAAATATTGATTTAACAAAAATATACGCACTTATCGACCATTCGTTTGTATGCCTAGATAGAAAGTTACGGAACTATAGATAGTTGCAATTTAAAATTGTATACATTTTTACATTGAACATAAGAAAGAAACATACATTTTGTTTAATTTGGGTTAAAAGTTTTGTAAATAGACTAGTCCTCGTATGAAAACAGTATGTTATCATGGGATGTCGATGGACGAAGCAGAAGAAGAGAACCAATTTGAATTAAATACAGGTCGATATTTAACTTGCTTTGGTTCATCGAAGTTATGGACATAGTAAAATCACATATTTCTATTTCAATAAGATTGTTCTCGAACAAAGGAAGGAATTTGTCATCACAATTGTTGGGTATAATGTATAATAATGTGAAGTTAACAGGGTTCTGAAAGTACATTATGCCAAATTTCCTGTTCCGACATGCATGTTATATATGCCACTGGACGTACACTAATTATCCCCAAGGGATGTGAAGATTTTGCTGGAAAACTATTGAGTATCAAAGTTTCAAATTAATTTAGGGATTTATTTTCTTTCTTGGTATTCAATATCAGAAAATAGAATAAACTGCTTGTCCGCTAAATAGGGGTATTCTTGTCCAATAAAAGACTTATAGTTATATTTAAACAAGAGGCTCTCAAGAGCCTGAATCGCTCACCTTAATTTTTTTGGTTAAATCTCTCGTCAATGATTATTTTGGCTTTTCAATTTATTTAAATGTTCTTTGAATCGTCCTATTTTCTTCAAAAGCAAAAAAAAAAAAAATCATTTTCTCCTATGTTCTATTTTAGCCATAGGAGCTATGTTTCTGACATACAAGGAAATGAAATATAAAATTTATACTAGATACTCTGAAACTCATTTAGCCTAAGTTTGGCTGAAATTGATACAGCAGTTTCAAAGGAGAAGATTTTTTAAAGTAAGTCAACATGATGAACAAATTGTGAAAAAAGTCTTTTTAAAGGACAATAACTCCTTAAGGGGTCAATTGACAATTTTGGTAAAATTGACTTATTTGTAGATCTTACTTTGCTTAACATTTTGCTATTAACAGTTTATCTGTATCTATAATAATATTCAAGATAATAACCAAAAACTGCAAAATTTCTTTAAAATCATCAATTCCGGGGCATTATACCTGAAAAACCAGCTACCCAATTTGGCTGAAAATTTCAGGACAGGTAGACCTTGACCTAATAAATACTTTAACTTTTGTCTTATTTGCTCTAAATGCTGGAGTTTTTGAGATATAAGCCAAAAACTGCATTTTACCCTGTGTTCTATTTTTAGCCATGACGGCCATGTTTTTTTGACGAAATAAAAAATAAAGCACAAACTTTATTTTATACACCCTACTGATCATTCAGTTGAAGTTTGGTTGAATTTGGATTAGTAGTTTTAGAGGAGAAGATTTTTTAAAGTTAGCAAATATGATGAACAAATTGTGAAAAATTGTCATTAAAGGACAATAACCCCTTAAGGGGTCAATTGACAATTTTGGTCAACTTATTTGTAGATCTTGATTAACTTATTTGTAGATCTTACTTTGCTGATCATTTTTGCTGTTTACAGTTTATCTTTATCTATAATAATATTCAAGATAATGACCAAAAACTGCAAAATTTCCTTAAAATTACCAATTAAGTGGCAGCAACCCAACAATGGTTTGTTTGATTCATCTGAAAATTACAGGGCTGATAGATCTTGACCTAATGAACATTTTTACCCCATGTCAGATTTGCTCTAAATGCTTTCGTTTTTGAGATATAAGCCAAAAACTGCATTTGACCCCTATGTTCTATTTTAAGTAACGGCGGCCATGTTTTTTGACGGATCAAAAATCGAAGCATACACTTTGAACAGGATAATCTAAGGAACAATCATGCTAAGTTTCATTCAAATACATTCAGTAGTTTCAGAGGAGAAGATGTTTGAAAAATTGTTAACGACGACAGACGATGACGTCGACGACGACGACGACGGACGCCAAGTCATGAGGAAAGCTCACATGGCCTTTTAGGCCAGGTGAGCTAAAAAAGGGAAATATGATATTAAATTGGTTCTGTCTTTTTTTTAAACATCGTTAAAAATATGTGTGTCTAAGGTGAACGACACAAGAACCCTGTAAAACTAGTACGAGAGTATAGCATGTAAACATTCTTTCTCAATAATATGGTTGTATTGGAAATCTTTTCATACAGATTGACAACTCATGGTCCGATATGCACGTAATATTTGCCACATAACGCCCATAGTTCTTTCTAACATCATCATCTTATTCTTTGATAATGCTGTAAACATCGATGGTTCACACCCAAACAAAATGGGAGTAATGTACCTTCACTGATTCTCCGTGTTATACACTTGTGAAACTTAATATATAGACGACATTTCGGTATTGAAATGAATCTACATCTCAAAAACATGGTTTTTAAATAACGATTTTGAGTAATCACCTACCAAAGAAATATAAACGTATGGCAAGATATAACCTTACAGGAATTTAGTTTTCGTTAGACGCAAGAACTCATCACTATAATAAACGTATAGTACGTATATGCATGCAGTTTCAAATATGAAGAACCACGGGTCGATGTCGATAGTCCGTTTTCTAACTGTTAAGAGTTAGACATGTCACTTGTTCATTCTTGGAAGCCTTCCTATTCCCCGTCCGACGATGCATGGGAACTCTTTCTGATGGTGTTGACTATAATTGCTTGTACGGTGTTTCTGTCGTTTATCTGTCCACTCCTTTCCCAACTACAAATGGCAATTAACACTTACATTATAGCCATAAAGTAGGACAATAAATGAACAAAAGACAAATCCGGGTCATGGGGTACAGATAAGACACATAAGTACCAACAAAAGACGATCAAAATTAAAAACTTAAAGTAAATCAGAAACGTGCATGGATCACGCAAAACATGCAGGGGCGACACCGGACTAATAGGAGTTTGCTTCTTGTAAGCCATTCGCCGTGAAACAATGAACAATGATGAAGACAACCTTTTGTTGCAACCTTTTTTTATTAAATTTCCAACATGAGGCTGTTACGGCCCCGTCCAATGTTCTTAGGTATTACATATTTTACTTTCATTGTATTGTAAGCTTTCTGAAATAAATTTTTATATATCATAGACTATGTTTTTATAATTTCTTTTCTATCAAATTCAGTTAAACACTATTTCTGATTTGCTTTTTTATAAATTTAAAATGTCTGCCTCTTTTTCTTCTTTTTTTTAAAACCCCGGTTTTGTATTACCACTGACCAGTTCAGTCAAGAAACAGCTGCTTCATGTTTGCAAAAATGTGTTTGTAACCAATGTAACATGGTATTATTTCCTTATTTTTTATTCCGTGTCTTTAAATATATAGTCTTTATCGGGAGGCAAGATTTAGTCTGTCTGTTGGTTGCTTAGCTATAGTAAACAAATCGATTTACGTCATACTCTGAAGTTGGATGGAAATTGTTTTTTAAATAAATGCCGAACCTTATTAGCCTATAGTACTTTGGTTTCCTGTAAAATTTTTCTCAATTTTAAATTGGGAAGTTTTATCACATGTTTTGCATAATTATTTTTTTTTGTGCTTGCAAATGAACGATTTATAAATTTAGTCATAAGCACAGCTAGCGAAATGTCTTTAGGGTAATCTCAGAGTGTAATTTTTATTTCAACTTTGACGTTTGCATCAGGACGACGTAAACAGCGAAAACGTTCTTTTTTTAGAATGACATTCGTTTTTTCAAACAGAAATCGCTTTTATCTTTTAATTGTTTTAGGCATTAAAAGACCGGTTTCTAAATAAACTTTCATACAATCGAATGAACGAACTATATATAAGCTTCTGGAAGGTCAGGGATTATAACATATTTTTCGTAATACTGAATAAAACGAAAATTTATTGCAGTTAATGGTCGAATTGAAGCTTAATACCTACCTAAAAAATTCATTGGTAAAAGACTTTCATTTTAGTAATCTCTGGTGTATTTAAGATGGATTGGTTTGAAGCGTGAACAGACGAAATGTGCTAACCAGTGCTGCTAAAAAACGGCCGTCTTTACCGAACGTCGCGTTCAACACGCTTTCGTAATCGTAAATACCCTAAATTAAATATGATGGAAATTTTTATTTCATGCACATATATACACATGGACAAAAGTATTGCAACACCAAATTGAAATTGAACACTCTTTATTTTTTTGTGATATAATATGGTAAAATAGAACTAGTTAAACATTATTTAAGTATCACCTGAGTTTAATCAATAAATATCGACTCGATAAGTTTTTATCTGCACATGCAGCTACTGTACCCGTAAACAGCAAAACAGATGTTTTTACCCTCATTGTGTTCAACACTTTAAATAACCACGTTTTTAAAGTTATGTGATTGACACCTTGTAATGGGTCCCTGACAACTCTTAACTGCAGCAAGATGGCAGATTATCAGCATAAGAGAAGCAGGGATGTCGCTGTAACAACTGCACGTATTGTTGGTCATCACCATTCCACTATAAGTCGTTTTGAGAATAAAAATCAGGCAATAAACGCTGTTAAAGACCTTCCGAGATAATGAAGACCCCCTATACCATTTGCTAGAGAAAATCAAGCATAATGAAGGTTGGTCAGAAGGAAACCCATTGCATACAAGACAATCCTAAAAAGAGAGTGGTGGCCATACAGGAGCCTTTTAACAAGAACTGTTCGAGATCAGCTCATCGCTACTGGTTATCGTGCGATAAGACAATTTCGGAGACCTCTGCTAACGAACAGACACACAGTTTTCCGTATCTAATGTAGTGCAGAGTCCGCCAAAGTTGGAAATTAGCATCATGGAGGAAGATCCAATGTTCAAATGGAATTTGGTTCATCTTCCTTGGCCCGATCGTAGCCCGACTTTGAACCATATCGAGCATATATGGGACAATATTGGGCGAAAAGTGCGCGAAAGGTTACCCCAGTTCAAACACATCATGAAATAAACAATACCCTTCATCAGAAATGGTTGCTGCTACCTTAGCAACAAATTAGTCGATTTATGGCAGGAATCAGAAGACGTTAAGATGCGCTATCCGTTTGAATGGAGGCTTCGCACAAAGTACTAATTTTTTGGCATATAACGATCAACCATGATGTGAACAGTCATCTGAAGATTAATTTTGAAATGTCTGACATTGTAAAGTTCGACTACAGTAAAAGTTGTAAAATGCATTTTTTTTGTACAAAAAACACTTCATTTTGTTATTTAAATTGTGGTTATATAAATCATTTTTTTTCAAACATTTTTTGTTCGTTTCAATGCCAATGTTATCATAAACTATGTTTCAATAATATTATACACATATTTTATGATATTTCATCCAAAAAAAGAGACTGATTTTTCACAAATCAAGGTGTTGCAATACTTTTTTCCATGTGTATATATCAGTTTGAAACAAAATGCAATCTTTGCTTCATAGATATCTACTTTTATTTGACTTGTCTGCCTCCAAAACATTTATTCGGCAGGTTTAAGAAAGTTCATTTTTTTCTCATTTTGTACATGTTCAGTGGCAGATATAACGTTTTTGACGTCGCAATCCCACAGAGTCGCTGCATTATATAACTATATGTTAACCTTTGAGAACTGTTCTAAAAGAATGACGGATTTTATTTTACCATGGTGTTTTTTTTTTTGTTTTGTTCCGTTACTGAGGATATATTTTGTCCTGTATGAATCCATATTACAAATTTGACTCCAAAAAGGATAAATTTTGTCTCATAGAAAAATCGGTAGTTTTTATCCGGTAGATTTATTTTCCCATTTTCATCGGATATAATAGTTATTTTGAAAAACTACAAACGATAATTATTCATTCAAGTTTAGTATGCATCATAAATTTATTGATTGATTATAGAAATATCGAAGCAATTCTTTTAGTTTATATAATTAAATAAACAATTAATTTTATTTGGCTATTTGGATTTAATTACCTTAAATGAAAGGGTGCGAATACAATAATATGTTAATGTCACTGTCTCAATTAATTGCATAGTATACAAATCCTTGTTCTAATATAAATAGTAATAATTTGCATTGGCGACAAAGATAGATACTTTTGTTGTGTTGGAAGAATCGTAAAAGTGCTATTCCTCTAAATTTTATTTGTTTAATCGGACGTCGTAGAGTATAAATTTGATTTTTTTTTACCGTATTGTGTATTGAATTGAAACACGAACGCGGACCTCGATGAGAACACCTGGATTGAAAGTTTGCAAACGTTCTTACCAATGAAATTCATTTTACTATGTAACGCGAACCTCAACGAAAGTACCTAGATGAAATATTGTGTATTGAATTGAAACATGAACGCGGACCTCCATGAGAACACCTGGATTGAAAGTTTGCAATTGTTCCGACCAATGAAATTCATTTTGATATGTAACGCGAACTTCAACGAAAGCACATAGATGAAATATTTTATTTCTACGACAATAAATTTTTATTTAGAAATTACAGTAAATAAAAATTATATCAGAGCAACAATGCATAGCTGTTTCTTTTCTATTCTTGTTTTTTTTTTAATAATGTTGATGTTGATTTTAATTTGGTAGGTAGACTTATATTAAATGCCCTAAACGTAAATATACGTTGTTTTTTTTTAATGCATTAGACGTAAGAGGATGTCGACTTAGAGCAAGTCAAGGTCGTTAACTTAAATCAACCTACCCATCGTTATCGCAGACTAAAATTTATCTCATATAAACAGAATACATGTTCATTTATAGCAAGATTGTTTGTACGTCACGGTGCATGACAGCACAATAATTCCTTTAAAGAATCTGAACCACAATTCACAATTTTCCTATTTTGCTGCTTTTCAACAATTAACGCCCGTTTCGCGTCAGTGACCGATATTACAATTTGACACAGTTTTAAAAGTTTAGTGAGTTGTTACTTCATTTACAATTTTGAGCAAGACTTAACTGTTTATTAAATTCAACAAATGTCAGAACTATCTTCATTAATTTTAGTATTTAACACAACATTGCTTGTTTATTACAAGCTACTCCATATATCAATATACAGCTAGGGAATATCTGTTGTTGACCGAAAATGTAAGAAACATCGATTTAAACTATGTTAAAAATAGATATTGTTTGTAAGTTACTTTAATTTCCGTGTCTATATTTAATTTACGAGTACACTATCACTGGGGTAAAGCTGATGACCGTAACTGCATTCATGGTCATCCCAGGATGTCGGATGAAAAATTAGGTCAGTATCTGTATTGTCTGTTACAGTGTTTCTATATCATTTTCTTTACAAAGTATACATTGATACGATGTAAATTTATAAAAGATTCACAAAGTACTACCGAAAAATGTTCAGGAAACGCGAAATTCAATTTGAAAAAATCGCTAAGATGTCCGTAAATCATTATCAAAATATGTTCAAGATGACCGTAACATAAAAAAAGGATGACCGTGATTGGTAAACAGATGACCGTAACTTGTAAAAGATAACCGTAATTTGTAAAGAATGACTGTAATTTATTAACTTTAAGGATGATCGTAACTTTTAAATGCTGACCCTCAATAATTCTAAGAATATACGTATTAAATTTTTGTATTCATAGCTTTTTGTTGTGTTTGTCTCAATAGGGGCTTAGTTAGCGGATATAAACATGTTTTATCAATTTATTTTTAACTATTTGCCGTATATTGAGTTCATGACAATGATAGTAAATTGCAAATTTATCGTAAACAATGAAATATTTATTGATAACGACTTTAAAATTTTAATTCAAATTGACAGAGATACGACGAAAAGTTGAAGGAACAAGAATGTGTCCCTCTGAGGTATCTCTAGTACATGCCTCATCTACACTATAATTCTCTATGTTCAGTGGGCCGTTAAAATGGGGAAAAACTGTAATTTGGCATTGTGATTAGAAAGATCATATCAAAGAAAACATATGTACTATGTTCAGGGGTCGAAAATTGGCGCTGGTCCGGTGGTCCGATACACGTAGAATTTGTGTCGGACCAGTACATCTTGTCAGCTGGTGGTCCGGCGGACCAGTAGAATTTTTTTGTTAAAATCCATGATTGCATCTCTATCTCGGTTTGTTTACAAAAAAATAAACCTGAGAAATTATTTTTAGGGTATTGGGGGTGCTATTTTTGGAATAAAGAAGAGGAAAGCAGCTGAGGAAAATAAAACTAAACATCTGTCATATCTTTTAGTGGTTATCAAATGAATGTAATTTTTGCAGGACCAGTAAATTTTGAGCCGGACCAGTAGATCTAAAGTCCATTGGTCCGGCTTGTCAGTACACTAAAAAAACTTAAATTCGACCCCTGACTATGTTTCAAGTTGATTGGACTTCAACGTCATCAAAAAATCCCTCGAACAAAAACTTCAACCTGAGCTGGGACAGACGGACGAACGAGCAGATGAACGGACGAACAAACGAACGGACGCACAGACCAAAAACCATAATGCCCATGAATGGAGCATAAAATCATAAGCATAATAATCAAACACATGAATATCCGGTAATCGAGCCTGGGTGTATGGGTCCAGAGGAAGCATATTAAAATCTTAGTTTGTCTTTATATGGGCGTTTTTCAATAAAAACGTATTTTCTTGTCCCAGCCACTTTAAAAAAAATGTGTTTGATCTTTGCAAGTAATTTTTTGTGCAGTCAGTACATTGAATTAGATTTAACATTTTAAAGCAAAGAAACAGTTTATTTTTAGAAATGGTCCAAAACAACCGAAATGGCATTTCCCTAGACCGCCTATTCGGCAACATTCATACTCTAAAATATCGTAAACAAATGAAGAAATAAATGTTTTTTTTTACTTTACATAAGTTCTTTAATAATTCAAAATTATGTTCAGAGCCAACATATTTTAATAAACAGCTTTCAATATAGTTTTTTTTTAATTTCAGAAGGTGTGTCCCTCACAAAATGTCCACTACGAAACGTAGTCATTAAAATTTGCCAATAAACAGTTTTAAAAAATCAATGTAATTTTTGTTTGCAAGATATATAAACATTAGTGTCTTACAAAAAAAGTGATGCTTTTATAACGGCAATTAAATTGTTGGTAAGAAAAATTTAGCACATCAAATGGACCAGAGTGATACCGTATTTTTGATAATGTCCACTACGAAACGGGTCAAATCTCCTTCAGTATCTGGTTTTAAAATTATGAAAAAAATATCAGTGTACAGCTTCATAAATGCTTTGATGAATACAATCAGTCTTGTTACTATTGCAATATAGGGATTGTGGGGGGAAAATAAAACATGCAAATACGTCCCTTACGAAACGGTCCCCTACGAAACAAGTTTGGGAGAAAAAAGTTTCGTAATGGACACTACCACTACCATGCAGTCTTTTTTAATCTTTTTTCAATTATATTCGTGCAAAACAAATAACAAGGGTTAGTTTCATGTAATTTTTATTATGTTTTTTATTAACATATAATAGGGTTGATGTCAACTACGAAACTGTTTGTCCACTACGAAACGGTTTTGTCCACTACGAAACGCATCAAAATGTCCACTACGTAACATGAGTTGAACCTTCATATGTGAAGTACTGTCTAATATTTATCGATAAAAATGGTTTTCCAATTCAGAAAAAAAAAATATATTTTTTTTAGTATTTAAAGTAAACAAACTGGAATGTCTATAGGAAACATTTAAAATTGCAAAAAATATGTGTGTTTAGAAGAAGTTTCGTAGGGGACAAAAGTCCCCTACGAAACAGTACACAAATTATGAAAATAATATCATTTTAAAGAATATTTAAGATAGCACTTTTTATTTACAAACAGGTCTATCATAGAGGTATTCAAAATAACTCTTGAAATTAAATTTTAGACAAGTTGATTTTCCATTTTTATTAGGTCTGAAATTTACGCTTTTATTTTTTATTTTTTTTTTTTTTAATTGAAAAACGCCCATATATGAATAACATTGCTGTATATACAAATTGACAATGTTCCCTCAGTAGTCAATCCAAGAGGGGAGGGTGGTCCGGGGTTTGGAACACCCTTTTTATTTACCGATCAGTGCATTTGAATGGGGACACATAGTTTGAACCCCCTTTACTTTGAGTTGAGACCCCCCTTTTTGAAAAATGGCTCAATCCGCCCCTACCCCTTGTGATACGCTATACGCACAAGATTATTTTAAGGATCTATTTTGCTGGAGCTCGCCTTCACTAGTTTGGTCGTAGTATTTTAACAAGAATGTGTGCAAAGTACACGGATGCCCCACTCGCACTATCATTTTCCATGTTCAATGGACCGTGAAATTGGGAAAATAATCTAATTTGGCATTACAATTAGAAAGATCATGGCATAAGCAACATGTGTACTAAGTTTCAATTTGATTGGACTTCAGCTTCATCAAAAACTACCTTGACCAAAAACTTTAACCTGAAACTTCCACTTTCATTTTCTATGTTCAGTGGACCTTGAAATTGGAGTAGTCAAATTTGGTCTTAAAATCAGAAAGATCATATCATAAGTAACAAGTGTAGTAAGTTTCAAGTTGATTGGACTTCAGCTTCATCAAAGACTACCTTGACCAAAAACTTTAACCTGAAGCGGGACAGACGGACGAACGAACAGACGGACGGACGGACGGACGGAAGAACGAACAGACGGACGAACGGACGCACAGACCAGAAAACGTAATGCCCCTCTACTATCGTAGGTGGGGCATAAAATCATGTTCTGTTATTTTACTTGCAAGACAAAATATAAGACAAATCGAAGACAATATGATATCAATGGATGTACATCCATTGGCATTTTTAAAAAAGTGCATTTATTATATGTCATTACAAGGAATTCCAGAAATAAAAAAAAATCTTTTGGCTTTTAGTTGGAAGCTGTGCAGCACTCTTTTTTTTTATTATACTTGTAAGGTGTCATTTAATCGCGCTTTTGTTGCATGTTTTCCCTACTTTTTCATGTGCATGTCTTGTTGTATGTTCATTTTAAAAATTATACCATCTACCGTAAAAAAAGATATATATGGTGAACTTTGTATTTAAAGCACGTCTTATTTTCTCCTACCTATAGGATAATATTATACTCTCATATAAATACGTTTCATATCAACGCCATTAATCATTTGATACAAAAAAGTAGTTATACAAATACGGATATTTCTTAGAATTGACGATCATCCTTTAAAAGTTACGGTCATTTTTTAACCAATTACGGTCACCCTTGTTATGAATTGCTGATTCTGTTACGGTCACCTCGATTGTGATTTACGGTCATCTTAGCGATTTTTTTTAATCAAATTTCCTGTTTCATGCACATTTCTCGAAAGTAATTTGTGATTTCCGTGTGAATCTTTTATAAATTTACATCGTATCAATGTCTCCTCTGTTAAGAAAATGATATAGAAACACTGTAACAGACAATACAGATACTGACCTATTTTTTCGTCCGACATCTTGGGATGACCGTGAATGCAGTTACGGTCATCAGCTTTACCCCAGTGACTATAGTAAGACAGAAAAAGAGAAACGGAAATATACAGGAATACATAAAGTTTCGTAAGGCATTGCAATGGACCATACGTTTCTTACATGTCACGAGTTTTCATAGCACTCAGCAAGTTTTGAAACGAATATGTGAGATAAAGGTCTACTGCATTTGGGCAAATTAAAAATATGTTAAACATCTAACTATTTTATTTTAAACAGATTCACAAGTTTTACATTTTTAAACCGTGCATCAATATTTTAATGTTTCCTTAAAATTCCTTATATGTTACGTGTATTGATCATTCATTTGTTCAAATTGGGAAGTATGTGACTTTAATAAGAATACACGCATTTAGATATATAAGTCGATAAAGTTTGAAACAAATAAACGAAAGATACATCGATGTTGTTTTGCTTAAGTGATTTACCTGTTAAAAGCTCGGGTCTCAACACGGTTTAAAACGAATTAATACCAGTTTGAAATAGTTTAACGGGGGCGTGGCCTATTTGTTTGACGTAACTTACCACCAACTTGAATTCAATTGCACGACTACAAGCGAATCTATTTGACTGGCATTAAAATGATTTGATATGCATTGAAATAAATTAAAAATGATTTTTTATTTTTGTCAATCTTTATCAAATGACGATTAATCTCATTTCAACAGCGTTAATGCGTTTTTGTCCGATCAAGTTAAATTCGGGTTACTAGTGCTGGTGTATATACAAACTTTTAGTCCTGGTATCTATGACGAGTTTATTTACAACCACTGGGTCGATGCCACTGTTGGTGGAAATTTATTTCCCCGAGGGTATCACCAGCCAAGTAGTCATCACTTGTTGTGCTGACATGAATTATCACTGATATGGTTATATTTATAAATTAACTGTTTACAAAATTTAGAATTTTTGAAATACTAATTCTTTATTACCTCAGGCATAGATTACCTTACATGTAACTGGATTTGACAAAACATTATGAATTTTGGTTCTCAATTATCTTTAACTTCGTACTTTATTTGGCCTTTTTAACTTTTTTGGATTCGAGCGTCACTGATGAGTCTTTTGTAGACGAAACGCGCGTCGGGTGTATATACAAAATTTTAGTCCTGGTATCTATGATGAGTTTATTCACAACAACTGGGTCGATGCCACTGCTGGTGGAGATTTATTTCCCCGAGGGTATCACCAGCCAAGTAGTCAGCACTTATTGTGCTGACATGAATTATCACTGATATAGTTATATTTTTAAATTAACTGTTTACAAAATTTAGAATTTTTTAAATACTAATTCTTTATTACCTCAGGCATAGATTACCTTACATGTAACTGGATTTGACAAAACATTATGAATTGTGGTTCTCAATTTTCTTTAACTTCGTACTTTATTTGGCCTTTTTTTTTTTTTACTTTTTTGGATTCAAGCGTCACTGATGAGTCTTTTGTAGACGAAACGCGCTTCGGGTGTATATACAAACTTTTAGTCTCGGTATCTATGATGAGTTTATTCACAACCACTGGGTCGATGCCACTGCTGGTGGAGATTTATTTCCCCGAGGTTATCACCATCAAGTAGTCAGCACTTGTTGTGCTGACATGAATTATCACTGATATAGTTATATTTATAAATTAACTGTTTACAAAATTTAGAATTTTTGAAATACTAAGTCTTTATTACCTCAGGCATAGATTACCTTAGCTGGATTTGACAAAACATTATGAATTTTGGTTCTCAATTCTCTTTAACTTCGTACTTTATTTGGCCTTTTTAATTTTTTTGGATTCGAGCGTCACTGATGAGTCTTTTGTAGACGAAACGCGAGTCTGGCGTATATACAAAATTTAGTCCTGGTATCTATGATGAGTTTATTTACAACCACTGGGTCGATGCCACTGCTGGTGGAGATTTATTTCCCCGAGGGTATCACCAGCACAGTAGTCAGCACTTTTTGTGCTGACATGAATTATCATTGATATGGTTATATTTATAAATTAACTGTTTACAAAATTTAGAATTTTTGAAATGTTAAGGCTTTTTCATCTCAGGCATAGATTACCTTAGCTGGATTTGGCAAAACTTTTAAGAATTTTGGTCCTCAATGCTCTTCAACTTCGTACTTTATTTGGCCTTTTTAACTTTTTGGATTCGAGCGTCACTGATGAGTCTATCATAGACGAAACGCGCGTCTGGTGTATATACAAAATTTTAGTCCTGGTATCTATGATGAGTTTAATTATTCGTTCATATTAGATGGGTGACAAATCCAAATAGCTTTCTAAAATATCTTCGCTATGATTTCGCACTATTTGTCTGTTGATAGTATTAAACAATGTACTCTTAACTGAGGAACGAGCAATCATTTCTGCATTAAGTTTACTAGTAACGGGTGTTATAACTAAAACTGTAATTTTAAACTGAAACACTTTGAAATTGTTGTATTTATTTCAAAGAAAAATGTCAAATTCTTTTTCGGAAAGTCAATTCATGTTCAGTTCACTCATTGTCGCGATCGATTAAACACCAGTCAGTTATGGTTCAGATAATTAAAAAACACGCCTAACGTTCAATCAAGTACTGCTAAGTCCATTAAGTACACTTTAGTGCATTAAAAGGTCGTTGCTAAGTACTTTTTAGACATTTATATTATTTATATTAGTTGAGGATTACTTGATTTTGATACTAGTAAGCAGATAGATAAAAAAAAAAGAAGCGAAAAACAAAATATAAAAATAAATATACAATTGATTATAAACAGACATAATTGGCACACGATTGTGGATCAACATGTGTGCTTACAAGAGGGACGAAAGATACCAGAGGGAGAGTCAAACTCATAGATAGAAAATAAACTGACAACGTCATGGGTAAAAAAGAAAGACAAACAAACGAACAATAGAACAGAAGACATAACATGGTAAACTAAAGACTAAGCAACACGAACCCCACCAAAAGCTGTGGGTGATCTCAGGTGCACATGTGGCACCCGTTGTGTTGCTTATGACATGCGTTTTACTTTCTACTTCTACCTTTACAAAAATTACATGATTAAGTACTATATATACCATTGTTCTTGTGAGGGTGTGTTTGTCACCATATGTCAATGAGTAAGACTCTGTTATACACAATTTGTGATATCAAATAAATATAATGATTACCAGCTTGAAATAATATTAGAAATTGATTTCCTAGCAATACTGTTGGACCCCATATATATACTATTAAATGAGGAGACCTTATTTTGTGTGACGTTATCTTTCTCCCACAATAAATTAATCATCATGTATAGTCGCATTTGTCATCCTCACATTTGATTATTCACTTTTGGGTTCTTTTTTGGGAGGAAAACGAAAATAAATGCGTCCGGATATGGTTTCGATCAGACTTTTAAGTTGCAACAAACAGTTAGGAAATATATTAAAATGTGTTCTCATAAATTATACCATCCCATTTCCATTGCATTATTTAGCTGACTGTTTGTGTCATATATGTGCATATGTATGTAAGCGGAATCTTCCCTCGATTTTTTATCCAGTATATACAATGGTATAGTATAATTCCTTGTGAGTTGATGCAAAGCAACAATATGCATGTATTTGTTATAAAAGATTGCAAAAGAAGGAAAATTGTCACATATTTCCCCATACTTTTGCTTAAAGTAGAATTTCAATCACTTGAAGCAATATCCTTTCTTAAACTGTTCACATATATTTTTCAATAAATCTGATGAAAATCATGTTTTTCATATCATGTTTTTGTAAAATTGCGTCAAAAACTTCTTGAAAAAAAAAGTTTGTAAACATCACATTAATATCTGAACCGATGGCCGGTCTAGCTATAAAAATACGGAGAGTCGAACAGAACATACCTCATTAAACATGTAAAACATAACCTTGATGTTCTTATACACCATATTTTGAAGTAATCAGTTGTCTAAAAAATAATTGTATTACACAATAACTTTCATATTTGAAAAATCCATTTCCGTTTAGAACAGTTTTAAAATTGTACATGGTTATCACAAGTACTTGGGGTTCTTGGGGAAAGGACATTCTTTTTTCGCGTTTTATGTTGTTGAATATGAGCATGCATAGACATAGACAAAAGTGTATATAGTTATTAAAGGTACCAGGATTATATTTTAGTACACCAGACGCGCGTTTCGTCTACATGCTATTAACTATCAATTCCGAGTGTACTAACCACGGAGTTCACTGATATATTGTGTTGAGAGTATTAATACAAAGTTTACTATCCACGGCGGTCACTGTAATATCATCTATAGACAAACTATCAATTACAAGTTGACTATTCACGGCGGTCACTGATATAAAAATGTATACATATATAGAAAGACAAAAAACCGACTCTTTATATTGTCATTTTTGTATTTGGTTTATTAGTGTTAACTGATCATACGGACGTTTTTTTTTTTGATAATTATTCAGTTTATTGCACAATTGTTTTTCTACTTATTTTAATTGTATATGACGTGGTATAGATGTTTATTTTGTATCTCGAACACCACGTGTATTTTATTCATTCTTGTGTGTTGGAATATTCTTAACTTATTTGGTAAGTTTCAAATTAAATGAAATAACTGTTTTGTTTTCTTTAACGATAACTTGTACGCGCTACAGAATACTGAAAACCTGAACATTATGAGTATATATCAATCATTGATGACATTCTGATGGTGAGTTAACATGATCATTAACATGTATACATAATGAGTTTTTGTTGATACTTTGTATAAAGTATTGCCAATCGTTTCATGTAAACAGAGAAACAGAATACATAAAACATAAATGAGAAATATTATATTGCTCTACGAGAATAATGTCTTAACTTTCACATAAACAGAGACACACACATATACCTACACAAAAACATGGTCATAAAACTTGCACACACACACTCCCTGTCACACAACTACTCAACCATGAGTACTTGTACACCTCTCCTTTTGAATTACATCATTTGTACATATACATTGTGGTTGATTATATATATCAAAATGTATCTTTCAAAATTTAATACATTTTCTTTCTGTGAGTATACTATTTCCATACCATTCTAAGAACTCTTTAAAAACACTATATGCATCTATGTACTTGTGTTTAAACTCTGATGCATTATTACTTCTGTAAACAGCAAATAAAACAATTGTTAACAACACATTAATATCAAAATATGAACTGTCATGAATTTTGCATAGATAACATATGTGTACCTATTTCTATTTTATCTAGTAGTTACTCAACATTAATCCAAAATGCTTGTAAACATTCATAATCTTTAAAAAAAAAGATTATAATTGTCTACTTGGTGACATATATGACATTGATTATCTTTAATTAGTTTCCATTGATAAAGCAGTTGATTACATGGCAATATATAATTGATCAATTTCCACCTAAACATTTTTAATTTGTTATCATTTAACTGGTGAAATGTAAAGTTTAATATATCATGACTATAGCTAACAAGGTTCTAATTTTGTTATGTATTCGTTTTTATTCTATAGCTAGTCACCACTTCATTTTAATCATATATATCTATTATATAGCTATTTTATAAAATTCACTGTTTGCAAAACTATGTATTATTCCTGATAATAATGATGTGTTTGTCCCAGGCGGATAACCCTGTCCGTATTGGTCACAACGTTTTGGAACTTTTTGGCCCTCGGCGATCTTCAATTTTGTAGTTGTTATGGCTTTCAAACTTTTTTCATCTCCGCATAATTTTGTGTGGACGTAGCGCACGTTTGGCGTATAAAAATAGTTTTCAACCTGTAACCTTTTGATGGGTATTATTCGTTTGTTGTACATAAAATTGAGAATGGAAATTGGGAATGTGCCAAAGAGACAACAACCCGACCATAGATCAGACAACATCAGAAGGTCACCAACAGAACAGGTCTTCAATACAACGAGAAATTCCCGCACCCGGAGGCGTCCTTCAGCTGGCCCCTAAACAAATATATACTAGTTCAGTGATAATGAACGCATGTCGTGTAATGTTGTCATTTTAATGTTATAATTAACACTGCCATTAATGGGTTAGACCTTGGTTAAACCAACATTTTCATCTCGATTATTTTTTTTTTATATTTACATCATTGAAAAGGTAGGTCCATGCATCATATGTCTAAGTCTTAAAGAAATTCACCGTTTCATTTTATGTTTAGGGTATATTGAATATGACTAGTTTTGGGGTACCCAAAAAAAAAACGGTCGAACACACTAGTAGGTTAAAATCGTTGAGTGTTTTTGCACATGTTGTCATTAGAAATACCCCTAACTATTAATTTGCATAGAAGAAACATAATTTAAAGTAAATCTAAAACATCATGACAATAGCCTTAATTGTAAAAAAAAAAACCTTTTTTTTTTCGGTTTGTAATATTTGATACGGCCAAAAGTGTGGCCAGCTCAGATAACATATCTTTTTTTTTTATTTAGCCCCCAACAAAATTTTGTCGTTTAATTCCTGTAAAATTTTGTCTAAACATTAATTGGTTATTAATCTTTAAAATCACAAAATTTAATAGAATTTGACAGTTTGAAATTTTCAAATTTTCAATAAGTTGGCTAACAAGGCAAACGAAAAAAGTAGAATTTTGGGACAAAATTAATTTTCCCCTTACAAAACCTCCTAAAGACTGTTTTTGCATTCTTTTAATGTGTAATAGTCAAAGGAGTACTGACCCAATAATAATTGTAATCAATTATAAAAGGAAAAACAGTATTATTCAGTATGGGACGATAATCCTTGGCACGAGTTGACATCATTTTTTGTCACAACTATTTTTTTATTTCTCTACCCAGACTACAAAATGCCCTGTCATCAATAGCAGACACTATCAGAATTCATTTTTTTGACAGTCTGTCACTGTCTTAGTACTATTTTTATGTTGTAGATTATCTATTACCATATGCTTGTACTAGGATTGATGTTCAGATCATATCTGCTAGAATAGTGCCTTTTATATTGGGGAAAAACAAACGCAAACAATAAGTAAACTCCACTCTGTATCAATGACTTAGTACTAAAACCATATTACTGAATAATTTAATTCATATGTTAAAATCGAATGTCCTAAAACTTCCAGGATTTTATTCTAAATGATCCCACAAAGTCCTTTTATATTGTACCTGACAAAAGAGGGTCTGGAAAAAATTGCAAAAAAGTTAAATCCTTTTTGGAGGGACATTTTTCTAAATCTGGCTAAATTGAAGCCAGAAAAGGTGAAAGATGAAAACAATCCCATTAATATCCTGAGTCAACCCATTTTGCTGAATATTAATATTAAAAGATGTGGAAAGCCATTTATTTTTGAAAATTATTGTAATGATGGTATATTTTTTATAAATGATTTAATCTCAGATGGGAAAAACATATTGACATTTGAGCAGCTTAAAACTCAGTATGCAGTTAAAACCAATTTTGTTGAATATTATGGTCTTGTTAGTGCAATCCCAGATATCTGGAAGAAAACAATTTCAGATCATGGTAGATTAGATATTATTGAAAATGATATTGTAGAAAAACTCAAAAATGATAAAAAACCATGTAAATATTTTTATCAATTATTTCTAGAAAAAATTAAAGAAAATCCTTTAAGATCATAAAATAAATGGTCTAATGAAAATTTTCAAATCAAGTTATTACATAGAATTGTATACACAAACTATTTTCTTTATAAATGTGGTTTAATAGAAACAGAACTGTGCACTTTTTGCACTGAAACCAAAGAAAGCTTATTGCATATTTTTTGGGAATGTATATATAGCAAAAATATTTGGATAGCACTTCAAGATTTATTATTAAAATGTGGATTTAGCCTTAAACATATAGAGGCAAAAGATGTTATTTTTGGTATTGGGGAAATTTTTGACCCATATAATGTAGTACAACATATAATGTTGATTTTAAAATTTTATATTTATAGCTGTAAAAACTCAGGAGAAAAACCTTCTGTGAAAGGTAGTATTGCATATTTAAAATACTGTATAAGAATAGAACAACATACAGTAAATTTCTTATCTCCTACACAAAAAGAATATATAGATAAAAAATGGTTGCCATTACAATCTGTCCTAGGTGATTTAAATATTTTATAACTGGTACGAAAATTATAGTTATATTTTGTTGTATGTCTTGCTATTTAGAGTTGTCATATAATAATAATATCTTTAAGACCATACTTGAAACTGTACATGTGTGTAATCCTGCTTGATTGTTTTCTGTCTTTATGTCAAAAATAAACAAATTACAAAAAAAAAAGTCCTTTTATAGTCATTATAGTCGCTCCAGAACTCATCAGGCTCAGTTCATTTGTGTTTTTTCTTCTAAGCATTTCATGTATGAATGGTAATTTTCTACCTTTTCGTTCACATCATTAAAAAAAATGTTCTTTAGTTTAATGTTTGGTGGTGTCAAACATGTACCGCTTACTAGATCTGCCTGCATCATTCTCATACCCAAAAGCAAACAACATAAATGCTTGATCACTGTTTAATTTATTGCTATGTTATAACGCACTAACACTAGTGCACGATTTCAGTCTGAAACTGTCATTTTGGTCTGATCATATCTTAATTGACTGGATTTACTGCTGGAAAAAAACGTTCAGATTTTTAAGAATGTTCAGGCACCGTTCCGATCGATAGTCTCATCAGGTAAATCAGTCCGTTAAGGCATGTCAAGATAAACGAGACTGAATCTTCTAGCGAGCTGTTTAGATCCGTTAAGACCAATACAGACCATGGATACAAAATTATGTTTAGATGTTGTCAGACCGTGTCCAGTCGTGTTCAGATTTTAATAATTTGGGCAAAACACGAGTGAAACTTTAAAAGTGTTTATCAGGGGTTGCTCCCCTTTTAAGAATAAAATAAAAATTAGAAAGAAGACGGTTTATAATAACTGACAGTCTACCACGTCCACTTAATCATGTTAATTAAATAAAAAACAATCAATTTTAATTCTTACTTCTTCCTATTTTTTGGATATTATAAGCCCAAAGTCATAATACTGCGAATTGAGTTAAAAATCAACAGATTCAGTGCCGAAATAATATGTATTTAATGTATTGAATATAAGCACCTGAAACTTTATATTTAATTGTTTACAAGTGATTGCAAATAAATGTTATTATATAAATTTAATTACAGCCTGGTGCCGTGGTGAAAAAATTGTCACCTTGACGTAACAGAACATTTTTATACCCTTAAAAAAATAAAAAATATGGATGTCGGCCGTGAACACTTGAAAACGTGATCTTAATATGTTTAATTCAATTTTTTATGTAGACTTACTATTTATGAATATGCATTATTATTTAACTTTTGATGTTACCTATATAAATTTCATTTGAGATATTGTAAATTTGAGGCAGGGAAAAACTATAACTTTTATATGTCTTTTGTCGTTTTTCGTTCATTGTCAAGACATTGTCTGTTCATTTTTGCCAGACTTGTGCGTTTGACTTTCCATCTTTATGTTTAATAGTGTCTATAAACCAAGAGCCTTTTATAACTTTTAAGCCTTCGTTAAAAAAAGGTTGAATATTATTGCAGAAAAGGGCATAAATGAATTCATTCAAATTTATATTTTAAATACATAGGTTTGATAAATTATAATGAAAATGTAACGTATACGTACCTGAAGTCAATTTACTGACTGAGTTACACATATAACATGTATGCATCATAAGAAATCTGGTTTAATTTGAAATACTATTCATTAGGCCCGGCCATTAGGGAATCATAAGGGACATTTTCCGATGATAATTAATCAAATCTGACAAGTATTATCAAATACGGATAATCATTCTTCACCCGTAAACGATTTAACGGTTATCATACCCTCCTTTATTTTTGTTGTATTCATGTCGGCAAAACATATCGCTTTGGCGAAGTTATTTTACACTCAATTGTAGACATGATAGAAGGGACACTAGTCTACAGTACAATATAAGCAGAGCTGGAAATTGCAATAGGTGAGTAAAAATGAATAATATTTTAAAACATGTCTATGATGAATAATCATGGATCCAAGATTTCGAACTTTAAAGGGAAAATGTGCATATGTGCATGGTACATGTGTGCATGCATGTCTGGATCGACGTTCTATATCACCACACTCGTACATAGTATCCTGTTCATAGGCTAAGTTAGAATGTATGTGGGCTTGTTCTGGGACTATAATACTAGTATAAAAGGTCCCAGGCTTGTTGAAAAATTGTTCCTGTGATTGGAACTCCCATTCTTTTGAAGATCAATGCATTTAAAAGGGTACATATATGACTGACTATAGTTTTAATCTGCCCTTTTAAATGGCTGGACCCACCACTGTTAATTAACTTACTGTTAAACACAGCCTGTATGGTATTTAGAAGGTTTTTGTTGTATTGTGGGATGGCCTATTACAAGTTATTATATACCCTACATATTGTTAGTCCTAATAATTATGACGTCTTGGAAGGCTATTTTAAATTTTTGCTTTGACGTCTTCCTGCGATGTAAGGCATCAAAGGAAAAAAATATAATAGCCTTTCAAGATTACTTAATTATTTGTACTAACATATATATTGTATATTAATGAATTGATAACTGTCACATCCTAAATTTGCATGAAATATTTGCCACTGGGTTTTTTAAAACCAATAACCAACTAATCTTCACATGTCCATATGTGTATAGCCGCTGGTGTGTGATGTACAATGATAACTATTATTGCATAGCAATATAATTTTTCCCACAGAAAGTAACCAAAAGTTAGCGTGCAATAAATTAAAATATTGCACTAGTGCAATAAATCCTCAGAATTCAAGTCGTCATCATGACGACAAAATCCTAGTTTAATCCAATTTTTACTATCTAATATTTATATTGCTATACAATGAACGGAGTATTGCATGAATATTGGGGAATGTTGTCCCTCATTGCACTCGCAAATTTGTGCAAGATAAGATTCTACTCGGAACAATATTCCCAAACATTTATGCAATAACCCTATATTAATAAGTAGAATTTGACAAAATTCAAGTTGAATATCACTACAGCATCATGACATGTACAAACATGAAAAATCAAAAAGGTACATTTATAAAAAGTGATACAAATAATTAATTTCATTGACTTATATTTTAATTTAGTCCTTGCTCACAAATGTCATCTTTGCCTTTTTACCTGTTTTTTGTCTTGGGCTGCTGTCTCTCTGACTCTATTTTATTTATATATATTTTTATATACACCTGTTTAACATTCAGTATGTGGGAATAACAAATACAAAAATATTTCTGTAAGGCAAGCATATTTTTCAGGTAAAAAGATAGAAAGTCACAGGACTGATAAAGTTCATAACTTTGATAGGACAAAAAGTCACAAGACAGAACGTCTATACTCAATTTTATGCATGATTTGTTGACAATTGTTTGAATATACCAGAGAAAAAATTTGAAATATTTTTGTAACAAATATTCAAAGGAAGAATTAATCATGGAAAAGAGATATTTCTTGGCAGATTGAAGCCATTTTAGTATCAAGTCACTTTGACATTTTTGTAATAAATTTGAATAACAAAGTTGATTCACATATATATATAATAGCTCAACAAATGCATGTTCAGTATGTTTTTCAAATGATTGCTGAGTCATGAAAACCAGGATAACAAAACATGAATATATTTTATAGTAATAAAGAATTGAAAATGAATATTTATTGAATGGTTGGTTTTATCATGTAACTAAGTAAGGGTTCACATTGAACCAGTGTTATGAAGGTAGTACATGTTTTTCTCAAAATGAAAAAAAAATATCTGTAAGTATTATATCATCATCATGTTAAAGTGGAGTAATGACACTCTGCACATGGCATGCAGATGTGTCTTATATTATCAATCCAAAGAACTTTTAATCAAATTAGTGTGGCCTAAACTGTTTATTTTAATCGTAACGGTGCACTTGAATTGTCTAAGCGCTTTGAAAATTGCCGTTGAAAAATTCGGGATGATAATCGTAACTCTATGGAATTTTTCTTGTTTGATAATCGTAATTTCTTTATCGGATATTAGTAACTAAAAAAAAAATATATGTGTCTCTCAGCATTTGAATGGTATTTTGTGTATTAAAATGCAAATGTCCAGTTAATTGATGACATAACGGAAAAATAAAAATAAATGAAGAAACTTACAGTTAATATTTAGGACAATTTACTTATATATCTCAATGTATGGGCGTTTTTCAATATAGACGTGATTGCTTGTCCCTCTTTAAAATAAATGTGTTTGATCTATACAAGTGATTTTTATGCAGTCAGTACATGGAATTAGATTTAACATTTGTAAGCAAAGAAACATACTATTTTTAGAGGGATTAATAATATATTGATTCTTGAATGATTCAAAATAACCAAAATGGCATGTCCCTAGACGCCCTGTTCATCATTCATACTCAATGTTTGCAAGATATATTAACAAAAGGGTCTTACAAAAGAAGTTATGGTTTTATAAAGGCAGTGGAATTGTTGTCAAAAAGGAGCACATCGAATGGGCCAGATTGATACCGTATTTTTGTTAATGTCCACTACGAAACGGTTCAAATCTCCTTCAGTATCTGATTTTAAAATTATGAAAAAAATACCAGTGTACAGCTAAGTACGTGCTTTGATGAATAGAATTATTTTTGTTACAATTGCAACAAAGGGATTGCGGGGAAAAAATGTAAATATGTCCACTACAAAACTGTTTCCTACGAAAAAATTATTGGAAATTTTGTCTTTTTTTGAATAATATACGTACAAAACAAATAAAAAAAGGTTAGTTACATATAATTTTCAGTACTAGTATGTTTTTATCAACGTATAATAGGATTGATGTCAACTACGAAACTTTTCTACCACTACGGTCGAAACGGTTTTGTCCACTATACGACACTCAGCAAAATGTACACTACGTAACATGATCATGAGTTGCACGTTCATATGTGAAGTACTGTCTTATCTTTATTGATAGTAAATGGTTCTCAAATTCAGAAAAAAATGAAATCTTTCTAGTTTATAAAGTAAGACAAATTGGAATGTCTATAGGAGACATTAAACTAATATGAGATGTGCGTTTAAGCAAT
This sequence comes from Mytilus edulis, assembly GCA_019925275.1. Classification (NCBI taxonomy): domain Eukaryota; kingdom Metazoa; phylum Mollusca; class Bivalvia; order Mytilida; family Mytilidae; genus Mytilus; species Mytilus edulis. The sequence goes on from CM034349.1 coordinate 2,014,465, forward strand.
TTCGTAGTGGAAACGTTCACTACGAAACAGTACATAAATAAGTACAATGATATCATTTTAAAGAGTATTTTAGATTGCACTTTTTATTTACAAACAGGTCTATAATATAGGTATTTAAAATAACTCTAGAATTGTTTTTTCGACAAGTTGATTTTTCATTTTTATTAGGTCTACAATTCCCACTTTTATTGAAAACGCCCTAATTACTGACAACAATATGCATAACCTTTTATATATATACATGTACCTATTAAAGATATGAAAAATGAAGCAGCTGTCGAGTCAGGTATTGTGGTAAGTAGATATTTTAATTTATTTCAAAGTTTCAATAAGATGTGCGCGTTTAAGGTTTTTTTTATAACATGCAGGGATTAGCAATATCCCATATCCCAAAAGTGCAAAACTGTAGTTCCTAATTTCTCTTCAAACTGTCTCTAGCGAATACTAAACGTTTGTCATACTTCATTATGGCATGATAATAGGGTAGGGGATAGAATTGAATCAACAGTGACTTCCCGGGGACAGAAATAGCACATATAGATACCTGCAATAAATGATCCAACACAATATTTACTACATTTACTATGTTTTTATTCATGATGAATCAATGTTTTTAACAATCTTAATCACAAATCTGATGTAGTGTGACAGTGACTTATGCATTTGACCCGAAAATTATTGCCATATATCATAACTTCCTTTAAAATTACCTCTTCGCTCATTCCCATATTTTGTGACATTCCTAGTTCTTTTTTTTCTGTTTTCTGTATTTTACCCTAGTTTGTGTTTTTCCCATTTCCAAATTTCTTGAAGCTTGTTTACCCTTCCAATTTTATGATATAATAGTATGTAGCTGTTTTCATTAGAACTATTAATAATATATGCACAAAAAGAAATATCATAAGATAATGAAACCTAATTAATTCATCACCATAATTTCATCATATGCTATCAGATATACGTTTTTAGTATCAATATCAATAAAACAGTATCCAGGTACGAGTATCTTTTCATTTTTTAATACCATAATTACGATTATCTTTTTTCCGAGTTACGATTATCATCCCAAATTTTTCAACGGCAATTTTCAAAACGCTCAGACAATTGCAGTGCATCGTTTCGATTCAAATATGATGTAATGGTAAATAAAAACCTTGCAGCTGAGTAACTATTGTCAAACACATGCTACATTTGAGAAAAATGACTGTAAATATTTTACCTATATCTACCGTCGCCATATAGGGATAGTCGTAATTCCAGTTACGATTATCTCTTTAATACCAGTGCATAGGTTTGTACGTTGTTTTCAGTTTAGACTTGTTTTATATATAAAAAAAATTTAATAAAAGATTCCAATAATGCATATATTTTTATTTAGAAATAATAAATGCATTATCTGGCAATATTGCACTTTTTTTTTAGAAATAATATATGCATTAACTGGCAATATTGCACTTTTTTTAATATATTTGTCTATACTCAGGATTTTAACAATTCGATAAATATATATATATATATAGGCGTAAACAATAATGTTCACGTGTGCAGATATATTTATAAGTACGTCTGATCCACTGACAAATCTACAACAGATTTATCCATCGGATCACCAGCAGTGATAGTGATACATGACTGTGTCCATTATGTATACACACTTTGTCTGAACATCAACCCAACAATGTTAGATCTGTAAATTTGCTTTCTCAAATATTTTGTTCTTCCCTCGCCGGGATTCGAATCCATGCTACTGAGATATCGTGACACCAAATCGCCTGCACTGTAGCCGTCCCGTTAGACCACACGACCACCTGGGCTTCGTAAAATGAAGCTTTCGGTGGCCGGGTGCTACCTTTTCACGTCAGATAATGTAAGATACAGTCACAAAAAATAAGTATATTTATAAGTACGTCTGAGCCAGTGACAACTCTACAACAGATTTATCCATCTGATCACCAGCAGTGATGGTAATACATGGCTTTGTACATTATGTATATACAACTCGTCTAAACATCAACCCAACAATGTTAGATCTGTAAATTTGCTTTCGCAAATGTATTGGTCTTTACTGGCCGGAATTCAAACCAATGCTACTGAGATATCGTGACACCAAATCGTCTGCACTGTAGACGTCCCGCTAGACCACACGACCACCTGGGCTTCATAAAAATGAAAAACACGAGTAAATAAAATACTTTTATTCATTTAAACAAAAATATATTTGTTTCATAATAACATTATGAGAAGTGGGGCGAGTTCGAAACTGTTCTAAGATCGGTCCTATAAGATATACTTAGAACATAAACTATGATAAAGTTACAGTCGGACCGACTTACAACAGGTATCAGCATGCACATAGAAGCTATAAGAGGATTATATTTGTAAGGATGTCCCAACCGCGCTGTCCTAAGCATTGGCTTAATAGCAAAGGAAAAAATCGAAATAGTGTATCAAATTAAATAGCCAAAAACTATAATTTAAAAAACTATTAATTATTAGAAAATAATTATTAGTTTTGAACTAAAATTAATATATAATTTGATGATATAACTGTACATTTAAACTCTTTGAAACAAAACATAAGTAAAAAAGCATAACTAAAAAAATTACCGAAGCAAGACTACAGGGCCCAGTTTTTATCTTAAATATGTGAGACTCAGATCGACGTCCGGTCTCTAATAGACGTCTGTTCCTCAAATCGACGTCCATATCTGACGTCACAATAAAATAACATTCCAAATCGACGGCCAATGTTATTTAATCGACGTCTATTTTTGGCTTCTCTAATCGACGTCCAATTTTTTTGTTTTTCTTATCGACACAGAATACAAAACTGACCAGAGCCGACAGCAACTGAAACCTTTTCGATCTATGTGGAAAATGTTTTTTTTTTTATTTTACGGATTTATAACATACTAGACTAAATATGTAAACAGGTTGTGATATCTTTCTTTTCAATTTTAGTCTTAACATAAAAATAAGGACATGTGGTATGAAATGAATAATGTAAACAATTCAAATTAGAAAATAAACGGTCTTTATTTATAAAACAATCTGAAAAACAAATATGACAGACGTTAACCATCGAAAACCACTTTACCCATAAAGAATATGTTGAGGTTAAGCATGTGTGGGAGCACGTCTCAACCCAGAACAGTTGTGTAATAGCACCTTATTTAAACATAATTCAACTTTCCTGCGTTTACGTTTCACTCCATGTGTAAAACTCAGAAATTTGTTGAAAAATATAGTATCTATAATGAGTTTATATATCTTACAGAGTCTGAATTATAATACTAAAATAAAAATTGGCTAAACTTCTTTATTTTATTTATTGTTGAAGATTGAATAATGTCCTCTAGATATCGTTTGGTTTTCTTTGTTGTTAGGTTGCTTTCTCCTTGATATACACTTTGATACATGCTTGTCATTTATTAACAGGAATAGAAATGACACACTACTATGTAGATCGATGTGAATAACTGTTTATCAAGATAACTTTTAATATGCATGATACCTAGTTCTGGTTGAAAAAAGTCTATATGGGAAGTATAAATGTATAAATGTTTCAACCCTACAAAAGTGTAAACAATTAAGGCCAGTAATTTATTATTCCATAATATTGAATATCGATCAAATTAAGACGACTACAATCAATCGGGCGTAGTTTTGGCAATACATGTCGTCACATTGGACGCAGATTAGAGTATAAAAATATTGGAAGTCGATTTGAGAATGTGATGTTAGATTTGGACGTCGATTTGAGAAACGAACGTCGATTTGAGGAACGGACGTCGATTAGAGGCCAGACGTCAATCTGAGTCTAACAAATATAAAAAAGGAGATGTGGTATGATTGCCAATGAGACATGTTTAAGTCTCTACAAGAGATCGGAAATAAAATCGCTTATAAAATATGTTTTTATATTAAAACGCATCAAATGTTAATTTAAAAATATTAAAACTGGATAGAAATTTGTGTTAAAATCATTTTGTTATCACAAATTGTGGAAAGAGGGACGAAAGATACCAGAGGGAAAGTCAAACTCATAAATCGAAAATAAACTGACAACGCCATGGCTATAAAGTAAAAAGACAAACAGACAAACAATAGTACACATGACACAACATAGGCCACTGATAAATAAGCAACATAAACCCCACCACAAACTTGGGGTGATCTCAGGTGTTCCGGTAGGGTGAGCAGATCCTGCTACACATGTGGCACCCGCCGTGTGGCTCATGTTATAAGAAAATATGGTAAATACATGTAGTCTTATTCGGTAGGTCACATTCTCGAAAGGGAAGGGGACTATAGTTACGACGTAAGGAACATATCCGATATCATCTGTGAAACGGTTATTCCATAACGGTGAACTTACTCGTCATAGCGTCCGTAAAATTTACGAAGGGATGCTTTCAACTTCACCTTTTGGAACTCTTGGTTTGATAGCTTTTTTGTGAGCAGCAACCCTCTATCAAGAAAATCATGATAGGAAATACAAGCACGGAAATATCGTATCAATTGAGAGACATATACCCCGTAAGCTGGTGTTTCTGGAATGTTGCTACTTAGAAATGGAAATATACAAAAGAGGATGTGGTATTATTGTCAATGAGACAACTAATAATATTTAAAAAATAAATATTAGTTTTAAATTAAAGTTAATATATAATTTTGATAATATAATTAGATATAGGAAGATGTGGTTTGAGTGCCAATGAGACAACTCTCCATCCAAATAACAATTTAAAAAAAAGTTAACTTTTATAGGTCAATGTACGGCCTTCAACACGGAGCCTTGTCTCACACCGAACAACAAGCTATAAAGGGCCCCAAAATTACTAGTGTAAAACCATTCAAACGGTAAAACTGTCTATTTAAACTCTTTGAAACAAAACATAAGTAAAAAAGCATAACTACGTTTTATATTGGAATTGAACAAACTAATTGTAGATAATTAAAATCAAATATATAATCGGTAAAATTATGATATGCTTTGAGGGAGTTGAATTCGAAGTGTCATGGTTTCAAACTTAAAAATTCAAAGGCAAATCTCGTGCATTTTTAATATAACTACTGAGTACTTCAACTATTTTATTTTATAACTGCAATTTTTATACGTTTGAATATAAGCAAAACAGAAAAATAATAATTGTACCGAAGCAAGACTACAGGGCCCAGTTTCATCTTAAATTTAAAAAAAGAAGATGTGGTATGATTGCCAATTAGACAAGTTTAAGTCTCCACAAGAGACCGGAAATAAAATCGCTTATAAAATATGTTATTGATAAAAATGAACGAAACACACATTGGAAAGCTTAAATCATCCCTTTTGTCGAAAAGTTTTCTTTTCAACCGACCCTCATTGTCAATTTCAAGATCTGAGGCCGACTTAACTCTGTCTGTTGTATCCTTTATCTCTAGTCCAATTGGATAGATGCATTCAACATAGTCACCAAATTTTGAATTAATTAATGAGAGAACATCATCTGTATAGCGGAAAGTAAAGTTAAAGGATATTGCTAACTTCTTATCTTTCTTCGTAAAGAGTTCCTGTATGAAGTCATCCTCATAATAATACAGAATTAAATCGACAAAAAGAGGGGCACAGTTGGTTCCCAATTGCAACTGTTAAGAAACAAAATTTACTAATCCAATAAAAAAATGGACAATAGTGTTCGCAAAAAATGTATCTTAATTTTGTCTACTTTTGACCAGTTCAAACAAGCTCGACTAGTGAAGTGTACAAATTTTCAAATAAATATAATAATTGTTCTCTAGAATCTCCCCCTTTTTTAATTGTATACAATCACTTTTTTTTAAATCTTTTTATTATTTTGTAAAACCACAAAAAAAAACATGAAAAAGTATAAGTTGAACTTGTTTTTTAACTGCTAAAATGACTAAATTTGAAGATATGTCAAATGAATGTATAGTTATACATTTAATATAAAAGTATAATTAAGAAACGACTTTATATCAAGAATTAATCCTCAAATATGCATAAATTCCAAAGTTTACGTATTGCCCAAACTTATGTTTGGCAATAGGATGAATAATCATCATCAGATTTCAGGAAATAAGCTTAATGCCTGAACATTTCAAAACAATGACTTTATGCCTAGGCATTAGCTTATTGCCTAGGATTTAAGCTTAATGCTTTATTTTACATATTGCCGCTAACATATATAGTTAGAAACTACAAAGGTACATATATAATTCGTCTAAACATCAACCAAACAATGTTAGATCTGTAAATTTTATTTTGCAAATATTTGTTTCTCCCTGGCCGGGATTCAAACCCATACTTCTGATATATCGTGACATCAAATCGCCTTACACTATATCCGACCCGCTAGACCACTGAACCAACTAGGCTTCACAAAAAAGCTTTCGGTGTCCGGGTGTTACCTTTGCTCGTCAGTTTTAATCTAGTACAAGATATATAGGGCATGAAAATGGTATTGTTACAGATTATAACTTATAAATATAATTATTTTCTGTGACTGTATCTTTCATTAATTTGTAGGATCCTTTACTATAGATAATTTAGCTGATCTGTAACAATAACATCTTCATGCCTTATATATCATGTACTGCAGTACGCCGCTAGATTAAAACTGACGTGGAAAGGTAACACACGGCCAGCGAAAGCTCTATTTTAAAGAGCCCAGGTGGTCGTGTGGTCTAGCGGGACGGCTGCAGTGCAGGCGTTTTGGTGTCACGATATCACAGTAGCATGGGTTCGAATCCCGGCGAGGGAAGAACCAAAAACATTGTTGGGTTGATGTTTAGACGAGTTGTATATATATATATATTGTTGAGTTGATGTTTAGACGAGTTGTATATATATATATATTGTTGAGTTGATGTTTAGACGAGTTGTATATATATATATACAACTCGTCTAAACATCAACCCAACAATGTTAGATCTGTAAATTATATATATACAACTCGTCTAAGCATCAACCCAACAATGTTAGATCTGTAAATTATATATATACAACTCATCTAAACATCAACCCAACAATGTTAGATCTATAAATTTGCTTTCACAAATTAGATCTAACATTGTTGGGTTGATGTTTAACGAGTTGTATATACATAATGTACACAGCCATGTATCACCATCATTGATGGCGATCCGATGGATAAATTTGATGTAGAGTTGTCACTGACTCAGACGTTCTTATATATATATATACGCGTCTAAATTCAAAACTAAGTTCAAACCTATGATTGATTGCGTTGGATAAAAAACCGCAAACTTTATACGTGTGCATGTATATATATATATATATAACAAGTCAAAAAGGGTACAACATCACCATAAAATATACAAATATTAGATATTTTATGGTGATGTTGTACCCTTTTTGACTTGTTATATATTATATTTTGTAGTGTACAGAATCATATTACATGATCCATCGCCCTGTAAGATTGATCGTTGACTATTTATTCAGTCATTTTATATATATATATATATATATGTATATATAAAGTCTCTGAATGATTGTATAATACAAACTATAACACAAATTCCCATACGTTTCGGCCATTACGGCCTTCTTCATTGGAATAAATTACAACATTGAAACAACAATTACATTTTTTGGATACATTACGTTATAATAACTTCTATGACGTTCATTACCGCGTTTTTCGCATTTTTAATAGAAATATGTTTATTATCGTTCATACATTGTGACGAGTCCTTCAGGTTCTAAAGTTTTTCATTTTTTTTTTATCCAAAAGGCTTCTTTAGTTTTTCTGTAAGTTTCTGTCCCAAATACTATTTCTATGGCAGTAAATTTTAAATTTGCCATTGAATGATTGTTCTGAATGAAATGGTTGGCTACTGGATCTTTTGTTTTCTTTGTTCGTATTTTTGAAAAGTTCAATAGCATTCGTTGATATAGTGTATCACCCGTTTGTCCTTCATATATAACTTTTTCACATTTTGTACAATTAATTGCATATACCACGCCTACGGTTTTACAATTTATTTGTCCCTGAATGGTATATTCTTTGCCGGTGTTGTCACAAAATACTTCGGTTTCATTTATATGTGACCATAATGCACAATGTTTACCACATGGTCCACATCCATTAGTTTATTTATAAAATAGTAAATTATGCTTTTTGTGCACTAAGATGTCTTTTATGTTGTTATCACGTTTAAATTCCAGGCGGATCGGGGAATATTTTCTTTAGTCTTAGCTTTTTTCTAAGTATTGAATGTACATTTGGAAGCGCTTTGGAAAAAGTAATTACTAAAGGTACCGTGTTGTTTTCTTTCTTCGGTTTGTACTGCAATAGATCTTCTCGGTTTAAATTGTCAACTTTTTTCAATTGAACTTCAGTTGACGAGTTATTGTATCCACTAAACAAACAGTTGAGAGATACCATCAAGTTTTACCAGAAGAAAAGTGTACAAATATTGAATAAAACAAAATAGTTCAAATTATAATAGCACATAATTTGAAGTTTTGTATGTTATGTAAATTACGAAATGACTTGAACTTATTGGATTTTTCTTGCTTTTGCAATTCTGCTAAACATGAAAGTGCATTCGTAGGTTTTAATCTGAATTACATCGTTACGGTTTTGTCTTTATTTCGGCTAAACTTTAAACTTAACGATGTTCAAGACTGAACTACGGGTAAACAGCTATTACATATGAAAATCTAAACTCAACAGAGATACCGACTGTCCTTCTGGTTTCTTTCGCCCCCCCCCCCCCCTTTTTATCATTGTGAACGCCAGACGGCGCGTTTCGTTTTCATTAGACTCAAACAGTAGTACTGAAATCAAAGCATACGGAAACCTATATCACATAAAAAAAAAAGGAACAATAGTATACCGGTGGTAAAAAATCAAGAAATTGATTGAGAGAAAAAAACAAGGCTTCAAACCATAACCGACGAAAACACAATATCTATAAGATGAAAACAAAGGAACACCATGAACATCGAAGTTCAACAGAAAACCAGCACCAACACTAATATAACATATATCATATAACTGCCATATTTTAGACTAGGTATAGACATTTTCTAAGAAAACATGGTGGTTTGAATCTGGTTTCATGGCATGCCAAACCTCCCGCTTAAAGACATTTTTTATCGCTAAAAGACAGCAATACAGCAAAATAAACATATACTACAATAGACGACACAACATGCAAACAACAGAACAACAACGAACATATGTGATGGAATTTTATGTAAAATAGAACTCGAAAAGATATAACTGCATCTATGTCAAGTGCAGATAGATGCAGTCCCAACCTGTACAAAAGTTAACTTTGAGCAGACTTGTTGACTGCTTTCCAAATTAACCTGAGAAATTTTAAGCAGACACGCAGGTTGCTAGAAAGTATATAGGTACGCTTTTTAGGACTGTTGCATACCTATTTACAAGTCTGCTCCAGATAAAAAATTTGGACAAGTCTGCTATTGACCAGTTCTGAGAACAGATATAAAACCAGTACTCTAAATTGATACAGACAACATTGTTGTAGTCATTGTATTCCAATACAACAAATCCATACATATAATACCATTGCCAGCAATATTAGAACACAATGACTACACAAATTTTGTCTGCATCAATTTAGAGTTCTAGCATATCCACTTTTTATCGATTTTGTTTTTACATTGTATCATAGATGAAATTTATTCGTTCAGTGTATGTTCAACTGTGTTAATATGTAGTGTATTGAGTTTAGCCATTTAGGTTGATATTTTATATTGTGTCTTTCTTTGATGTGTCTTTTTTAAGGGTGAAGTTTTGGTAACACTTAAACGTGTACCCCGCTGTAATTGTTTTCACCTGTTCTAAGTCAGGGATATGATGTTCAGTTGTTGTCGTTTCTCGTTTTTTATATAGATTGGACCGTTGATTTCCCGTTTAAATGATTTTGCATAAGTTATTCATGGAGCCCTTTGCAGCTATCTGTTCGATGTGAGTCAAGGCTCCGTGTTGCAGACCGTACTTTAGCCTATAACGGTTTACCTTCATAATTATGACTTGGCTGCACACTTGTCTCATTGACACTCATACCACATCTTCATATATCTATGAAAATTATTATGTGGCTATGTACATGTAGATGTACATAGTAAAGTGCAAATATGGTCAGTTTTAGTCGATATCGTTTAATAACGTTTAGCTATTGTGTTCCAATATTGCTGTCATTTGTATTATTTAATCCATCCTGACATCACGCAATTTCTGATTAACAATGTGACTATTTAGATTTATATAATAAAATGCCAGTTTTGGTTGATGTGTTAAAATATTGGTGTTATATGAGTCAGCCTAAGGTATAAAAAACTTATGTTTTGTTGCAAGGTAATATTTTGAATAAAAAAAGGAAATCTGGATGATGAGAACAAAATGTTTTAGTCATTATATTCAAAAACAGCTTCCATTTGTATTATACAATTTCTTACCTAACATAAAAATATTTCTGATTTTTTATGCGGCTATATAAAAAAATAAAACAAAGTGCAAACATTGTTATTTTGGTTGAGGTGTTCACATGACTTTGATGTACGTCTGAGGTATCACAACTACTGAATTTTTGTTACGTAACAATATATTGAACAAAAGAACGACATGGTAGCACTTTAAATGTATGCGGACAAAATTTTATTGTCATTGTGTTCCAATAGTGCTGTCATTCTTTTATATAAGCCATCCTGACATAAACATAATTGATTTACTATACGGGTCAATGCATATAGATTTACACATAATAAAGTGCAAATATGGTCAGTTTTTGTTGATACATTCAAATAATTTTGTTATATTAGAGCCAGTTTGAGATGTGAATATAACTGATGTTTAGTGATTATTATATTATTTTAAGCAAAAAAGGACACTTTTGCACTGTTGATTGAAAACCGAGCAGAACTGACATTTCATATAAAATACTGGTTTATACAATTTTAGAAATTTGATTTTTATTTGAATAGTATATCCAATGTCCGTTATCATTGTAACCATTAATGTTTTTAATTCAAAGAAGGGATAACGATAACGGAAAAAAAATGCAGTACATGCAAAGTTTTATCGATACTGAATATACAAAAACATTGTCTATAATCCATATTGTTTATATCACGGACGTATAATATTGATCACCTTTATTATCTGTATAAACTAATGCAGCTGTTAAACACCATTACTTTACAGGATATTTTTTAATTTAAACTAATGAATATTAATCAATCCCTAGCATATGGACTTGTTCACTGATCCATGAAATGAGGGCGATTTCAAATGAAAACTGTCTTACAGGCATGAAAACATTGGTACGCACATGCTAAATACAGTTATTCTATTTCTCATAATAAGAAGGAAATTAACAGTACAGAAAATCTTCATTTTTTTCAAGTAGTGAAAATGAGGTCAAGGACAATGGACACATGAAAGACGGAAACTTCAAAATATAAGGCATCTGTATACAAAGCATGAATCATTCCAGATCTTCTAGCTTTTAAGATATAAAGTTTTGAAGAAGAGAGCTAACGCCACCGTCGTCGTAGCCGCCAGATAACTATCCCTATGTCGAGCGTTTTGCAACAAAAACCACAGGGTCGACAAAAAATGTCTTTTTCTGGTTGAAACCACAAAAGCCCATAAAATGTGTTCAGTAAAGCATTGGAATGTTAGGTTGGTTTGGGGACAGGGAACACAACTATATGTTATTCTTTCGACAAGATACAGTAACAAAGTATAGAAGTATAAACTTAGTTATTCAAAATTATTCATATTTTAAGATTATGCTCAGTTGTTTTAGTTTATCTTTCATATGAATGTTGGTTCAAATAAAACATGATGTCTATATTACTTCACATTTTTGCCAAGAATGATTTAAGAAAAAAAGATTATAACTCAATTGTTATCATGTTTCTTTCATAATCGAGTACAAGTTAACTCGAGCTCAGCATTCTTTTTTATTTGATGGCCTAAATAGAAATTTTTGGGAAACAAGATGTATAAATGGACCAAAAAGGGACCCTAAAGTGAATTCACAGAAGTCCATTAGCGATATTTATCACCCAAGAGTCAACTTTTGTATCATATTCCACTGTTTTGAGACTCTGGAGATATATAGATTTGACCACTGTAATAAGCGAGTTCCGATATTTTTCAACTCGGGACAGTTTCATTTTAACATTTAAAGCACGATATTGTCGAGCTTTTTGAATAATTCAAATTTAATTATTGAGAGTTGAGAAATATCGTGATTCACGTCATTATTAAATTTAGACCAATCATCTGCCGGAAATAAATTGTTCAATATAGAGGAGAGAGATTTTTCTCACACCGATCAAGAAATGAGTAAATAGCACTTTGATCATTTTCTAAATCAAGGCATTTGGTAAAATTACAAAAGAAACTTGACAAAAGATGCCTTGTCATTTTATAAATTATCGGAGTGTTAGTAGCAAATGGACAAATAGCCCTCTCAGTGTCAGGTACTTTGTAGTCACACTCCTAATGGTTCTACGGAACCTTGTGTCTTTCCTGTGATTGCAAAGAGGGACGAAAGATACCAAAGGGACAGTCAAACTCATAAATCTAAAACAAACTGACAACGCCATGGCAAAAAATGACACAATTGTCGGTGTAAAAGTGTAATGTTTTGACTGCAAAACGTTTGCCCTTTTATTAGGCTTGTCAGTAACAATATAACATAGAAAAACACATTAAACATATCAATTGAAATTGATTAACTAACAAAAAACGTATCAACAAGCACAAGTAAGCGTACACTAAACGAGTTAATTTGATCAATAACACAATGAAACTATAACCTTGAACAAAAAGTCGTTAAATTTAGTATAATAACGTACACAGGCAAAACAAAATAATGTTGTTGTTAGGGGGACATGAAGAACTGAATTTTTTTACGAAATCAATAATTTTGTTTTTCACAGAACGTTTACAGAAGGGACAGTTTAGTATCATACTAAATTCTTATCAAAGGAGATAAATATTTAAATAGTAAGACGAGATCTAACTAAAAATAAGAAAATAGTTAATAACAAGAATGCCGTACAAATTGTATCAACAGGTCAAATTGACACAAACGTAAGATTTGAGAGTACTCGAAGTAACTGACAGCTAGTTAAAAGTCAACAAGAATTAATTTCAAACAACCCGTTTTAGTGTTTTAACTTTATCGACAGTCAAAGAAAACACTGCACAATGCTAAAAAAAAAGCAAGAGGATGGATAGTAAGAATTAAACGTTTAAATACATATGTGTAATGTTTTATATAGATACATTAATCCCAATATAAAAAAAATCAATTGCAAAAATTAAAAATTAAGATATGTTTTATTTTTTTATGACAATTCATTATGTGTGCCATTGTTAACAATATTCAAACGGGTAACGACAGTAACCATACTTAGTCTTCCTTTTTTACTAAAGCGTTTGTTTAAAGGTTTGATGAGTTTACACGGGTAACATAATGATTTCCGCGCTTTTAGTACAATATTTCCGTAAATTCAGGAAGTTAAATACTGTTTATAATAAGTCAAACTTACTAATCAAATAATTGTATTTATGAAAGCATTTAGTAGAAGTATTAAATATTGTACGGTAACGAAATCCCTGACTTATTAATTTGTTATTAGTGTATTGATAACGTTCGTTAAAATCTATGACATCAACACCGATAACGACAAAACTCGCACTTGTATGACAATCTCATATTATTTGATTATTTTGGTTATATTTGAGCAAAATAAACAGACAACATATGTAAAAATGTGGAATAGAGCCGTCAACATTGTGAAATAATTCTTATCACCATTAAAATCGAACAACTTTGTCAACAAAGAAAATTAAAATGGCGTACAAGCAATCTATTCACATGGTAGACAAGCAAATATGAAAGATATGAATACAAAAAGACTATAACACATTAACACCATGCAACAAGGCTATAACCTTCAATGGAATTTACCTATGATGGTTTACCTTTATAAATTGATATTTCGATGGATAGTTGTCGCATTGGCACTCATACCACATCTTCCGTTATCTAATTAATCTTCATGGTTAGAAATGTAAAAAAAGGCATGTAACAAGCACATGATAACACGTTAAATGATGATAAACATCGCCAGTAGCTACAGATGGATACCAGACTTTTTGACAGGTCTGCTACTGACCACAAGCGTGGTATGTTACAGCCATTGTTATCTTAAACACGGTAATCTTTCAAAAACAGACCCGTTCTCGGGTCTGGTCTGCTTATGACAAATTACCGTGTTTAAGACTTTCTATATAAGATTTGAGCTTTTATCATTTAAACAATAATTACATTGTTCTTTTCCGCCGGAATAGCCAATGACCATACTTGTTAGACTCTGTATAAACAATAAAAATTTCCTTTTTTTTTAATCTTGTTTATCCTGCTATGGACCTTTAAACTATACTAATACAGTTGTAGAAATAATACGGAGCGATTTACCTATACTAGACGTTAAAAGTTTCCTGGTATCCTGCTTCTTTTTCGAGTGAATGGGTGTTTCAAATTATTGTAGTTCAATTTGGATTCCTCATTGCGGTCCGCGTTAAAGTCATGTCGTTTTTTTTTCAATAAAATTCGTCGATTGGAATAGAAAAGATGTACATTATTATATGTAGGATAAAGACACTAACTGTTTAGTGCCTTTATATAGCAGCTTTTTTTGTTCTCGTCTTAAAACAGGAGTTATATCTCTCTGAACATTACACCTGTTTTGCCTCTTAAAAATAGAGCAGAAATCTAAGGACACTGAACACTTATAGTCTATATATATTAAACAATGGCTATAAAATAACACGCTTATTAGCGACAAATGTTCATGCAGCTATCATAAAAGAAAGGACAGTGTTTGCTTCTTTCCCATTTTTTACAATATCTCCCTAAATATGCCTCTTTGCATTGCATGGATTAATAACCGTGATGAACCTAGTTTGCTTCAAATGCACGAATTTTTTTTTACAAATTATTCAAACGGAAACTTATTGTGTCTGGACATGTAAGGTGTTGTTTAATTATGGACCTTCTCATCAATTTCGACAGATTTATCTTTAGCCGTTATAAATGATATCTGTGACCTCCAAACAAATACGATACCTTGAATAACATAAGACCGTCAATATCCCTTAAAATACAACTTACAATTGTAATTTTAACACATATTGGTCTCTTTTAGACATTGATTAATAAATAATAGTTTGATATTTACATTCATTTTTTATCTTTAATCTACATCATGTTATAATTTGATTTTTATTATGTACTATGTAGTGCTCGCGTTATTGAGTTATATTCATGGTACATTCCATTAGCTAACATAAAATATCGTACATATATTACTTTGTCTTCTTGTAAACCTGACTGACAATAAATATAACTTCAGTATGGCCTTTGTTAGTCTTGTATAATTTTTAATTTTAGTTTCTTGTGTTCAATTTGGAGTTAGTATGGCGTTCATTATCACTGAACTAGTATATATATTTGTTTAGCGGCCAGCTGAAGGACGCCTCCAGGTGCGGGAATTTCTCGCTGCATTGAAGACCTGTTGGTGACCTTATGATGTTGTCTGCTCGATGATCGGGTTGTTGTCTTCTTCACACATTCCCAATTTCCATTCTCAATTGTATATGACCCATTGGGTACGAAATGGATATTATCGTGGGTACGAAATGGTAAATGTTGGGTACGAAATTGAAGATTTGGGTACGAAATGGTCAGGGTAGGAAATGACTTGCTTCCTCAAATAACACCAGTGTTTCTAACCATACTGGTATTGGACCATTATTCCAATATTGTAGTATAAAAAAGACAATACTGGAATAAAATTGTATTGTGATCGGCAAGTTATATGCGTACTTTTTTTTAAATGTAAGATGTATTTAATCTGTATTGTTCATGTCAGCAAATTCTGGGGGATATATGTATGGAACCCAATCAGAAAAATTTGAAATGTTTATAGAATAAACAAAAACTTTATTTTGAATGTGATCTTAAATGATCTGGCTTCCTGATCCTCTTGATTTTGACGAGCGTTGAATAAACACTCATGTTTAGGCCATCTATATCATGCGAAAAAAAAGTAAAATCACAAAAATACTGAACTCCGAGGAAAATTCAAAACGGAAATTCCCTAATCAAATGGCAAAATCAAACGACAAAACACGTCAAACAACTGTCATATTCCTGACTTGTTACAGGCATTTTCAATTGTAGAAAATGGTGGATTGAACCTGGTTTTATAGCACTAAACCTCTCACTTGTAGGACAGTTGCATCAAATTCAGACTTCGATGCAATCGCATATGTCATATGAAAAATAAATATGAAAAAGCTGGAAATTTTCTCAAAACTACCACAGCATCTAAGTTTAAAAAATTGTTGATATAAAAATAGCATGTGAAGGGATCATAAAATAAAAAAGCAAGGATATTCATTATAAAGAATAAATCAAAGAGGAGTACCTAATAATCTTATATCATAAATAAAAAAAAGTCAATGGGTAAAATAACAAAACTGAACTTCTGATGTAAATAAACGTTAAATATGTCCTTATGATATCAAACATACATCATTAACACTGGTGAAAGCTGTTACTGGGATGTAATTCACTCTTATCAGAGATCATGTGTTGTAATTCTATATAACAAGTTTTTCTATTGATTATGGTTTCGAATTGTTTTCCAAAGTGTTATGTTTCAAACAAAACGAATGATAATGAATGCCTCTGTCACGCAATATAAGTAGATACAAAAAAGCTTGGTTGACCTTAAGTGCTTCAATTTCAAAGCAATAGCTGAAGAAAACTACTGGTGAGTAACATTTTGTTTTAAATCTTCGTGAGTTTCTGCATAGAGTTTGTTATATATATTCCTGGAAATTTAAGACCTGAAGTCACGTAATCTTACTCGAATGCAAACTATCATTGTTAAAATTTTCATAGTTAATTATTTACATAAACAAACAAATAACAGAAACATTCATTAGTTGCGTAACTTTTGAAATACAAAACAAAAATGTCTAAACATTTGACCAAAACCAAAAGACAATTAACCAACATCCCTTTTTTTATTTATGGAATGATATTGATATTTTTTTTCATCTTAATTTAGTTTCATTTTTACCCTGTTTGTGTCAATGGTTTAGGTCCGTGTACATTTCGGTTTTGGTGTGGTTTAAACACTTTTTGTTTTTCGTATATTTGATGCGTTTCCCTCAGTTTTGGTTTGTAACCCGGATTTGTTTACTAGTATTTCCATCGATTTATGAGTTTCGAACAACGGTATACTACTGTTGCCTTTATTTGATCGAGCTTGTATGTCAAGACATTACTTGTCTGAAGGCGCGTCTGAGCAGTAGTGTTATTAGGTACTGTTTAACTTGATTTTGACGAAAGAGACATTTCCATGTATTGAGCTTTTCGTTTGCATGTTTAAATCATAATTGATACATTTAACAAAAGTTATCACACATTTGACAGATAGCATTTTACAAGCTGTGTCTTTCTAGTAGCTATCATTCTCTAGGCCAAATAGTGTTGAAAACAAATATATTTTGGACATCTCAAGAAGCAAAAAGGTCTTCAATGAACAGCCAATTGTTTTCCGGCAAAAACACGTTAGCTTCAAGACAACAAGGCAACTTATATCATTTGCTTTTACTTACAACGTGTAATAATGCAGAATGCCGAAGTACTGATCTGTTTATGTTTAGCTATCTGGTCGAAGCATCACTGTATCTCGATATAATAAAATTTTGGCTGAGAGATTTAAAAAGTTGCGAATATGATTGGAATCCTGATCGAACATCAATAAACAGTCGTTCTAAATGTTGTGCTTTCCTGCAAAGGAGACATATTAATCAAGCTTAATTAGTCCTGAATTGCACCTTTTGTTTCTGTCATATTTTTTTTCGTGAGGACAGGAAGAAGATTTATAATTTTGTTAAGTTATATGAACAATCCTATTGAATTCTTGCTCTAGTTTTATGAGGTTAGGTTTTATTCAAAGTTCATTCAATATTTTTATTCTTTTTGGCATCTTTTTAAAAAGTTAACTCATTTATGGCGCTATGTTAGTAGGCTACATACAATTTGTACGTAGGGTATATAATTCTAGTTGTAAAATAAAACCCTTAATTCCTCGATTTCTTTATATTAAGTATACGCACCTATATGATTTTTATATTGATGTACAAAAATGGTGAGTTCTGTTTGATATGGTCAACTACGTTTGTTATACAAGTCAGTTCATATATGAACATTACAGTTTGTTCACGACGATTGAATATGGACAAGCTGGCACTCCAAATTGATGCAGTCAAAATTATGAAATTGATTGTGTTCCAATGTATCTGTCATTTGTATTATTTAATACATATAGATATAACAAAAGTACGGAATTATCAAAGGCACCTATATAATTTGAATAATGATGTACTAATATGGTGAGTTCTGGTTGGGGTGGTTAAATATTTTTATTGTACGAGCCAGCTCGATAAGCTACGGTGGCAATCTAGTATTTTGAGTAGTATTAGGACATGCTGGCACTGTTAATTGATCCAAACAAAACTGTGTAGTCATTGTGTTCAAATCAATCGTGTCTGAACAAATTTCTGATTCATTATGCAGCTATATACATTTCCATAGACATAAGAAAATATTGTAACTTTCATTTGATCAGGTAATTATTTTTATTTACAAACCAGTGTGAGTTATGAAAACTACTAATTTTATGGTGACGAATCAATTTTGTGATAACAAGTGAATGGTTGGTGTCATTCGTATTCTACAATCGAACCTGGGTTATGAAATTGACCTATTTATATAAAAGTCTACATAAATAAGTGCACATATGGTAAGTTTTAATTATTGCTGTCATTGTTTTGTTTGTCGTTCAAGCAAGGCAGCAATAACCACGCGTTGACTGATTCAACCGTCCATCTAATTTCAGTAACTGGTCTTGGCAAGTTAGCATCTTCAGTCGAAAACTGCTAAGCATTTTTAGCAAGACACGCAGGCGATTCGGTTTGAAACCCACAGGCATGTAAAACCTCTAACCTAACGCATTTCTAAGTTCTCTATCTAGAATCAGATAATCATCTTTTTAAAACCATTTCATGCTAGCATCATTGTTTTTGCCATCAGCTAAGTGCGGACCCAATTCGCTAAATATGTATCCATCTGTGGATGTAAAAACTATCGGTTTATTTAAACAACTATGATTAAGCATAGAAAAGCATCGCCGCTGGAAATTGAATTTATTGTTTTTCTTTATATAAATATATGTTCCATCCGAAATTGTGATGAGTAGCGAATTAATTAGTATGATTTTCGATAATTTTGTCTCTGCTGATGTCAAGAAAGCCAATATATGAAGGTAAGAAATCTTTTGACAATGCAGATTTTGCTTCTTGTACTATTTTTGAAACTCTACGTTTACTTTCGATTCCAAAAAAAGTTGCCAGATATCTGAAAAATATATACTCTGTTTGAAGGACGTATTTCATAAATTTTATTACAAATATAAAATTAAGTTTGTGTAACTGTAGTTAAGTGTACGAAGTGTTTAAGATGAAACAAATACGCAAGAGCGCTGGCGTAGAGTGCCTGAATTTGGTCGCTCCTAAGAGTTTCTTGAACACAGTTGATTTCGTCTTAGTTACAAAAAAAGTTTTAGGCAAACTGAGATTCATGTGTTTTGTTTATTTTGTTTTGTGTTTTTGGTTACTCGGGATCTCTTTTTTATTTAATATATTGTTATAGTTATTGACCAAGCAAATCGGTATGTCATTTAATCTGCACTGTTTGGGTGACACTTCTGGAACCGAACAACATAGGAAGCATATATGTTTGGTGCCCTTCATAACATGCTGTTCGGTGTTGAAAGCCGTACTTTGACTTATACTTGTTAACTCTAAATACATTGCAACATGGAAGGAGAGTTGTTTCATTGGCACTAACTTCTTATTGATATATTCACTTATATTTTTAACTGAATAAGGGAACATATATTTATTCTAACGAGCTTCCCCCAGGCATGCTTGGAGGATGCTTCGAGCCTTTTTGAAAAGCTTATTTCATTAATACATCATTAAGATCTCATAAATGTCAATCAGATTGAGAATTCACGCTGAGTTCAAGTTGTAAAAAGCTCATATGAGCCTGTAAAAGATTGTTTATAAATTAGATTGAAACAGATTCAGTTTATTATTATAGAAATACATCTTTTTTCTTTTCCAGTTATTAATATTTTACAGACATTTCAATGTCTAGGTAAAAGGCCTTTTGAACTTTTATAAATAATTTACACTGCAAGCTATCAAACTGTGCAATACATTTTAAGGGGGGTTTTCATTAAAGAAAAATATCAATATTTGCATGAGTGTCAGAAAACTTGCTAAATCTGTGTAAAACTTTATATAAACCGAATAACAGTTCACATAATCATGCTGTTTTCAATTCTACAACATTTAATATTAAATGGACCATGTAATGATGAGTATTATTTATGAAGCTTTATAGTGCAAATAAACTGATCTTATGAGCTTTTTATAGAGCATTTCCAAAGCTTTTAATACTAGAGTATAACCCTGTGCATAATCTATCACATAGAATTCAACACTTTTTCTTGAATGTATTAAAGTGTACTATGAGTGAACTTTTAACACCGGAATTGTGGATAATTGTATTTCGGTTTTTGCGAGTAGAAGATTTAGTTCGACTTCGTCAAGTTTGTAATTCTTTTAAAAGTGTAACATTAAATCAACATACATTGGGATCTTTTCATTTGAGTAACATTCACATTACGGACATTGATTTAACTAATATTACAGAATCTGTTTACAGATTTAAGTACTTTGATATATTTCGTTGTACATACACTAATGGATCCTTTGCAAATGAAACTGGATTTTGTGAAAAAATCAAGAAGTTAGTAAGTCTTAACATAGGCCATACTTCAGTTACTGACACTTTTCTAATAATACTACTAGATTCTGCAGAAAATTTATAATCATTGTACATAAATGATTGCTTAAATATCACCAATAGGTCTTGTGCACAAATATCATCTTTGAAATATTTGCGCAAACTGGTTATTGGATCCATTAACAACTTGATAACAAATGTAGGAATTTTGCAAATAGCAAATGGGTGTAGATTTTTAAGTATGTCAGACATATCAAATGGTATAATTATTTCTGGTGATGACTTCATAGCAATTCTTTCATGTCTGTTGAATCTTGAATACTTTGATGCATCATACTCTGTTATTTATGATGATGTCCTTATTGATGCTTACAAGACACTGGCAAAATTGAAAAACATTAGAATTCTTATTTTGTGTTACACACTTGTTACTTCCAATGGGAAAAACTATATAGAAAATAAAATACAGAATGTCAATGTTCTTATAAATCCGAACGAACTTGGGTAAATAATGGATAGTGTATCAAGTGACGATAAAATTGACTGGATGTTCGATAAATCTAACCAAACGCCAGTCAGGCCGTTGGAAGAAGCTACTACTACAGAAAAATCAACACCAACTGCTTGGATTTTATCTACGTCTGGTAATACACCAGACACACCATACAATCTTAGATTAAAAATTATATCATCTCTCAGAGATCAACGCTCCGAACCTGTAAAACATAGAAGAAAGTCGCTAACTTCAATGTTTCCAAATATTGTACCAACTGCAAAAAATTTCATTGAAGAACATGGTTACAAGGCAGATTCGCGTAGACGTTGTGATACATCACGATCTTCCGGTGTTACATTAGAACAAATAAAAACTAAACTTGTTGATGAGATTTCAGGTTTAAAGGAAAGAGGAATCAACAAAACCACAGTTCATCATATGTTAGATCCCCCAGACAAAAGATTAAGATCATCGACAGTTTATAAACAAGAGATAGATGCTAAGCTTTGTAGTAAACAAAACAACATTTGAAAGGAAGATGCAAATTCTCACTTTTATTCAACACTCTATGGAATTTGCTTCAAAGTACTCAAATGACTGTGTTGTATTGTCTTGTGACAATAAAAATAAAATTCATATAGGAACGCTTGCAGTTAGCAGATATCATCAGCTTCGTCGGTTTTATCCTTCGGGTGACAGGCCAGATTTTCCTGATCATGATTTTCCTTTTCCGGGATATTTAATAACACCATGTGGATATATGGTATTATGTTCAAAATCTTCTGGACAAAACATAGAAAATAAATGCCAAGATGAATTGAACGGGAAGCACTATCCAATTGACCGCACAGGACCACTAACTATTGTGAATAGGGTCTCTCAGTTTCACAAGTCAACTGTTGAAAGCCATACAAATGATCTAATTCCGATTTATAAAGAGCAGTTTTCTTTGGGTAAATCTATATGCATTATCATAAGTGATAATGGCCCAGACTGGACAATGCACTCGCTACCTAATATGTATGTCATGTATAGGCTTTGGAAACTTAGTAAATTAGATGCACTAGTATTGAACAGTTACTGTCCTGGTCAATCTGCTTACAATCCAATAGAACATGCATGGTCACCACTTTCTAATGCTCTTGCTGGTGTGATCCTCCCACCAAACATACTTGGTGAAAAAAACCTCCATGTCATCAAAGGCTTTCTAAAGAGGAGAAGACTCAAAAAGAAGCAGTTGTTTTTGACAATGCCATGAAACGCCTTAATGAATATTGGAATAATCTGAAATTTGACGGTTCTGATGTAAAATCAAGTTTGAATTGTGGTGGTGTCCCGTTTCCTGTTCTTCAGTTATTCTCCTTTACAGAATAGAATATTTAGTTTCCGTTCTCTAACTTTAGTTTGCCTCAAATGTTACTGGTACTCTATGGAAAATGCAAAACGAATAATTGCCCTCTTGTATAAACCATGACAAGTATAAAAAGGTCAAGTTCAAATTTTGTACCAGTCTTATAATTTTGTGCAGAGTTGTGGTTCTTGGACTTAGGAAAATTACGCAAGTAATTAGTTTTTCCGCACTTTATTTGTCATGCTTAAAGATATTGATTTCATATTTGGTATATAGTGTTTACAATGACAAGTTGCAGGTCAAGTTCGAATTTTGTCCAGATCTGTTGATTTTTTGCAGAGTTATGGTCAAGGGACAGAAAATGTATGCAAATAATCAATTCTCCACACTTTTTCACGCTGCTCAAATATATTTTTCTGATGTTTGGTATATAATTTAACCATGATAAGTTACAGATCAAGTTCGAATGCTGTTCTGGTACAGTGAGTGTTTAACCGGTATGGGACTATGTATTGCAGTGGCGGATCCAGCCATTTTAAAAAAGGGGGGGGGTCCCAACCCAGAGTAAAGGGGGGGGTTCCAACTATATGCTCCCATTCAAATGCATTGATCGGCCAAAAAAAAAGGGGGGGCTCCAACCCCAGAACCCCCCCCCCCCCTGGATCCGCCACTGTATTGCAGTGCAATACTATCCACACTGGTCTGTGTCCACACTTGATTAGGTAGTTTTAACCCTTGTCTTAAAAGTATAAATAAACAAATCATGAAAGGACACTGGAAACAAGATGAAATGGAAAATAAAAGCAATCTACATGCAACACTAAACAGAAAACAAATAAATTACTGCATCAACAAATATCCCCTGTGGATAACCAGCAGACAACCAATGCTTTAATATATGAGGATTTTGAAGTCTGTTAATATAAAGGTCAACCCAAATCAGAGAACTTTTGAGAACTTTAAATACAAGAAGAAGTTTATATGTGAAACAAAAATAAATGTGTACATAGTAGCAAAATGTTGTCAATATTTTGCCTGTCAGGCGATTATGAAGTTCGTGGCTGTGTTTTACATTAATCCTACACAAAATAAACATCAAACATTACGAAATGAGTATTTGTAATTTCAGGCATGTTTATTTTATCCATTAAAGATATATAGCTTTTTTACTATAAACATAGTAAAACATCATTATTACAGGCGTACAAAAGGCTTACAAAAGGCTCACATAAGCTCTAACCTATAAACTATTCTCTTTGATTGACATTTATGGGAGTGCAATGGTGTATTAACGATATAAGCT
The DNA here is from genome assembly GCA_019925275.1 of Mytilus edulis. Classification (NCBI taxonomy): domain Eukaryota; kingdom Metazoa; phylum Mollusca; class Bivalvia; order Mytilida; family Mytilidae; genus Mytilus; species Mytilus edulis. The sequence goes on from CM034349.1 coordinate 2,038,597, forward strand.
TCTCTAAAAGGCTCGGGGCATCCTTCAAGCATGCCTGGGGGAAGCTCGTAAGAATAAATATATGTTCCCTAACTGTTACTTGTATCACACAAGCTTAACAACATGTGCAGGATTACAAACCTTCCTCCATTAAAAGCCAATAAAATAAAAACCTCACCTGCAGACTTTTTCAATTTAGAAACACTTGAAATCAAAAACTCAATTTGTTCCTCGGTGATTCCGGCCATGCTCGCATTATCATTTCATTTGTAAAAGAGTTCGGCTCATCAAAGTCTAATCATTTTGTCTTAGCATGAGATACCATACGGTGTAATATGTCAAGCAGGCAAATAATGTCGGACGCATTTAACTCGGATGTTATTTTTCTCAGTCTGGATTTATCTATCTCTCTCCCTGTTTCAGTGTTTACCGTCTAGATAACCCGGGCAACATCACACCAGTTAGTACTAGACTAACTTGTGTTACGAACACATGTAATCTGACCTTTTCTGGCATTGCCACAAATGGACCTTTTGTTGTAACACAGTTGCAACATTTTCTTGAAGTTTTGCCTACTATTACGATCGGAAGTGTTATTGATTCGTTCTATCGTGTTAAATTATTTTCTGTTGACTGATATATCAGTGCACGGACGGTAATAACAATGTCAGCATCTGAATCTCCACATTTGGTGGATTGGCGATAAAATTGCTGTCTGCATTAGTTGCAAATGATATCATTTTCAATAACGTTCTTGTTTAAGGTTTCGAAAAATGTTTTTTGTTGTTGTGAAATTTGTCTGCTTAGACCTTTTTTCGTTATGTGTATATTACACACAAATCATTTAGGCTTCATTGCTTTACAATCAATCATTTGGTTATGTACGGTAGCACCTACTTTAGTTAAACGGCAATTGCTCCTTGCATAGTCATTGTAAATGTAAACACAAGAATAGGAAGTAAGTCAAGTGTATGTTAAGTAATAGGAACGTATACAGTAATCAACACATTATATTTTTTTCTTTAATGAAATGATATATAGTCTAAATGAACCAGAAACCGGAGACTGACTCATAACATTTTTTATTATTATGCACTTATATATGTACAATTTCATGATGTTCCATTATTTTATCAACCACGTTGTGTTCTACAGATGGGTGTGGTCCTAACCTTGACAAAAGTTAACTTAGAGACTGCTTTTTAAGTTAACTTTTAAGCAGACCAGCAAGTTAACTTCGTCTACGGTGGACCAGACCTACGGTCCGTTTTTTTATGACTGCTGCAGACCTATCGACGGGTCTGCTCGAGACCAGACCTGTGGACAAGTCTGCTTTTGACCAGTCCTGAGGCCAGGTCTGCCCCAGACCAGACCTGTGGACAGGTCTGCTTCTGACCAGACTTGTGGACAGGTCTGCTTCTGACCAGATCTGTGGACAAGTCTGCTATTGACCAGACCTGGGGACATGTCTGCTTATGAAACGTTATCGTTTTTTGCGACTTTTCATATCAGACTTGAGCTTTATTAAAAATATGTATCAACAACATTAGCATTGTTCTTCCCCAGAAAGCCTCTGATAGCAAATTTCTTTACTTGCCATACTCTACTAGACATTATTCATAACAACACAATTCTTTTTTTTTATTTTATATATTCTTATATACATAAGTAAATTACATGGAGCTATCATATTTTTTTAATTAGAAGGCGGATAGAAAGGTTATCCAACGCATCAGAGCAACATTCTTATATCATGGGATATCAACATCTTTGTCGACGTTTCTTCGTTCCCCGTTATTTACCTGTCTCTTCCTAATTTTTACTTTATGCATTTATACATGCATGGATATTAAATTGTTATTCTACTTGTTTGGATTGGATTTACTATTCTTTTTCCGCAGAATATTCTAACGAAAATTGTACAGTTGTACTGTGTCCGGATATGTACGATGTGGTAAAACTACCAACAATCTCGTCAAATTCGTCAGATTTCTCGAGAGATGTGTGCACATGAATGAAATGGTTGTCACTTGACGTTTAACTGCAAAAAAAATCAATCAACCGACATAATAGATTAATAGTATACTATTCCCAGAAGAGAACCTCGTATACATTTTTTATTAAAAAAGCACAAATGAATTCAGACATGTCAGTATTGGTACATATACTTGGATGATGCGGCCTAATATTTTTTGTTTTACACACCCTAGTGACTGTTCAATATTATGAATACAGAGATGAAACGCTTTTATTAAAGTGCACATATGCAGGTCAGTTTTCGGTCGATGGGGTCAAATAATTTTGTTGTATAAGTCAGCATGAGGTATCAAAACTACTGAAATTTTGTTACATATCAATATTTTGAATAAACCATTCGTAAAAGAAGGACATGGTGGCATCCAAAGTTAATGCGAACAAAAATTTGTTGTTATTTTATTGCAAAATTACTATCCATAATGTATTATACATTGAATCCTGACATAAAAAAATATGGCTTATTTACTATGCTGGTATATAGATTTACAAATTGAAGTGCACATATGGTCAGTTTTGGTCAATGCGGTCAAATAATTTTGTTGTACAAGTCAGCATGAGGTACCAAAAGTACTGACATTTTGTAACGTATCAATATTTTGAATAAAAGGAGGACATACTGGCACCCTAAATTTATGCGATCAGAAATGTGTTGTTATTGTATTGCAATATTGCTGTCCATTGTATTGTACATTGAATCCTAACACAAAAATATGGCTGATGTACTATGCTTGTATACATGGTATATAGATTAACAAATTAAAGTGCACATATGGTCAGTTTTGGTCAATGCGGTCAAACCATTTTGTTGTACAAGTCAACATGAGGTATCAAAACTACTGAAATTTTGTTCCGTATCAATATTTTGAATAAAAAAAGGACATACTGGCACCCTAAATTTATGCGATCAAAAATTTGTTGTTATTGTATTGCGATATTGCTGTCCATTGTACTGTACATTGAATCCTAACACAAAAATATTGCTGATTTACTATGTGGGTATACATGGTATATAGATTAACAAATTAAAGTACACATATGGTCAGTTTTGGTCAATGCGGTCAAATCATTTTGTTGTACAAGTCAGCATGAGGTATCAAAACTACTACAATTTTGGTACGTATCAATATTTTGAATAAATGGATGACATGTTGGCTATGCGATTTACTATGCGAGTTTATAGATTTTCAAATTAAAGTACACATGTGGTCAGTTTTGGTGGACCATAGTAAAATGATTTTGTTGTACAAGTCAGCATGAGATATTAAAAATACTGAAATTTTGTTACGTATCAATATTTTGAATAAAAGGAGGACATGCTGGAACCCTAAATTTATGCAAACAAAAATTTGTTGTTATTGTATTGCAATATTGCTGTCCATTGTATTATACATTGAATCCTGACCTTAAAAAATATGGCTGATTTACTATGCTGGTATATAGATTTACAAATTAATGTGCACATATGGTCAGTTTTGGTGGACACGGTCAAATAATTTTGTTGTACAAGTCAGCATGAGGCATCAAAAATACTGAAATTTTGTTATGTATCAAAATTTTGAATGTAAAAAGGAGGACATGCTGGCATCCTTAATTTATGAGAACAAAAAATTGTTGTTATTGTATTGCAATATTGCTTTCCATTGTATTATTCATTGAGTCCTGACATAAAAATATAGCTGATTTACTATGCGGGTTTATAGATTTACAAATTAAAGTGCAAATGTGTTCAGTTTTGGTGCACCAGTCAAATAATTTTGTTGTACAAGTCAGCATGAGATATTAAAACTACTGAAATTTTGTTAGGTATCAATATTTTGAATAAAAGGAGGACATTCTGGCATCCTTAATCTATGCGAACACAACTTTGTTGTTATTGTATTGCAATATTGCTGTCTATTGTAATATACATTGAATCCTGACCTAAAAAATATGGCTGATTTACTATGCGGGTATACAGATTTACAAAATTAAAGTGCACATATGGTCAGCTTTAGTTGATGCAGTCAAATAATGTTGCTTTACAAGTCAGCATGAGGTATCAAAACTACTGAAATTTTGTTACGTATCAAAATTTAGAATAAAAGGAGGACATGCTGGCACCCTAAATTTATGCGAACAAAAGATTGTTGTCATTGTTTTGCAATATTGCTGTCCATTGTATTTATATACATTGAATCCGGACATAAAAAAATTGGCTGATTTACTATGAGGGTATATAGATTTACAAATTAAAGTGCACATATGGTCAGTTTTAGTCAATGCGGTCAAATAATTTTGTTGTATAAGTTATCATGAGGTATCAAAATTACTGAAACTTTGTTTAGTATCAAAATTTTTAATAAAAGTAGGAACAAAATTTTTAGTCATGTGTTAACATGGTTAAAATGATGCTTTCATTTTGTATAGTAAATTCTATCCTGAATTTAAAATACTGCTGATTGTGGCTACATAGATCAAGGACATATAACTAACAAGGACGTATAACTAACATCTAAAATACGTCCTTTCATAGATATACATATAAATAAAGTGCAAATATGGTTGAATTTGATACGTATTGGAATATATATTCAGTGCCCGTTGTCATTATAACCAAGATCGTTTTTTAATCTATAGATTGGCAGATCACAGAAAAATTTGTGTTACAAGCAACGTTTTTATGCGTACTTATTTTCAAATATTTGTATTCAATCCTGTTTATATAACGGAAGTATTAATTTTACTTTTTTTTCGATGTTTATACTACGAAACAAAGATATTAAGAAATATTTTTAAAAAATCGATATAGAGCGGTCCTGCTTACAAGCTAATTTAGTGTTGAGCAGACCAGTCAAAAGTTAACTTGGAATCAGGTCTGGTTTCGATCGGTCATTTGTCAAAGCAAAAGTTTACTTATGTTAACTTTGTTGCAGGACTGGTTTTGAAGTTAACTTATGTTAACTTTATGTCAGGACTGATTTCGATGTTAACTTATGTTAACTTTACGGCAGGACTGGTTCGAAGTTAACTTATATCAATAGCGGACCTGTTTCGAAGTTAACTTTTTGGCAGACATAAAAACAGTCCTACGACCAAGTCCGCTTTTCAAGTAAACTAAATTTTTGTCCTAGGACTGGTCAGAGCAGTCCTAAATCAGGTCAGAGATTAACTTTGACCAGTCCAAATGACTGGTTATAAAGTTAACTTGCTGTAGAGGTTAGGACTGCACCCATCTGTAGGTAATAAGGAATCACCAAACCAATTTTAATTTTGAGGGGAAAAATGTATAAAGAACAAAAACAACAAAAAACATTACTTTGTTTTGGTTTCAAATGTCCTTATCGGGGAATTCCCTATTTTTCCAACCTAAAAACACAGTAAATTCCGTATACTTGACTTTCATCCGTTTTTGGGGTTGAAATGAACTATTTTTCAGACATATCATTATATATTAAAATCGAGATATGGAAGGAAAACAATTTTATTTCTTGTTTTAATCGTAAATATTGATTAATTACTTTTGGAGTGCCAAAAGTTCGTTACAAGTACTTATATTAATAAATTGCATGCATGTATCTGTTTATTTTTTTTGTCTACCATATATACCACTTTGCCTCATATGCTTATTACGAACAAAATTCATATCACTTATCAAATGGGCATTCAAAAATTCAGAATTTGAATATATATGTTCAAACTCTTTTATGTCATATTTTGAGTAACAACAAACAAAAGAACTATGTCAATTAGACATGATATAATACTATAACTGCCCTTGCATTATTACCAGATAACATTTTTGTTCGTTTTGGAGATTCCGTTTATTGTCCGACATATGATTAGAAAAGTGGGATTCCGACAGGATACCGGACTGTCGGGCGGTAACTTGAACGTAATTAACCTCTGGTTTAATATCACCTGTGTAATACCTGATGAAAGGTCGTAAGACAATGTGTAGCTGATTGAAAGGAATAAGTCCGGTAAGGGCCGATTTTAGACTCAAATTTCAGGTTCATTCAACCAGCGATTTTGGACACTTTTCAAACATTTTTATTTCAATTGATTCAATTAGTTTATGTGAAATATTTTAACTGAAACAGTCATTCAAAACGCTCCAATACGCTTAAATAAGAAAAATCTATCAAATATGCAAAAAAAACGTCACTTTTCAGATGATTTTTGTCAAAAATGAAAGTCACCACATCCGTGTTCATTCTCAACCTTTATATATGTTATGTAATATCATCAAATACAACTTACATTTCAATATTATGAATGAACACGAATGCGGCCACTTTCATTTAAGACGGAAACCGTCTAAAATTTAACTAAAATGCTAAAATTGTGAAGATTTCTGTAATTTAGCATGACTTAATGATGTTAGTACCCGATTTATGTGCATTGTATTGTAGGCCGTGTTTTCATTGACCTAAACTCAGTGTTGTATTAGTGTAATTCACAGGTAAACTGAACACAATTACGTTCCCACGTTCCCATATGGAGAAGACGTTCTAAGTTGCAAAACGTGTGTCTAATCATATTGTCAATGTTTTTGAACGATACAATATGTTTAAAAAACCAAAACCATTGCACCCAAAATATTTAACTATAAACAAGCATTACAGGACTTAGATTTAGAACAATACCTAAAAAAACCTCGGACATGTGCCGGTTCACACTCGCCTTACAATTACAGCCCCTCTGGCCATTTTATTACTGAATATCCAAACATAATTCAACATGAAAATCTCCGAAAGGTGATTTCTCGTGGTCCTAAGATTAGAGAACCCAAACACATCAATTGGAACCATAGCCTCAAAATAATTATGGATTCCATAGAGGACTACGCCAGAGCATGGGCTAAACGAGCAGAAGTTCAACTGGACACTTTGTCAGAATGGGTCAAAACAATCAGGTCTCTGATAAAACGTCGCATTCATAAGTTGAAAAACTGTGTGAATGATCGACCTAAGTCCATTTTTAGAGACAAAGAGGCTGTAAAATGTCTATCATCTCTTTAAGATATATATGTTGTTGTTCCTGCTGACAAAGCTTCAAATAATATTGTCTTTAGATGTAAATCGTATTAATACGAGTGTCTTATGAAAATATTAGGAATAAATGAGCACTCAGGTAATCCCACATACAAAACCATATCATTTGACAAGGATGAGATTTTGGCGAATCATAAGTCCTTCATGGCTTCTATGACTATTGCATTGAACAACAAATCGGAGGACTCACCTTGTTTGTATTGAATACCTAAACTTCACAAAATTCTGAACAAACAACGGTACATCGCCGGCTCATCTGCATGTTCTACTAAAGAATTGTCCATTAGATTGACTACAATTCTGTCCGCAGTTTAAGAGGGTCTTCAGATATACTGTGAAACTGTTTACTCGCGTAGTGGTATTAACCATATGTGGATTCTTATAAACTGTAAAGAACTTTTGAATAATTTTAAATCTCGGTCTTTTTCTGAAATTAGTTTCTATCAAAACTTTTGATTTTTCAACCTTATATACAACCATTCCCCATGTGAAATTGAAAAACCGTCTAAAAGAAATAATCCACAATGCTTTTCATCATAAAAATGGTAGCATACGCTATAAATTTATCACTTTGGGATACCACAAGGCATATTTTGTTAATAAGGAACAAAGGGTAAAACTTACGACACAGAGGAACAAGTGATCCGTATGCTCGAGTTTCTAATTGACAACATATTTGTTGAATTTGGAGGTAGACTTTTTCAACAAGTTGTCGGCATTCCTATGGGAACGAACTGTGCGCCTCTCCTTGCCGACCTCTTCTTATTTTCATACGAATCGGAGTACCTTCAGACACTTGTCAAAAACAAGAAGATCAAAGAAGCCAGGTTATTTAATTTCACTTTCATATATATTGATGATGTTCTTTCCATTAACAATCCGAACTTTTCTGATTGGGTTCCATTTATATACCCGGATCCCGCTTCCTCCGCCTCATTTTTAGACTTATACCTCGTATTTGACATACACAGTCATCTCAGTACCAGAATCTATGACAAACGAGACGATTTTAATTTTGAAATTATCAATTTCCCCCACCTTAGTAGTAATATACCAACTTCACCTGCATATGGGATATACATTTCCAAACTTATTCGGTATTCAAGAGCTTGCAGCTCCTATTCAGACTTTGTAAAACGTCACAAGTGTCTGAGCAGTTGATGAACCAGGGGTATGTCAAAGAACGCCTCGTCCTTTTTCTAAAAAAGTTCATCGGAAGGTACCAAGAACTTGTTGATAAATATTCCGTATCAACTTAACAAATAATACAAGATGGTCTTGAAATATAGATTTTGCGTACTGACGTTGCTTATCATCTTAATAACGTGTTATAGTATTTTTTTATTTGTCTTTATTAATATTACTTTTACTGTTAAGTAAGTTTTTTTAGATATTCATTTGACGTGACTCTGTGCTATGTAAAACATCATTCTTTGAACGACAAAATTATTTCTTTTATTAATATAAATTTTACTTATGGATCTTGTCATACTTTGAATGACAAAACTATTTTATTCATTAATACTACTTTTTCTGTTAAGGCTGTTTTTTTATGATATACATTTAACGTGACTCTGTACTTATGTATCCCGTCATACTTTCAACCACCCAATTATTTCATTTATTATTATTACTTTTACTGTTAAGTCTGTTTTATGTTATAGATATAGGAAGATGTGGTGTGAGTGCCAATGAGACAACTCTCCATACAAATAACAGTTATATCTACTTTACTTGACTCCGCTTTTATGTATGCCGTCATACTTTGAACGACAAAATTATTTTATGTCTACCTGTGCGAATTTTAAACACGCAATTTTACACCAGTACTGGAAACCTTCCATCCTTTACGGGTAGACTTTACATAGATAAATAAAATCGTATAAGATAAGCAAAATGAGGATGTTAAATTTCATGTATGCCTTTTTGTGCTTCTTCGTTACATTTGTTGTTTTTATAGTGATTAAGATGATAACACAATGTTGACTGCTGTAGCCCTTTTTGACATTTTTACTCTTTGAGTATGTTTATTTGTTCACGCATCGTAAACCATGTAATGGAATTTGATGCGACTGTCATACAAGTGAGAGGTTTAGCTAGCTATAAAACTTATTTAGCGCGCAGTAAATGAGCCATATTTTTTATGTCAGGATTCAATGTATAATACAATGAACAGCATTATTGCAATACACTAACAACAAATTTTATTTCGCATAAATTTAGGGTCCCAGCATGTCCGTCTTCCTTTTATCCAAAATATTGACAAAATTTCAGTAGTTTTGATACCTTGCGCTGACTAGTAAGACATAATTGTTTGACTGCATCAACCAAAACTGACCATATGGCCACTTTAATTAGTACATCTATATACCCATACAGTAAATCAGCCATATTTTTTATGTCAGGATTCAATGTAATAATACAATGGACAGCAATATTGATATACAATAACAACAAATTTTTGTTCGCATAAATTTAGGGTGCCAGCATGTCCTCCTTTTATTCAAAATAGTGATACGCTTTAAAACATCAGTAGTTTTGATACCTTATGCTGACATGTACAACAAAATTATTTGACCGCATCGACCAAAACTGACCATATTTGCACTTTCATAAGTAAAATCTATATACCATGTATACCTTTACAGTAAATGAGCCATATTTTTAAGTCAGGATTTATATATTTAATACAATAGACAGCAATATTGCAATACAATAACAACACATTTTTATTCGCATAAATTTATGGTGCCAGCATGTCCTCCTTTTATCCAAAAAATTGATACGTAACAAAATTTAAGTAGTTTTGATATCTGGCTCTGACTTGTAAGACGTAATTTTTTGACCACATCGACCAAATCTGACAATATGGCCAGTTTAGTTTGTACATCTATATACCCATATATTAAATCAGCCAATTTTTTTATGTCAGGATTTACATATATATAATACAATAGACAGCAATATTGCAATACAATGACAACACATTTTTGTTCGCATTCATTTAGGGTGCCATCATGTCCTCCTTTTATCCAAAATATTGATACGTAACAAAATTTCAGTAGTTTTGCTACCTTATGCTGACTTGTACAACATAATTTTTTGACCGCATCGGCCAAATCTGACCATATGTGCACTTTAATTTGTAAATCTATATACCCTCATAGTAAATCAGTCATATTTTTATTTCAGGATTCAATATATAATACAAAGGACAGCAATATTGCAATACAATAACAATATATTTGTGTTCGCATCAATTTAAGGCCCCAGCACGTCCTCCTTTTATTCAAAATATATCAAAAAGTACAAACATTTCAGTAGTTTTGATTCCTATAGCTGATTGTACAACACAATTTTTTGACCGCATCTACCAAAGCTGACCAGATGAGCACTTTAATTAGTAAAACTATATACCATGTATACCCGCACAGTAAATGAGCCATTTGTTTTATGTCAGGATTCAATATATAATACAATAGACAGCAATATTGCAATATAATGACCACAAATGTTTGTTTGCATAATTTTTGGGTGCCAGCATGTCCTTCTTATATCCAATATATTGATACGTAACAAAATTTCTGTAGTTTTGCTGACTTGTTAAACATAATTATTTGACTGCAACCATATGTGCACTTTAGTTTTTTTATGTTGTGTTATGTGTACTGTCATGACTATTGTCTGTGTGTTTGTCCTACTCATTTTTAGCCAAAGTGTTGTCAGTGTATTGTCGAGTTATGAGTTTGACTGTTCCTCTAGTATCTTTCGTCCCTCTTTTAATTTGTATATCTATAATCTCACATAGTAAATCAGCCATGTTTTTAATGTCAGGATTCAATGTTTATTACAAATAACAGCAAAATTGCTATACAATAACAACAAATTTTTGTTCGCATCAATTTAGGGTGCCAGCATGTCCTCCCTTGATTCAAAATATTGATACGTATTACAATTTCAGTACTTTTGATACCTTATGCTGACTTGTAAAACATGTTTAGTTGACCGCATCGAAAAAAAAACAGACCATATGTGCACTTTAATTTGTACATCTATATACCCACATAGTAAATCAGCCATACTTTTTATGTCAGGATTCAATGTATAATACAATGGACAGTCATATTGCAATACAATAACAATAATTTTTGTTTGTTTACATTTAGGGTGCCAGCATGTCCTCCTTTTATTCACAATACTGATACGTACCAACATTTCATTAGTTAAGATACCTTATGCTGACTTGTACAACATAATTTTGTGACCGCATCGACCAAACTGACCATACGTGCACTTTAAAATGTTCATCTATATAACAACACAAAAAAGCTCAGCCAGATTTTTTATGTCAGGATTCACACATATATAATACAATAGACAGCAATTTTGCAATTCAATGACAACATTTTTTGTTTGCATTAATTTAGGGTGCCAGCATGTCCTCCTTTTATCCAAAATATTGATACGTTTCAAAATTTCAGTAGTTTTGATATCTCATGATCATTTGTACAACACAATTATTTGACAGCATCTACCAAAACTGACCATATGTGCACTTAGATTTGTATATCTATATACCATGAATAGCCATATTTTTTATGTCAGGACTCAATATATATTACAATAGACAGCAATATTGCAATACAATAACAACACATTTTTTTGTTTGTTTGCATAAATTTAAGGCACCAGCATGTCCTCCTTTTATCCAAAATATTGATACGTAACACAATTTCAATAGTGTTGATACCTTATGCTGAACTGTTAAACATAATTAGTTCACCGCATCGAACAAAACTGACCATATGTGCACTTACGTTTTTTATGTTTTGTAATGTGTACTATTGTTTGTCTGTTTGTCCTTTTCATTTGTAGCCATGCTGTTGTCAGTTTAATAAAATTGAGAATGGAAATGGGGAATGTGTCAAAGAGACAGCAACCCGACCAAATAAAAAACAACAGCAGAGGGTCACCAACAGGTCTTCAATGTAGCGAGAAATTCCCGCACCCGGAGGCGTCCTTCAGCTGGCCCCTAAACAAATATATACTAGTCCAGTGATAATGTCGATTTATGAGTTTGACTGTCCCTCTGGTATCTTTCGTCCCTCTTTTAATTTCTAAATCTATATACCCACATAGAAAATCAGCAACATTGTTAATGTCAGGATCTAATGTATAATACAAATGACATCAATATTGCTATACAATAAAAACACATTTTTATTCGCATAACTTTAAGGTGCCATCATGTCCTCCTTTTATTCAAAATATTTATACGTACCAACATTTTAGTAGTTTTAATACCTTAAGCTGACTTGAATAACAAAATTATTTGACCGCATCTACCAAAAGTTACCATATGTGCACTTTAATTAGTAAATCTATATACCATGTATACCCGCACATAAATGAGCTATATTTTTCTGTCAGGATTCAATATATAATACAATAGACAGCAATAGTGCAAAAAAATAACAACACGTTTTTGTTTTCATAAATTTAAGGTGCCAGCATGTCCTCCTTTTATCCAAAATATTGATACGTAACAAAATTTCAGTAGTTTTGCTGCCTTATGCTGACTTGTACAACATAATTATTTGACCGCATCGACCAAATCTGACCATATGCGCACTATGATTTGTTCATCTATATACCCTCATAGTAAATCAGCCTTATTTTCATTTCAGAATTCAATGTATAATACAATGGACAGCAATATTGCAATACAATAACAATACATTTGTGTTCGCATCAATTTAAGGTCCCAGCACGTCTTCCTTTTATTCAAAATATTGATACGTACAAACATTTCAGTAGTTTTGATACCTAAAGCTGACTTGTAGAACAAAATTAGTTGACCGCATCTACCAAAGCTGACCATATGTGCACTTTAATTAGTAAATCTATATACCATGTATACCCTCACAGTAAATGAGCCATATGTTTTATGTCAGGATTCAATATATAATACAATAGACAGCAATATTGCAATATAATGACCACAAATGTTTGTTTGCATAATTTTAGAGTGCCAACATGTCCTTCTTATATCCAATATACTGATACGTAACATCATTTCTATAGTTTTGCTGACTTGTTAAACATAATTTTTTGACTGCATCGACCAAAACTAACCATATGTGCACTTTAGTTTTTTATGTTGTGCTATATGTACTGTTATGACTATTGTGTGTGTGTTTATCCTTTTCATTTTTAGCCATGGTGTTGTCAGTGTATTGTCGATTTATGAGTTTGACTGTTCCTCTAGTATCTTTCGTCCCTCTTTTAATTTGTAAATCTATAAACCCACATAGTAAATCAGCCACGTTTTTAATGTCAGGATTCAATGTTTATACCAAATGACAGCTAAATTGCTATACAATAACGACACATTTTTGTACAACATAATTATTTGACCGCTTCGACAAAATCTGACCAGATGTGCACTTTAATTTGTACATCTATATACCCTCATAGTAAATCAGCCTTATTTTTTTTCAGAATTCAATGTATAATACAATGGACAGCAATATTGCAATACAATAACAATACATGTTTGTTCGCATACATTTAGGGTGCCAGCATGTCCTCCTTTTTTTTTACAATATTGATACGCACCAACATTTCAGTAGTTATGCTGACTTATACAATATAATTATTTGACCGCATCGACCAAACTGACCATATGTGCACTTTAACGTGTACATCTATATACCCACATAGTAAATCAGGCATAATTTTTTATGTCAGGATGCAATGTATAAAATAGTGGACAGCAATATTGCAATACAATTGAAAAAAAATTTGTTCGCATAAATTTTGGAAGCCAGCATGTCCTCCTTTTATCCAAAATATTGATACGCACCAACATTTCAGTAGTTTTGATATCTCATGATGACTTGTATTACAAAATTGTTTGACCGCATCTACCAAAAATTACCATATGTGCACTTTAATTTGTAAATCTATATACCATGTATAACCACACAGTGAAATAGGATTCAATATATAATACAATAGACAGCAATATTGAAATACAATAACAGCACATTTTTGTTTTCATAAATTAAGGGTGCCAGCAAGTAATCCTTTTACCCAAAATATTGATACGTAACAAAATTGCAGTAGTTTTGATATTTTATGCTGACTAGTACAACATAATTATTTGACCGTATTGAACAAAACTGACAATATGTGCACTTTAATTTGTACATCTATATACCCACATAGTAAATCAGGCATAGATTTTGATGTCAGGATGCAATGTATAAAATGGTGGACAGCAATATTGCAATACAATTGAAAAAAACATTTGTTCGCATAAATTTAGGATGCCAGCATGTCCTCCTGTTATCCAAAATATTGATACGTAAAAAAAATTAAGTAGTTTTGATACCTTATGCTGACTTGTACAACATAATTATTTGACTGCATCTACCAAAACTGACCATATGTGCACTTTACTTTGTAAATATATATACCATGTATACCCGTGCATGCATTTTAGTTTGTTATGTTGTGTTATCTGTACTATTGTGTGTCTGTTTGTCCTTTTCATTTTTAGCCATGGTGTTGTCAGCTTATTGTCGATTTATTACTTGGACTGTCCCTCTGGTATCTTCTGTTCCTCTTTGAATTTGCAAATATATATACCCACAGTACATCAGTCATATTTTGTGTGTCAGGATTCAATGTATAATACAGTGGACAGCAATATTGCAATACAATAACAATACATTTTTGTTCGTTTAATTTAAGGTGCCAGGATGCCTTGCCTTTATCCAAAATATTGATACGTAAAAAGAATTCAGTAGTGTTGCTACCTTATGCTGACTTGTACAACATAAGTTTTTGATCGCGTCGACCAAAACTGACAAGATGTGCACTTCAATTTGTACATCTATATATCTGCATAGTAAATCAGCCATATTTTTTATATCAGGATTCAATGTATAATACAAATGACAGCAACATTGCAATACAATAACAATACATTTTTGTTTACATAAATTAATGCCAGCATGACCTCCTTTTATTCAAAATATTGATATGCACCAACATTTCAGTAGTTTTGATATCTCATGCTGACTTGTACAACAAAATTATTTGACCGCATGTACCAAAACTGACCATATGTGCACTTCAATTTGTACATCTATATTCCCACTTAGTAAATCAGCCATATTTTTTTTATGTCAGAATCCAATGTATAATACAAATGACAGCAATAGAGCTTTACAATAACAAAACATTTTAGTTTGCATAAATTTAAGGTGCCAGCGTGTCCTCCATTTATTCAAAATATTGATACGTAACAAAATTTCAGTAGTTTTGATATCTCATGCTGACTTGTACAACAAAATTATTTGACCGTATCTACCAAAACTGACCATATGTGCACTTTACTTTGTAAATATATATACATGTATACCCGCACTGTAAAAGAGCCTTATTTTTTATGTCCGGATCCAATATATAAAACAAAAAACAGCAATATTACAACACAATAACAGGACATTTTTGTTCGCATAAATTTAGGGTGCCAGCATGTCCTCCTTTTATCCAAAATGTTGATACGTAACAAAATTTATGTAGTTTTGATATCTCATGCCGACTTGTACAACAATATTATTTGACCGACTCTACTAAAACTGACCATATGTGCACTTTACCTTGTTAATCTATATACCATGTATACCCGCACTGTAAATGATAGATATAAGAAGATGTGGTGTGAGTGCCAATGAGACAGCTCTCCATCCAAATAACAATTTAAAAAAGTAAACCATTATAGGTCAATGTACGGCCTTAAACACGGGGCATTGGCTCACACCGAACAACAAGCTATAAAGGGCCCCAAAATTACTAGTGTAAAACCATTCAAACGGAAAAACCAACGGTCTAATCTATATAAAAAACGAGAAACGAGAAACACGTATAAATTACATAAACAAACAACAACTACTGTACATCAGATTCCTGACTTAGTACAGGTGCGAACATTTGCAGCGGGATGAAACGTTTTAATGGTACCAAACCTTCTGCCTTTTTCTGAAACAATAGCATAACATCACAACATAGAAAAACATACGATAAAATATCAATTGGCAGGCTTAACTCAATCAAAAATACCGTAAATTAATACACTATAAACGAATAAATTTGATTTGCGATATCTGAATGTGAATGCATAGTTAATAAAATATTAGGGATACACATTCAAGGCCAAAAAGCAAACAAATAAGTCCAAACAAAGCCATGGCAAGACACCACTGCAAAATATTTAACCCTACGAAAATTATCACATTTGAAAAAAAACGGTTTTAATAATACATGTAAATCTTGAATTTATACAAATGTAGTATGTGAAAATTAGAAGATATTCCAAATAATCAAAGCTGGTATATTGACAAGTTCCATTTAGATATAAAAAAAAACATAAAGGCATTATAAACAGTATCAAGAGGTCGAATTAACAAGAAAATACGATTTGAGAGTACTCGCAGTTACTGACAGCTAGTTAAAAGCCACAAAACAATTAATAATAAAAAATCATGCATCAGAGACTAAAATCAACTAAAACATATCACAGGGATTAAGCAGTTTAACGTCATGAACAGTCAGATAAGACATGACTTTTGCAATGCAAAAAATTAATGTATCGACAGGCAGTAGGATATCAAGGAGCGACTTCTACAGAGACAAAAATCTGCGTGTCTGTGTCTCTATATATCCCGCCTCAAAAGAAGACACAATTTAGTTATGTTCTAATATGCTAATGACAAAATCGATATTAGTGCCAATGTAAACTATATTCAGAGATCTAATTACAATATTGGTACGATAACCCTTACTTATAAGTTTGTTTAAAGGTTCGATAAGTTGACACGGATCACATAGTAATTTGCTCGCTTTAAGTACAATATTACCATAAAATTTAGGATGTAAAATACCATTTTTAAAAAGTTTTCTACAGGTACAGCCAAATTTACTAATCAAATTGTTGTATATATGAAAGAATTTAGTAAAAGTGTTAAGTAATTTATGGTATCGAAATCCCTGACACAACAATTTCCCAATGATGGAGCTTAAAGCACATCGCCGTCTATAAAAGGAAAATTTACAATAGGAAATGAAAAATCGTCTCTTTTGTCGAAAATTTTAGTATGCAGTTTCCCGTTTGAAATTGAAATGTCTAAATCTAGAAAAGGACAACTGCTGCTGTATTGTGTATGTCAGGATTCAATATATAATTCAGCCACATTTTAAATGTCAGAATTCAATGTATAATACAATGGACAGCAATATTGCAATACAATAAAAACAATTTTTGTTCGAATAAACGTAGGGTGCCAGCATGTCTTTTTATTCAAAATATTGATACGTACCAAAACAACAGTAGTTTTGATACCTTTAGCTGACTTGTACAACATAATAATTTGACCGCATCGAACAAAACTGACAATATGTGCACTTTGATTGGACAATCTATATATCCACATAGTAAATCAGCCATAGTTTTTATGTCAGGATTCAATGTAATATACAATGGACAGCAATATTGCAATACAATTACAACAAATTTTTGTTCGTATAAATTTAGGGTGCTAGCATATCCTCCTTTTATACAAAATATTGATACGTACCAAAACATCAGTAGTTTTTATACCTTATGCTGACTTGTACAAAATAAATATTTGACCACATCTACCAAAACTTACCATATGTGCACTTTAATATGTACATCTATATATCCACATAGAAAATCAGCCATATTTTTATGTCAGGATTCAATGTATAATACAAATGACAGCAGTTTTGCAATACAATAAAAATACATTTTTGTTTGCAAAAGTTTAGGGTGCCTGCATAACTTCCTTTTATTCAAAATATTGATACGTAACAAAATTTCAGTACTTTTGATACCTTATGCTGACCTGTACAACATAATTAGTTGACCGCATCGAAGAAAACTGACCATATGTGCACTTTAGTTTTTTATGTTGTGTTATTTGTATTATTGTTTGTCTTTTTGTTCTTTTCATTTGTAGTCATGGTGTTGTCAGTTGATTGTCGATTTCTGAGTCTGACTGGCCCTCTGGTATCTTTCGTCCCTCTTTTAATTTGTAAATCTATATACCCCTATAAAAAATCAGAAACATTTTTAATGTCAGGATTCAATGTATAATACAAATTACATCAATATTGCTATTCAATAAAAACACATTTTTTTTGCATAAATTTAGGGTGCCAGCATGTCCACCTTTTATTCAAAATATCGATACGCAACAAAATTTCAGTAGTTTTGATACCTCATGTTGATTTGTACTACAAAATTATTTGACCGCATTGACCCAAACTAACTATATGTGCACTTCAATTTGTACATATATATACCCACTTAGTAAATTAGCCATATTTTTTATGTCAGGATTCAATGTTTAATACAAATGACAGCAATATAGCTTTACAATAACAAAACATTTTAGTTTGCATAAATTTAAGGTGCCAGCGTGTCCTCCTTTTATTCAAAATATTGATACGTACCAAAATTTCAGTAGTTTAGATATCTCATGCTGACTTGTACAACAAAATGATTTGACCGCATCTACTGTAAATGAGCTTTATTTTTTATGTCCGGATTCAATATATAATACAAAAAACAGCAATATTGCAACACAATAACAACACATTTTTGTTCGCATAAATTTAGGGTGCCAGCATGTCCTCCTTTTATCCAAAATATGGATACGTAACAAAATTTCTGTAGTTTTGATATCTCATACCGACTTGTACAACAACATTATTTGACCGAATCTACCAAAACTGACCATATGTGCACTTTACTTTGTAAATCTATATACCATGTATACCCGCACTGTAAATGATAGATATAGGAAGATGTGGTGTGAGTGCCAATGAGACAACTCTCCATCTAAATCACAATTAAAAAAAGTAAACCATTATAGGTCAATGTACGGCCTTCAACACGGAACCTTGGCTCACACCGAACAACAAGCTATAGAGGGTCCCAAAATTACTAGTGTAAAACCATTCAAAAAGGAAAACCAACGGTCTAATCTATATGAAAAAAAGATTAACGAGAAACACGTATAGATCACATAAACAAACGACAACTACTGTACATCAGATTCCTGACTTAGGACAGGTGCAAACATTTGCAGCGGGATGAAACGTTTTAATGGTACCAAACCTTCTCCCTTTTTCTGAAACAATAGCATAACATCACAACATAGAAAAACATACGATAAAATATCAATTGGCAGGCTTAACTCAATCAAAAATAACGTAAATTAATACACTATGAACGAATAAATTTGATTTGCGATATCTGAATGTAAATGCACAGTTAATAAAATATTAGGGATAAACATTCAAGGCCGAAAAGTAAACAAATAAGTCCAAACAAAGCCATGGCAAGACACCACTGCAAAATATTTAACCCTACGAAAATTATCACATTTGAAAAAAAAAAACGGTTTTAATAATACATGTAAATCTTGAAGTTTATACAAATGTAATATGTGAAAATTAAAAGATATTCCAAATAATCAAAGATGGTATGTAGACAAGTTCCATATAAATATAAAAAAACAACAAAACGGCATTATAAACAGTATCAACAGTTCGAATTAACAAGAAAATACGATTTGAGAGTACTCGCAGTTACTGACAGCTAGTTAAAATCAATTAAAACACATCTCAGGGATTCAGCATTTTAACGTCATGAACAGTCAGAGAAGACATGACTTGTGCAATGCCAAAAATTAATGTATCGACAGGCAGTAGGATATCAAGGAGCGACTTCTACAGAGACAAAAATCTGCGTGTCTGTGTCTCTATACATTCCGCCTAAAAGAAGACACAATTTAGTTATGTTCTAATTTGCTAATGACAAAATCGATATTAGTGCCAATGTAAACTATATTCAGAGATCTAATTACAATATTGGTACGATAACCCTTACTTATAAGTTTGTTTAAAGGTTCGATAAGTTGACACGGATCACATAGTGATTTGCTCGCTTTAAGTACAATATTACCATACAATTAAGGATTGTAAAATACCATTTTTAATAAGTTTTCTACAGGTATTGCCAAATTTTTGTATATATGAAAGAATTTAGTAAAATTTTTAAGTAATTTATGGTATCGAAATCCTTGACACAACAATTTCCGAGTGATGCATTGATTACGTTCGTTAAAATCTATGACACCAGAACACACACGGGCAAACCGAACGAGTTGGGATATATAAACACCGTATGATGGAGCCAAAGGCACATCACCGTCTAAAAAAAGAAAATTAACAATAGGAAATGAAAAATCGTCTCTTTTGTGGTAAATTTTAGTATGCAGTTTCCCGTTTGATATTGAAATGTTTCAATCTAGAAAAGGACAACTGCTGCTGTATTGTGTATGTCAGGATTCAATATATAATATAAAGGGCAGCATTATTGCAATACAATAACAACAAATTTTTGTTCGCATAGATTTTGGGTGCCAGCATGTCCTCCTTTTATTCAAAACATTGATACGTAACACAATTTCTGTAGTTTTGATACCTTATGTTGACTTGTACAACATAATTATTTGACCGAATCAAACAAAACTGATCATAAGTGCACTTCAATTTGTACATCTATATACCCACATAGTAAATCAGCCATATTTTGTTTGTTAAGGATGCAATGTATAATACAATGGACAGCAATATTGCAATGCAATAAAATCAATGTTTTGTTAGAATAAATGTAGGGTGCCAGCATGTCCTAATTTTATTCAAAATATTGATATGAACCAAAGTTTCAACAGTGTTGATACCTTATGCTGACTTGTACAACAAAATAAGTTGACCGCATCGAACAAACTGACAATATGTGCACTTTAGTTTTTTATGTTGTGTTGTGTGTACTATTGTGTGTCTGTTTGTCTTCTTCATTTTTAGCCATGGTGTTGTCAGTTTATTATCGACTTATGAGTTTGACTGTCCCTCTGAAATCTTTCGTCCTTCTTTTAATTTGTAAATATATTTGCCAATATAGTAAATCAGCCACATTTTAAATGTCAGGATTCAATGTGTAATACAATGGACAGCAATATTGCAATACAATAAAAACAATTTTTGTTCGAATACATGTAGGGTGCCAGCATGTCCTTTTATTCAAAATATAGATACGTACAAAAACATCAGTAGTTTTGATACCTTTTGCTGACTTGTACAACATAACTATTTGATCGCATCGACCACAACTGACAATATGTGCACTTTAATTTGAAGATCTGTATACCCACATAGTAAATCAGCTATAGTTTTTATGTCAGGATTCAATGTATAGTACAATGGACAGCAATATTGCAATACAATAACAACAAATTTTTGTTCGCATACATTTAGGGAGCTAGCATGTCCTCCTTTTAGACAAAATATTGATACGTCCAAAAACATAACACTAGTAGCCAGATTTAGGTCTGAAACGGTCATTATGGTCTGATCAAGTCTTAATCAACTTAATTTACCGCTAGAGAAAAACGTTAAGACCTGTTTAGACACTCAGACTCTGTTAAGATATATTGTGTTCAGTCAGATCAGTCGTGTCAAGATAAACAAGACAGATTCATCTAGCATTCAAATAAGACTTGATGAGATCACGTTCAGATCAAATAAGACCAAAGGTGAAAAACCTGTTTAGTTGCTGCAAGATCGTGTTCAGTTGTGTTAAGATTTGAAATATTTTGAATAAAACGGGAGACACTTTATCTGTTATTATCAGGGGTTACTCCCCCTTTATGAATAAAATCTTTATATCTTGAATGATATTCTTTTGTGGTCTTTTAATATAAATGTACATCTATTTCATTAAATAAAGTATGCAAACTTTAAAAACAATTCATTTATTTCCAATATAATCTTTAACATTTCATTGGTTATATGAGAAAAGATTAATTGTTGTAACCGGAAAATGTGTCATAAAAACTTTGCAGTCATGCTTTCTGACATAAAGTAGTCCTGTATGTATGCATTCTGCCTCTAAAGATATAATGATCAGTATTACATATATCTAAAAGATGTTCTTAAACATTTTTTGCTTCTAATGTAGAGTAATAGTTCTTATCTATATTTGGTCAAGAAACGTTTATTCTAAAATACTTCAGCCAATACTTACATCTCATATATCATAGTGAACTTGAAATTAAGGATACTACTGATACTAGGAGGACTGCTTCATACCTTGATCTTTTCCTCAATATTGACGTAGATGGACGACTTCACACGAAAATCTATGACAAACGGGACGATTTCAACTTCCCAATTATCAATTTCCCATTTCTCAGCAGTAACATACCATCTGCCCCTTCGTATGGTGTTTGCATATCACAATTGATACGTTATTCTCGTGCTTGTTCACACTATACGGACTTCATATACAGGAGTGTGCTACTTACGCAGAAACTTCTCCAACAAAGTTATGAGGAGGACAGATTAAAATTGACACTCCGTAAATTTTATGGACACCATCACGAATTGGTGGATCCATACGATGTGTGTTTAACCAAACTAGCTAAGGACATTTTTACCACATGGTAGATTGTGGTTTGTCATTATGTCGTTTTTATCTTTTAATTACCAAACGTGACTTATTCCCGATTGTGACTGTTTTGCTGAGTGTGAATTCGCATTACTATAAGACGTGTTACGGTACTTGTCTATCCCAAACTCATGTATTTAGTTTAAATGTTTAATGTTATATTTGTAATTCTCATCGGATTTTGTCAAATGTGTTGACGTCTTTTCTATTATATTTATGTGTTATGGAAACAAAAATTAATCACCGCCGTCATTTATTAGATTTAATTTTGGTCAACATAATCTGTACGATAATTTAAGTTTGAAGTTGGATTCATAACAAACTGCACATATAAAATTGAGAAAGGAAATGGTGAATATGTCAAAGCGACAACCACCCGACCATAGAGCAAACAACAGCCGAAGGCAACCAATGGGTCTTCAATGTAGCGAGAATTCCCGCACCCGTAGGTGTCCTTCAGCTGGCCCCTAAAATATGCATAATAGTACAGTGATAATGGACGTCATACTAAACTCCGAATTATACACAAGAAACTAAAATTTAAAAGCATACAAGACTAACAAAGGCCAGAGGCTCCTGACTTGGGACAGGCGCAAAATTGCGGCGGGGTTAAATATACATATTATAGTTAATTGCTATGAATAAGCATTGCAATATGCATTGTGTTTAAATGCAATATCAGTATTTAGTTCTATTTTAATCTTTAATCAATCCTAATTCTATCTTACTTTTGAGATATAGTTTTTCATATGTGACGTAATTTTTCTGCTGTTTTAGAAATTTCATATGTTCAAATTTTTAATGCCTTTTCACCATCGTATGCGACGTAATTTTTAATGCCTTTTCACCGTCGTATGTGACGTCATTTTCATAATTTACTGCGTTGATGCCTGGACTGTGTCGGGTGTGTCTATTCTGTGTTGGTCATTCATTATGTATTCGTGTTTGTTCTATGTAATGAGTTAATACTTCAGTTTCATTATGTATATCTGTTATATTCATTTGATAAAATTTACTGTTTGCAATAGCATTAATTGTTCTAAATAATTAGGATGTTCTTATCCCAAGCATACAAACTTAGCCGTATTTGACACAACCTTTTTCAACTTTTGATCTTCAGTGCTGTACAACTTTGTACCTTTTTTTTTTCGCTTTCGATCTTTTATATCTGGGCGTCACTGGTGAGTCTTGTGTGGACGAGGCGCGTTTTTGGCGTATTAAATTTCAAACCTGATGCTTTTTGTTATTCATTAATCATGTGTTTCTTTGTCTAATACGTTTTCCTATTTATTTGTATTGTAGTCTTGTAATATTATGTTGTCATTTCTATGTTATATTTAGCATTGCCATTAAAGTGCGAGGTTTGGCATGCCACAAAACCAGGTTTAACC
The DNA here is from genome assembly GCA_019925275.1 of Mytilus edulis. Classification (NCBI taxonomy): domain Eukaryota; kingdom Metazoa; phylum Mollusca; class Bivalvia; order Mytilida; family Mytilidae; genus Mytilus; species Mytilus edulis. Next base: position 2,062,647 of record CM034349.1, read on the forward strand.
CACCATTTTTTCCTTTAAAAATGTCCTGTACCAAGTCAGGAATATGGCCATTGTTATATTATAGTTCGTTTCTGTGTGTGTTACAATTTAACGTTGCGTGGTTTGTTTTCTCTTATTTTTGAGTGTAAATTGACATTTCGATAAGACGTGTCACGGTACTTGTCTATCCCAAATTCATGTATTTGGTTTTGATGTTATATTTGTTATTCTCGTGGGATTTTGTCTGATGCTTGGTCCGTTTCTGTGTATGTTAGATACATTGTAGTGTTGTGTCGTTGTTCTCCTCTTATATTTATGCGTTTCCGTCAGTTTTAGTTTGTTACCCCGATTTTGTTTTTTGTCCATGGATTTATGAGTTTGAACAGCGGTATACTACTGTTGCCTTTATCTAAGTTTATAATTTACTTTATATTTTAAAATTTTACACAGATGACAGATGCTTGGTGAAAGTTATTTACATTTTAATAAACGGATTAATTAGCAGTCAACCGAAACGGATGATCATAAACTAAAAATAAATAATTACCCATTCATGGACGTGTGATGAATGAAGTTCCGTGTTTTATCTTTTATATAGAATGTATAAGGTTAAATCGGGTTAAATTATAACATTAACAAATAAAACATTATTTTTTTTTTCTAGATAAATGCAACAACAATATAAGCATATTTTAAAAATTTGATTGACAGTTTATGTTGACAATTATATACATATAAAGACCGATGTCGATAACTCCTTTGAATGTTTTTTATCGTCATTGTTTTAGCACGAACTAAATACAGGAGTAAATCATATCATAGAAAAATTTCAAACAACGTTAGTTAAGACACGATTGATAAAATCTAATGTACGGTTTATATTTCAGTTTCGTATCAGATTTTTTTAAGAACCAGTGTTACTACTCATTTTGAAAAACAGTGAGACGCTTACTTGCTATTTCGGGATTGACCAAAGAGCTATAAAAAAAAAAGTAGCGAAATGACCGTACTTATAGATTAGACTTTTGTTTTCCATTTTAATTGTTTTACACTAGTCATTTTAGGGACCGTTATAGCTTACTGTTCGAGCTCCGTGTTGAGGCCGTACTTTGGACCTATAATTAAATGTTGTATACCATGTGACTTGATGGAGAGTTGTTTCATTGGCACACATACCACATCTTCTTTTTCATATTAACCGGGAGCAGTTTATAACATTTTTATTTAGATTAAAAAAAATTATTAAAATTCAGTAAATCAAATGGATTTGTACCATATTCATGATATTGTTACATTCAAAAGTCTTTAATTTTGATTGATAGTATACATTATATGTATTGCATTGCTCCAAAAAAAAATGTCCAGTGTCAAATATTACACATCGATGATCACTAATATTAGTTACTTTTTTTATAGAAACTCATACCCTTGGATGGTATTACACGCTAGTATGTTTTTCCTTTAAAATTAGTCTGTCTGTTTAATAATTCACAGTTTAACGAGAACTTTTAGTCATTTGCAAATAGATTTAAAAAAATTAAAAAAAAGTATGAAAATTTGCTTAAGATTGCATTCAGGTAGAGAGACATATGTTTTATTCAATTTCAGATTATTTAGTACAGATATGAAAATTATATTAATCTTTTACAATTTACAAGTATAATTTGATAGTGTTTTTATGCATATGGTAGATGAAACCTGTATGATCTAGCATTTTCAAAGGTCTATGAAAAATTGAAAATTGTACGTTCCGGAAAAGACAAGTCGCTACATAAAATGCTTGTAAAATTCCGTTACATGTGGAACGCTCATATTTAAATACCTTTCTGTTTAATAAGAAAGTGAACAAAACAGTTATTGAAATTCACCTGAAAAAGAGTAAACGATTAGTGACTATCTAACTTAGTTTTCAAATATCGAATACACAAATAAATCTCTAATTTATCCACAATTGAAATTTGTTTCTAATGACAGGTGTTTGCTAGTATTCGATTGGACATCAGTATCAATATAGGCGTAACAACCTATCACATTTATCCAATCAGCTGTCTTGTATGCGATGACATACGGTCCACATAGTTTACTTTTTTTTGTATGAATTATAAATTGATTGCAATAAAAATTATTCAATACACTATAAAACAACAATATTCTGCCCAAAAATGACTTACAAGACACTATACTTAAGAACTATTCACAAATTTAGACAGCGTACAAATAAAATAATAAAATTAATAACAATTACTATTTAACGGTAGAGCTCTGATTTAACGGCGACTATTATGCTATTAGTATGATAGTCCCAGCAATTTAACAAATTGATTATCAAAAGGACAGTTGTGCTATTGTGGGACAGGGACTTGCTTGTACGTCTTAAAACCACCTAGGCCGCTTTGGTGCACTTAGCTCTCGAACCTGCACTAAGAAATTGATGGAACACTATAGTGAACTTTTTAGACTAATGAAAAGGCCATGTGTGAACTTGTCAGATAAGAATAGACAACGCTTATATTTAAGATTGAACAAGTCGTGAAAAGAAATATTACTATACATTGTACGGACATTAAGACTAATTCACTAGCTTTGATACAGCGGAAGCAATACCATCGAGTGTACCAAAGTTAAAAAAAAAACCATGTTAATAGTGCTAAAATTATATATTTTCAAATTAAAGGGCAAAGCGTACGTAATGTCGCCCGGAATCCGACACTGACTGACTAGCAAATTACGACAAAATTAAACAATTAACAACTTTGTAAAAAAATTATAGAAAAAACGTCCTTTGTTCTTTAAACTGGGAATATTATGATACTTTGTGAACATAATTTATCTGAAACCAGTGTTTTTAAGTCATATCAGATTAAAAAAAAAAACCAAAAAAAAAAAAGTATTTTACATTCACGAAATAGTTAATATCAGATTAAGATTGGTTTTGTGACCATTGGAATTTACTAAGACTTTTTCAAAATATCTATTTCTTTATAGGAACTTTTTTTCGATCGAAAGTAATAAGGTTTATATATAAGTATGTGGTACAGCTCACACCGATCAATATATTAGTATATTCATGGAATTGATCTATACTCATGCAAATAACCCTTTCAATTATGAATTCTTATAAGCTGATTTTAAAGCATATTATATAGGTGATATGGGATATACTTTAATTTGACAGCAACCAAACGTCAAAAACACCATAGGAAAATCAAGACCGCATGTTGAGTCTTCAACAAGAAACAGGTGTCTACACGAAATGACAAGGTATGAATCGTCATTAATTTGTTTAATACAATATTCAAAAAACAGCAATATGAAAGTCTAAATAATATGATATTCATTATTTAAACATATTCCACATTTTCTTTATCGAGACACGTTTGCAAAGCCCCTTTTTCCGTTCACATAAATTTTTTGACGGGTTTCCTTTTTTATTTACAAACCTACAAAAGTTGCTCAGACTAGACAGCATGAAAGACTAAAACACTTTTATAAGACAGTGTACACACGGTACTTTTCACAAACCGATAATTTCGTCGCCCAGGAATATGAATTTGACATTAAAAGTCTCTCAAAAGCTTTACAATACCCGGCCGTGTCATTTCCGTTTATTGTAGATGGAACGTGTGATAAACATACACCAGACATACCAATACTGGTGAATTTTACCTTTCTGGAGGACTTCAAATTAAAGAGGGGGTGCATTGCATAATGTTGAAAAAAATCCAATCTTTTATTTGCGCAAAAAAAACAAAAACTTCAATAATATAAAACGTTATTCCATGAGCAATACAGATTATAGGTTACATCAATGATTTACTATACAAATCCTTGAGTTATTCATTTTTTTAATATTTCTGACAGATAATTTGTATGTGATTAGTTGCAACATATGACAATTTTCAAAAAAGCAAAGTTTTATACTTTTCCATGTCGCCCAGGAGAGTCTGTAGTTTTGCCCCGGTATAATATGAATTTTGTCTCTTGCTCATATTCATGCACACGTATGCTATTTGAAGTAATAAAGTAGTTGAGCAGGTCGAGAACACTACCTTTTAGGGATATTCATGAGTTTACGTATGTCCGCGCATTTGTTAAAATGTATTTACCAGTGACGTTATTGTAAAAATATTAAATTGGGTATCATTATATATCATAATGTTGAAGTTGCATTCCTTGTTTATCAGCGCGTGCCATGTGACAGGCACGTGACCGAAGGCTTATTGCAAATTCCCGAGCATCAATGTTCAATCAACCTTATCCAATAAACAATTGTCTTTTGATCGTTACTAATTGATAAGTTAATGATAGTTGTAGAATAAACTTAATGGATTAGCGTAGTTTATTTTAAACTTGATGAAAGAATAGTTTAAAAAATGATTTAGTGTTTTTATTTTGTTTTAAGGGAAATTGTAAGATTACTTTTTTCTAAAGAATCAAATTTTGATTTATTATAATTTGAGGAAAAAATTACTTCCGATATTTCATTTCCTTCTTAACAACACAGGAGTTTACATTTGTACATACTTTCATAAGACATTGAAAGACATTTTGATGGGAAAATGTGGCATCCGTGGGGATCTTCAAAACCCGATTACATCATTTTTATAATGTGTGGGAACGAAACTGTACGGTTTCTACATTTTCGACATTGACATGCACCAACGGCAACCACTGAACTACAAGCAACTGACTTGGGACAGGCACATAAAGAAGGTGACGTGATAAACATGCATGTGTGTGTACGCTCAACCTCCTAAATGGAAGTGGATGTAAGCAATTATAGGCAACAATAAGGCCTTCAATAACGATACAAACCCTTCCATATAGTCGACCGATCATTAAAAGGCCCCGACATGAAAACGTGATTTTTTTGAAAAACGTTAACCAGAGTGAATGACATCAGCTTACAGAACTTGAAAACCAAAAAATCAGTCATAAATAAAAATACGGAGAAACAGTTTTTTTTCTGTTTTTTTTTTTTAAAGCTTTCTTATTATCAAGAACAAGCTTCTGTCCTAGTTTAGTAGAAATCCAGGATAGTTTAAGAAAGTTATTAAAGTTTCAAACACTTTAACCACAGAGTGAATATTTGATGTTTGTGGATCGCTATGTCTCGCTTTTGCAACAAAAGTCGCAGGGTCAAAAAAAATGTAATAAACTGTAATACTTTGCGAAACATGTGTATCTTCTATGTCAGTATGTGTTGGTAAACAAACTCTATACATGTTTTACTATTTTAAAATATTTTTCTAAAACATTACTAGAGACCTACGGTGTTTTAAAGAAGCTCTAGATCTAAAATATCGTAGCAAGACTGCAATACACCATACTCACAAGATAACTTAAATAAACTGCTACTTTCCAGTGACTTCTTGTTTAATAGTTCATTAAGAAATTTTAAGAATTTATATTTTCAAGTCGACATATTGTTACTCACTTGCCTGTACCAAGTCAGGAATATGACAGTTCTTGTCCATTCGTTTTTGATGCGTTTTGTTATTTGATTTTGCCATGTGATTATGGATTTTCCGAATTGATTTTCCTCTGAGTTCAGTATTTTTCGATTTTACTTTTTGCAATAACAAATCGGTAATGGCCTTCGGTAATGACCATCGGTATAAAATGTGTTTAATATAGTTTTGACAAGTAAGTAAAATTAAATGTGTGAAACTTTTAATTTTTATTTAGCTAATCGTTTTATTATAATATAATAATAAAATTACCTATATGATAGCGTCTTTTTAATGAACAGTCATACTATATGAAGAGTTAAGAAGTAAAAAAGTTAACTGTAACAGAGTGTTAATCATGCCGACCATACGCGTATGGTCGGACCATATGCGTATGGTCGGACCATATGCGTATGGTCGGACCATATGAGTATATACCCATATGGTCATGACAATACGCGTATGGTCCAAATATTCATATGGTCCGGAACAAGTATAAAATTTTTAATTATTTATTTTTAAAACGTTAAATTATATATGCAATGCCCTTTATGTCAATTGTATCATTCCATCAGGTCCTTACTGCAATTTTTTGTTCTTAGTGCACTTAGGGGGTCTTTTGCAGTATTTCTACGGACCCCCCCCCCCCCCAAAAAAAAAAAAAAAAATTAAAGGACAAAACGTTATTATATGGATTTCTTTTCTTTTGGAAAATGTTTCTTTTGGCAAATATTTGAGAAAAAATCTAATCTTTTACATATTCAAAACATTTCAGGTAAAAACCTAGATTTACAAAAACACGACCATACATTTTTAATAGAAAAAAAATCATTTTCAATATCGTATATCTTTTTAACTATACTAAATTTGCGGTTTTGTGATATGTGCATGTAGTTTGAACAATGTCGTCAATAGTTTAGAAAGAAGCAATCAAAAAATGATTTAGAACCTTATACTACACATACGGAGGTACATGTATGATACCATGACGGGTGAACGTATGATATAACTTTGAAATAGCCATTGTAATTGCCACGTTATTTTATGGCTCGTTGATTTCATTACCTTTAGATTATTGGCACATGCCACCAAACTTAATCTTTATAGACCGAATATCAACGCATACATACGTTACTTTTACAGTTCAGAGGAAGAAGACGAAGAAGAATTATTTAATATATATTTTATATTAAATAAGTGTTTTATTCAAATGAAAGAAAGGATAAGCGCATTTAAAAACATATGCACCAAGACATATACTCGATGCTGAACTTAAAAAATAGTTTATATTGTTTTAATCTATGAGGATCTGGAGGGGGTCCTTCATTTCTGTATTCTTTAATGTTTAGGCCGGGTTTTTTTCTATTCTTTATACTTTTTGTCTATTATGATCAATTCTTTATATTCAAGCACCTTATTATTCTCTAATTTTTATTTTTTGTTCCTTTTTCTCTATTATTCATATTTATAGCCGATCATTCTCTATTCTGTAAAACCCCATCGACATCCTTTTTTTTCGATGGTATGTTATTTATAGTTTTAACACTCTCACTTCACGGCCTAAAAGCAGTTTCAGAAGCTTAATTCAAACGGAGACATGGTTCCCTGATGCAGCCTTAAGAGGATAACGAAATTAACGATATAAATGATCTTACATATAAAATATTTGTATTTTGCGTTGATCGTTCCTGATGAAGTAAAATCCAGAAACGTGATTTGCACGTATGAAATTTATAACTTGTTGTTGTCACTCTTTTGTTAGGGTTGCGTTTGAAAATAATCAAAGAATAAGTAGATAAATACATAAATTAACACCCGAAAATAAAAAAAATAAAAAATCAGAGACAGTTATTGGCGAATAATTTTTTCCCCATATCAGCCATATTTGTTATGTCAAGATTCATTGCAATTTCTTATTTCAAAGAATAAGTAGATAAATACATAAATTAACACCCGAAAATAAAAAAAATAAAAAATCAGAGACAGTTATTGGCGAATAATTTTTTTCCCCATATCAGCCATATTTGTTATGTCAGGATTCAATGTATAATATAAATGACAGCAGTATTGCAATACAATAACAATACTTTTTTTGTGTGCAAAACATTAGGGTGCCAGCATGTCCATCTTTTATTCAAAATATCGATACGTAAAAACATTTCAGTAGTTTTGATACCTCATGTTGACTTGTACTACAAAATTATTTGACCGCATTGACCCAAACTAACCATATGTGCACTTCAATTTGTACATCTATATACCCACTTAGTAAATAAGCCATATTTTGTTTATGTCAGGCTTCAATGTATAATACAAAAGTAAACAGTATTGCAAAACAATAACAACACATTTTTGTTTGCATAAATTTCGGATGCCAGCATTTCCTCCTTTAATCCAAAATATTGATACCTAACACAATTTCACTAGTTTTGATACCTTATGCTGACTTTTAAAGCATAGGAATGTGACCACATCCACCAAAACTGACATATGTGCACTTCAATTTGTACATCTATATACTCACATAGTAAATCAGCCATATTTTTTTTGTTCGGATTCAATGTATAATACAAAGAACAGCATTATTGCAATACAATAACAACAAATTTTTGTTCGCATAATTTAGGGTGCCAGCATGTGCTCCTTTTATTCAAAATATTGATACGTACCAAAATTTCAGTAGTTTTGATACCTTATGCTGACTTGTACAACATAATTAGTTGACCGCATCGAACACAACTGACCATATTTGCATTTTAGTTTGTTATGTCGTGTTATGTGTATTATTGTGTATCTGTTTGTCCTTTTCATTTTTAGCCATGGTGTTGTCAGTTAATTGTCGATTTATGAGTTTGACTGTCCCTCTGGTATCTTTCGTCCGTCTTTTAATTTGTAAATCTATTTACCAACATAGTAAATCAGCCAGTTTTAATGTCAGGATTCAATGTATAATGCAAATGGACAGCAATATTGCTATACAATAACAACATTTTTGTAATCGCATAAATTTAGGGTGCCAGCATGTCCTCCTTTTATTCGAAATATTGATACGTACTTAAAGTTACTAAAACAAACTAAGATTACTGTAGCTATCTGAGCTCAGAAGCTGCATAGGACTTGCTCCTGAAAAATAAATATAACATCATCTACCTAATATAGAATTTTGTAGCACTTTGACGGTGACTTTTATTGAAATACACATTTATTTTATCTATTGTGCTGTCAAAGATAGCTTGGGTACAGGGTAAAAAGTATTCAAGCTAGAAATTTTAAGGGGAATAACTCCTCTAATTGTTAAAGGTTATGAAAATAATAGATACTATTTTATTAAGCTTAATAAGGAAGATCTAGTCCGCATCTATCTGTCTCCATCAACTCTAAAAGTATCAGAGCTATCATGCACCAATGGATAGTTTATCCCATTGTTGTATTTATCCCTAGGAGCTAAATTTACTTGTTGGTACAAATAATTCACACAAAGAGGCAAATCTTGAAATACAACTAGCACAATTTTGATATAACAGGAATACTTTCCTTGTCTGAAACTTTCCAAATAAGATTGTTACTAATTAGTAGTATAATTTGGTGTATAGTATATACATGTATTTATGAATTGTGGTGCTCAATTGTGCACAAATAAATTTGATTCATTGTGTTTCAATAAAGAAAAAGATTTATCAGAGGTATCCATTGGTGTGTTATTTGAGTGAAGTACATATTGATCAATACATGATTAATTTCTACCCCTTATATATTTTCTTATACATGTATATAAAACTGTCAAAAGACCGAAAAACAGAGTAAAAATTATCATAAACGGCTTTGATGTTGTGCACTAATGTTTACATACTTTTTAGATTTGAGTGCAAGTCTCTTTATCTTTGCTTTTCTAGTAGTGGCAATTGCTCTTCTCTTTCTACTCTGCAAGTCTTTAAGTTTTGCTAGGCGAATGAAATGCGCACCTGGAGACAATCCCATTCGTTTATGGACCTGAACTATAAATAAAGATGTTACAAGATGAAGATATGCAAATTAGTAAAGACGTTTAAATTAGAATACAAATGTCAAGGCCTCAACTGAGTTCTTTTAAGTAACACTTAAATTATCAATAATCTGCATGATATTATAAAGTTTGTAAGTGTAATCCCTATATAATAAATAAGTCCTAACAAGATAATCATAAAAAAATCTTTTTCATTTCGTTTCGGGATATATACATACATGACATGATATATGTTCAACTTATTTGATTTCAAATTTCAAATATATTCCTTTTAGGTCAATTACTCATTATTCTCAACAATGATACGTATGTGTAACAAATGTTCTTTTGTAATACACTTCCAGCAACCCTGTAGTTTAAGCTAGCTGATCCCCTGTATGGATGGGATTTAGGTGCTCTTGAACCGACTGTTTTGTTGAAGCTTTCATTTGCTAGCGTTCTCCCTAACGATGCTAGCGTTTCTGCATGATTGATATAGGATTCAAAAACTTCTGTCAAGGTTTCCTTTAACTTTTGATCTTGTATGGGTTTTCCATTAGGAAGAGATTTGTAGACCTGTGGATTTGTAATGAAGCGGCATCACGATTTATTACACTGACTGTGATCTCCGAAAGGGTTCTTTAATAGAGATTTTAAGGCTTTCTCCATTACAATGGTGTTACCATGATTTTGTGCAATGACATGGTTGAAACATTTCTTTAAATATTTGATAATTGTAGATGTCAAGCTATTGTTTGAATTTTGAAGTTTATACAATGTTTTACTAAAGTTCTTTTTTACGTGGTTTTTGTCTGATATTTTCTTAATGTTGGCATCTACATGGCGCCTAAGTCTTGCTATGGTGGTTGAATCGTCATCTCCAATAACTGTTCCTGTTTTAAAACCCTTTGCATTGCACTCTGAGACCATTTCAACTATCATGTCCTGCTCCATGGCTTTTGCTGGTCCCTCCCAGTTTTTTCTGCAGTCATGATCTTCAGCAGGTTCATTTCTGCTTGCAGCACTTGAACAAACTTTACATGATCTTGATCGTGCGCTGTAGTTGGTTATCTTTCCAGTGTATTTCCTATCATTGAACAGTGTCATAAAAATTAAAATGATTATTTATTTCACTCCCTAAGACTGTTTAAAATATATGCCATGTTGTTGTTGGTTTTTTTTGCAATAACCTTTTAATGACAATCGGTTGCAAAAAGTGTTACATCAAAGCAAAACAAGATCAGTCAGGAATCTGTCTGTTAAGAATAAGACTGTCAGTCTTCTCAATTGAATTGTTTCATATTTTTTCATGACTGGGATTTTTTTTAGCAGATTATACATCCTTGGTCTTTATTATTGTTGAAGGCTGTATGGTTGCCTATAATTGCTTATACCAACTTTATTTGAAATTGGTAGATATTATATACAATATAGTTATTTCATTGCCAATCAAACAACATCTCTTTTTCTAAATGATTAATATTAATGCAGAAAGTCCATGTAAACAAAAGAAAATTCAAAGTGCATTTTCACCTCTGAATTAAAATTTTCCAATTGGGCAATCATTATATTCTTGAATGGGTACAAACATTAGAATAATAAAAATGTTTGAGTTAAATCAGGTTTTAAAATATGGCCATACCTCCAATTTACCTATATATGAAAATTGTTTTTAATTTCCAGTAGCAGATCCAGCACTGTTTGTTAGGAGGGATGTCACTGACTCAGAAAGCTCCAGTTATGCTTCAGTGATTCCCTATATTACCAACCAAATATTTCACACAAAGGGGGGGGGGGGGTGAGTAAATTATTGCAATGTCTTTATTTGGGAGAATTATGCAACTGAGCAAGTATGTATCACAATAATAAGAGCTTGCATTTTGATATATCTGTAAGTAGAATATAAATATAACATTTTTGTCCATCCTTAAAAAAAGGCAAAAATAAATGGACTCAATAATTTCTGAATAACAGTATCAAACAGTACATGAATGATATTGACAGAACTTTGTAATCAAAGTAAAACCAATTTAGATACATGTAAGTTTTAAAAATGAAGTCAAATATTTACCTACAATGTTGGGATATCTACATTCTTGAAGAAAAATGGATAAAGTCATACTCAAAACATTATTTTTTTTAATCCTTCTTTTTCTTTCTATAAATGTTCATACCTGACAAGCTGTCATATGCTTTTCCACTTCCCCTTTTCTGCCAACCAGCATCAACTGAAACAGCTTACTGGTCATCACCTGGTTGTCTAAAAGTTGTAAATAGAAAAAAGTTATGTATGATTCTTAAATAAGATATTGTCATGAATGTGTAAACTAAAGTTAGGAATCTGTGCTACCGTTAGCGTAAAATTTTCCAGTTGTTATACGAATTTAAATTTTATTCATTTTCAAAGCTTTTAAGCACTATTTTCTTTTCTGTTATATATACATGTATGCATTAAAATAAAAATTACGTATAAGTTTTTTGTTTTCAATTTCAATTTCCTGCAAATCTCAGGATTCCTGCATTCATGTGTATTGTGCATGAATAGATCACATGAAAGTAGTTTTGGAAACATGGTTTATCAAAGTGTAAACCAAATGAAAAATTCATATTGACCAATCCTATTCATGTATTTATTGATATGCAAATCATTTAAGAATTATAATAATATAGTCTCCCTTTGTCTTCTATCAGCATAGCATGACTAACAGCAGGTATATTTAGAGCTGTAAAGAGGCTATTTATCTGTGTTGTACCAATCCAAGCATGAAGCACACCTATAGAATTAGTAAACATTTTGAGTAATACTTTTAAGTTTGCAAATTTAGAGAAAAAATAATCTTCCTCAATTCACATGAGTTATGAAAATTAGCTCTGTAATTAGTAATAAGCATTTTTTAGCCATTTACATGTACAAATTACAATATAAACAGTAATGTCATCAATTTATCAAACCAACTAGGGCATATAGGTTTTTATCTCTGGTTATATTTAGCCCTGTTTTAATAATTAATAAACCCTATTTGAGAACAAATGTCTTTAAATATGACTTAAATCACCTATTATGATGCATATATTTGACAATTATCACAACCAATAGCTAGTTGGACTAATGGATTCATGGAGAGTAACAAATCATTATACATTTGCATGTTTGCCATGTTATTGTTTATTGTTTAACTGATATTATATAGTAGTTTGTTTTAGTACACTTGTTGTTTTGCAATCCTCTAATCTTCTTTCAAAGCTCCCCTGACACTTTTTACATGAGGGTGTAGATACATTTACATGTATATATAGGGTTAACAGAATATAGAATGATGGGTCCAAAAATAAAAAATAGAGAACAAAAAATGCCTTTAAAAGGCCAACAAATAATCAATAAAGATTAAAGGGGTGCTACAATATAGAGAATAACTGCAAGAATTAAAGAATTGGGTAAAAAATATATCCTGATTGCAAAAAACAATTATAGATATAGGAAGATGTGGTGTGAGTGCCAATGAGACAACTCTCCATACAAATAACAATTTAAAAAGTAAACCATTATAGGTTAAAGTACGGCCTTCAACACGGAGCCTAAGCTCACACCGAACAACAAGCTATAAAGGGCCCCAAAATTACTAGTGTAAAACCATTCAAACGGGAAAACCAACTGTCTAATCTATATAAACAAAACGAGAAACGAGAAACACGTATATATTACATAAACAAACGACAACTACTGTACATCAGATTCCTGACTTAGGACAGTTGCAGAATACTGCAGTTATCAAGTATACTTACAATATAGCCAGATACATATATACATGTATTAGACCGTTGGTTTTCCCGTTTGAATGGTTTTACACTAGTAATTTTTGGCGCTTTATAGATTTTTTTTCGGTGTGAGCCAAGGCTCCGTGTTGAAGGCCGTACATTGACCTATAATGGTTTACTTTTTAAAAAAAAAAAATTTTTGATGGAGAGTTGTGTCATTGGCACTCACACCACATTTTCCTATATCTATGTACATTGTTTTTAAAGAAAGGAGAGACAAATTCATATTCCTGATAAGTACTGCACATTTCCTTATTTAGATATGTTGGCAATTAGTTCATGTGTAGCTACATGTATGTATTTTTATGTGTTCTTTATGACCATATAACATGTAGGAATAAGATTGGATACAGTGTATATTGAACATGTCTTACCAGTGGCAAAATTTGTGTTCATGTAAAACACCTGCTGGTGTCTCTTTCCTGCTGGTACAGTGTTTACGAAATGGCAAACAGTATTCATGCATTGTATCTTCAAAAGTGCCCCCAGACCATAGTTCAATACACGGGTTGTAGGTGATAGTGATAACGGATTGTTACACATCTTACATTCAGCCAGACCATCTACAAGAACAGAGAGCTCAACAACCCGCCTTCCTTCTCTCAAATCATCACTGTCTCCGACATATACATTTTCTTCCGCAAAGGATAAATCGGGAAAATCTCGTGTGACATACTCATCAGGGCGGACAGGGTATGTCGTCGGATTGTCATGAGTCTGAGGTAAAACAAAACAATAGCCGTGCTCTTTATCTAAGTGGTGTATGATCCATCGCCTAACATGGGTAGCTGATACATTCTCTCGTCGTTTAGATTGTTTTTTATTGCGAAAATATTCCCGGTTACGTCCCATCTATAATTGTTCTGTCAACTGACGGCATAAATAAACAATGCCGTAAATTATTGTTTTGCGTCGTAAAATAAAACATAATGACGAGTTGTTTCTTTTTGATTATACTAGTATGCAAATCAATAATACACAAGTTTATTACATGCGTATATTAACCAGTAAATATCCTGATTTTATTTATTTAGTCGACTAAAGTTTGGGACATCATACGGTAACTCGATATGCGCGGAGAGAGAGCTTCCTCAAATGGAACTGAGAATTAAATTATAAGAAATGACTGTAATATTTTTCTCCCTATTCAAAATAACATAAACAATGTGGTGCACATTTTAAATAACCCGCTACGCGCGTTATTCAGTGTGCACCACATTTTTTATATATTATATATTCATAGGCAGAAACAATATTATAGTCATTCCTTAATTAAAAGTAGGCATTCACAATTATGGTTGAATATATGTAATTTTTTACTGAAAATGTGTCACATTACTAAATATTAAGGACATCGGTAACATAATGTTCACCTTTTTTTTCTTTATATTGCATGCTTCTTAGGTGGAGCTATACTTAAACACTATGTGCGTCCGTGGTGACTGTCTTGACTTCAACTAACAACACAGTATGTGTCAGATATCAAATCAAATACCAATGGAACCAATGTTTGAATAGATTAGACAAGTAAACGCAATATACACAATTGCAGTGTACAATTATTAATTTCAAGAACTAATAATGTTTTAAATTTTACTACTGACAATAATACTTAATGATGATTGATTGATTAATGGTGTTTTAACACCATGTTTAAGAGCCACTTTTGAGCTATATCGTAGCGGTAATATTTTATGACCATTTTTAAAACTATCGAACAACCACCGAACTTCGATGTGAAAATTGTCAATTCTAGTCAATTTAGATTGGAGTAGAGTGTACCTACACGAGCGGGGTTCGAACTCATAACCTCAGTGTTGACTTGCTATGAATAACAGTAGTAGATGTACTTGGACCACTTCGCAACAGAGACCCTTTTTACGTAATATGTGTCACGTAAACTAAATTAGTTTAAGAGTGACTAAATCACTCGATCACAATTTAATACTATTTCTCATCACTTCAATAGTTGAGTTAATATTCTTATTCCTCCATATAAAACCATTACTTTCGGTTTATTTGAAGTCTTTGAGGCATCTCCTGATAAACCATAACTTTTGATACTGTAACCGGGTGTATTCTGACTAAAAAAAAGAAGGTCTACACCTAAATAATATATTGACCCTCAACATATGATAACAAGAACTAAAAAATCATGTTAAGACAGTACACGTAAAGGAGAGACAAAGCTGCAATAAATCATGTTATTATAACAAAATACTTTTTTCGGAAAATGGTGTTTTACTGGTAAAGTAAATGTAAAAGCGTATGTATACTGTTCAGTATGTTCAAGCTTATAGTCGAGTATATCGGGTAAAAATACGTCGAAATACTGCGCTCTTTAAACATATTCGTTTGACGTTGCTCGGTACTTATACTTTTGTTTATGCTTATGTGTTTTGTCTGGATATCTACCTTTTTTTTTTTTTTGGCATATATTTTGTTTTCTGGTGTTTAAGATTAAATACAATGCTGACTGTTATACTCTCGTTTTTACATTATTACCTATAATGTCTGTTTGTTTAGTGCACACCTTATTATCAACATCATGAAATTGTATGCGACTGTCAAACAAGTGAGAGGTTTATCAAGATATCAAACCAAGTATCATTCAACATTTGTGAATTGTACATAAGAAAGTAACTGTACAAAATCTGGAATACGACATTTGTTATCCATCAGTTTGATATATTTAAGCTTTTGAGTGTTCCATTTTATTCAACGTGTTAGAAAAGTCGACACTGCTGTTGGCACTCGTGTTAGACTGAAGATGAATACAACATGATGTTGGGGTCATCTAAAAAAGTATACATACTCTATTGTTTTTTTTATTACCTTAATGTCCACGGAAATACTGTATTTATAGTTTGCAAGACAAAATCATTTAAATAGCCCAAAAACTAATTATTAAATGTGAATCTAAAGATTAATTACGTGGGATATTGAAGAGAATTATAACCATACATGTAATAGTAATTATTTGATTGAATAATGCAAATTATGATTAAACAATAAGGCGAATATTTGCCTTTTGTGGAAAAAGGAGAGGGGCATGTTTTGTTTGTCCTGTTTCAAAATGAACACATTCTTGGAAAGCATAAAGGAACAAGAGTTTTGACTCGCATTCTCTTCCAGTAGAAACAAACCGTCGTTTTACTCTCATTTTGGTTGATTTAAAAAAAAACACAAAAAAACAAAACAATTTATAATGGAAAACACAATTTCCCTTTTTACGGAAGATGCATGCTTGATAATTAATTTTAAATTGAAAATGTTAGATTCCGTGGTCACTTGCGGATGGAAACAACGATACTCAAACATCTTTTATGCAATGTTTTACAGTTCTTTTTTTTTTTTTTTTGCGTTTTCCGTATTGATGAATTCCCGAATATTGTGTAACAATTGGTAGTCATTTGACTTTTGACCTATGGATTTAATATTGAATTGCGTTCTAGATATTGATAATGGTTACATATATGTCAAGTGAAGTATAAATCGAAGCTAGAGTGTTAGCAAGACAAATCAAATAAATTATAAAGTCTAACAGTGACCTTGACCATTAGCCTTAAAAATTTAAAGGACTTAAAATATCTATAACGACTAAGTATGTAACAAGTTAAGTCAAAATCATGGACCAGATTAGAACAATGATGAATATAGATTGGAACAATGGGTGTTATGGATGGAAAGTTGACAAGATCCTCTCCAATTTTGTTAGCGATCGGATAAAAACCATTTGAATCGGAAATACAGACACTTTATTTTATATGATAGCAATGGCGGCACGACGGGTCGATTTATTTACATTAATGAAAACCCGTATAGGGTATGCGATTGTTGCTACGAGAAAAAATGTCAACTTAAGCTAATTTTTTTATCTGTTTTATTTCAGTCTTGCAAACATTTTGTTTTTCTAAATTGACTCACAAAGAATCGGTATTAAAGTACTTGCAGTTACTGAACGCCATTTCAAACTAAAAAACAAAACCATCCAATTTTTTAAGTCGACCTTGAAATATTCCTTCTTCATTAATGACTTTAAGGTAGTTTAGAGTAAATGCGAGTTTTAATATCTTAAAACAAACCTGATTCAATAGTCATTAGTCCGATATTACTCTGACGTTTTAAGGCTGTTTTACCAGACAAGCTTGGCCATGCAATATTCCAGATCACCGATTAATAACTCGAGATCAAGGATTATCAATCCAAGATAACAATTAGAAATCGAAGATCACGGATGACTAATCTGAGATCATTGATTATCAAATCAAGATGACGGGTTATATACAATATTAGGTCAATGTTAGAAAAATGCAAACTTTTTTGTATGAGGTCGAGAAACTGGCCCTTCCCAGTTTTTGCGCCGAGTACAAACAAAGGTGATATTTTTCTAACATTGAACTTATATTGTTTTTATACTGCAACTTAAATATATAAATTCATAGCTATTTAAATTGTAACAAAATTTCAAACTTATTTTCATCCCTTAATCATGTTAATAAACCCCTGACTGTAGATAAAGTGTCCCATGGTTAAATTGACATTGCACACAATATAGCTGTGTTACAATATTTCGGAAAAAACACAACTACTTGCAGTAAAAAAAAACAATTGTGTGCGTAAAAGCTTTCATATTTGTACTCTCTTGAACCATTTGTTTACTAATCAATAAAATACTATAAATTACTCACAAGATTAATATTGATTGATCTAAAATTGAATCTATTAAACCTGAAGAAATATATTCGATATTCTGCTGCGTATTTGAATAAATAAATCTAATTGTTTAGGATTAATGTTAGAGGTATCAAACACCCCCATACAGGTAAAACAAATATTTATGATTTTTTTTTTTAGATGGTTCCCATATCAACTTGTATTCATCTTCCATCCGACACGAGCGCCAGTATAGCGTCAACTTTTTTAACACGTCTAATAGGAACTTCCCGTTTAAAATTTTCCTTGAGATTCCATTTTTTTTGTTTTTTTGTTTTTAGATTCTTACTTGTAAATGGTAGAATCCTGACGCTGACCTATCCCGGACCAAGTTAGGAATATGGCCATTGATGTATTATAGTTCGTTTCTGTGTGTGTTGCATTTGAGTGTTGTGTTTCTGTTGCGTCGTATCTCCTCTAATATTTGACGTGTTTCCCTCAGTTTAATTTTTTTACCCGGAATTGTTTTTTCCTCAATGGATTTGTAAACTTCAAACAGCGGTATACTACTGTTGCCTTTATTTGCAATTTTGATATAAATACATCCACCGCGAAAGATTTGTCGGAATATGGAACTAGCTTACGGAAGTTAAAGTAGTTTGCTTTCATCAAAGTTGATTTTAAATTCGAATTATTTCGTTTCCACCATGACTTGCAGTAAGATTTTGTAAAAACAAATTATATACGAAGAGCACAGCTTGTACTGTTTGTTTTCATTATAAAATGTCCGAAGTGCTTCAAATAGCACGATTAAAAAACAAAACTGTTCATTTGTGCATATTTATTGTTTTTAATTCATCCTAAGTAAAGAAATTGCATTTTGTTACTGCTTATGAATGAACCATCAAAGTTTGGCTTCTCATTTCTATGTAATTAAGTACTAGATGGCACTTTAGTGCTTTGTTGACAAACTGTTATTTGCATTTGGTAAAGTCTTTGTTTATCATCGTGTCTTGTATAAATACAGACATAATTGGATATCGTATAGAATAGGATAAATTTGACCGTTGTGTTTGTTTTAAGTTAACAATGAATCATTTAATATATCAATGCATTGCAAACAAGTATGCTACTTCTTTTAGATACCGACCATGGCAATGTTTAGAGTAGCAATGTATTTGACATGTGTGGTAGTCCTCGCTGTTGTAAAGGCTGATTTAATGGTAAGTATTCCTATTTAAAGACATTGGTTGACTATCTTTGTAAAAAAAAAAAAAGATAACAAAATACCGACCTCCAGATCACATTTAAAACGGGAAGTACCTAAGGACCATTTAAATATGTTTCGCGATGGATAATGTATGCTAGTCAGGGTACGCAGGTGTCAAATGTTATTAATAGTGTTAAAAGCTTTATTATTTCTAGGGTTTTATATTATTCATAACAATTTACCATTAATAACAGAGCAACCAGAGCATGTGGCAATTACTCACTTCTCAAACGTCAACCGAAATTGTTAAAACAAATGTTGACTAGCGCAAAATAATCAATGTGCGTCGGAAAATTATCTATACATCATCCCCAGCAGTGGTTGTCAAAAAAAAATTATAAGATAAACCGGCAACACCATTAGAAAATGAATGACAGCATATATACAGCAAATTCAATCTCAAGTACAAAAACAATCCCACTTAGCGAACATATTAAATACAATGGAATCAAATCATCAACTTTTCTTTTTTTTCCATTTTATCAGTGTTCAGATAATATAACGGACTCAATGAGGATTAATAACCTTTTTCATTAAGATATACCGTCCTTAATAAAATAGATAAGAATCCGGAAGGCATTGCATTTCTTTATATGTGTGTCCTTTCACTTTCGCTACGTTGTACATACTATTTTATGACGGTCATGCTTAAATAAAGATGTTGATAATAAACGTTACACCTAACGACGTCGCTTGTAACCATATTCATGAATATCTGTGAGAACAGTGAAACTGGTAGGATACTATGGAGAACTTTCTTGAACAATCGCAAGCTGTTATAGACAAAATGTGAAGAATCATATTGAATATAAATTTATGGTGTATTATTAGCCTTTTTTTCTTTATTTATGTATACAGCGCAGTCCGGCTTCTTAATTGGACTTTTTGAATTATACTAGTTTTAATTACCGGGTTTCTTTTATTTTGGATGGATGTAAATTATTTAACCTCAGTAAAACAATGATTTTTTTAAATTATTTTTTTTATCATTTTCAAACTGCTATTTATTTGGGATGTTTAAATGCTCAGCCTTTGTTTTGATTGCTCTAACGTTGTCAATTTGAATTTTTGAGTTGGGTTGATGTTTAAACGAGTTGTATATACATTATGTACACAGCCATGTATCACCATCATTGATGGCGATCCGATGGATACATCTGTTGTAGAGTTGTCACTGACTCAGACGTACTTATAAATATAATTATTTTCTGTGACTGTATATCACATTAATTTGTAGGATCCTTTACTATAGATAATTTAGCTGATCTGTAACAATAACATCTTCATGCCTTATATATCATGTACTGTAGTACGCCGCTAGATTAAAACTGACGAGGAAAGGTAACACACGGCCAGCGAAAGCTCTTTTTTTGAGAGCCCATGTGGTCGTGTGGTCTAGCGGGACGGCTGCAGTGCAGGCGATTTGGTGTCACGATATCACAGTAGCATGGGTTCGAATCCCGGTGAGGGAAGAACCAAAAATTTGCGAAAGCAAATTTACAGATCGAACCTTGTTGGGTTGATGTTTACACGAGTTGTATATACATTATGTACACAGCCATGTATCACCATCATTGATGGCGATCCGATGGATACATCTGTTGTAGAGTTGTCACTGACTCAGACGTACTTATAAATGTAATTATTTTCTGTGACTGTATATTACATTAATTTGTAGGATCCTTTACTATAGATAATTTAGCTGATCTGTAACAATAACATCTCCATGCCTTATATATCATGTACTGTAGTACACCGCTAGATTAAAACTGACGAGGAAAGATAACACACGGCCGGCGAAAGCTTTTTTTTTAGAGCCCAGGTGGTCGTGTGGTCTAGCGGGACGGCTGCAGTGCAGGCGATTTGGTGTCACGATATCACAGTAGCATGGGTTCGAATCCCGGCGAGGGAAGAACCTTAAATTTGCGAAAGCAAATTTACAGATCTAACATTGTTGGGTTGATGTTTAGACGAGTTGTATATACATTATGTACACAGCCATGAATCATCATCATTGATGGCGATCCGATGGATACATCTGTATTAGAGTTGTCACCGACTCAGACGTACTTATAAATATAATTATTTTCTGTGACTGTATTCAACATTAATTTGTAGGATCCTTTACTATACATAATTTAGCTGATCTGTAACAATAACATCTTCATGCCTTATATATCATGTACTGTAGTACGCCACTAGATTAAAACTGACGAGGAAAGGTAACACACGGCCAGCGAAAGCTCTTTTTTTGAGAGCCCATGTGGTCGTGTAGTCTAGCGGGACGGCTGCAGTGCAGGCGATTTGGTGTCACGATATCACAGTAGCATGGGTTCGAATCCCGGTGAGGGAAGAACCAAAAATTTGCGAAAGCAAATTTACAGATCGAAAATTGTTGGGTTGATGTTTAGACGAGTTGTATATACATTATGTACACAGCCATGAATCATCATCATTGATGGCGATCCGATGGATTCATCTGTATTAGAGTTGTCACTGACTCAGACGTACTTATAAATATAATTATTTTCTGTGACTGTATTTAACATTAATTTGTAGGATCCTTTACTATAGATAATTTAGCTGATCTGTAACAATAACATCTTCATGCCTTATATATCATGTACTGTAGTACGCCGCTAGATTAAAACTGACGAGGAAAGGTAACAAACGGCCAGCGAAAGCTCTCTTTTTGAGAGCCCATGTGGTCGTGTGGTCTAGCGGGACGGCTGCAGTGCAGGCGAGTTGGTGTCACGATATCACATTAGCATGGGTTCGAATCCCGGCGAGGGAAGAACCTTAAATTTGCGAAAGCAAATTTACAGATCTAACATTGTTGGGTTGATGTTTAGACGAGTTGTATATACATTATGTACACAGTCATGAATCATCATCATTGATGGCGATCCGACGGATACATCTGTTGTAGAGTTGTCACTGACTCAGACGTACTTATAAATATAATTATTTTCTGTGACTGTATTTAACATTAATTTGTAGGATCCTTTACTATAATAATTTAGCTGATCTGTAACAATAACATCTTCATGCCTTATATATCATGTACTGTAGTACGCCGCTAGATTAAAACTGACGAGGAAAGTAACACACGGCCAGCGAAAGCTTTTTTTGAGAGCCCATGTGGTCGTGTGGTCTAGCGGGACGGCTGCAGTGCAGGCGATTTGGTGTCACGATATCACAGTAGCATGGGTTCGAATCCCGGTGAGGGAAGAACCAAAAATTTGCGAAAGCAAATTTACAGATCGAACATTGTTGGGTTGATGTTTAGACGAGTTGTATATACATTATGTACACAGCCATGTATCACCATCATTGATGGCGATCCGATGGATACATCTGTTGTAGAGTTGTCACTGACTCAGACGTACTTATAAATATAATTATTTTCTGTGACTGTATATTACATTAATTTGTAGGATCCTTTACGATAGATATTTAGCTGATCTGTAACAATAACATCTTCATGCCTTATATATCATGTACTGTAGTACGCCGCTAGATTAAAACTGACGAGGAAAGGTAACACACGGCCAGCGAAAGCTCTTTTTTGAGAGCCCATGTGGTCGTGTGTGTCTAGCGGGACGGCTGCAGTGCAGGCGATTTGGTGTCACGATATCACAGTAGCATGGGTTCGAATCCCGGTGAGGGAAGAACCAAAAATTTGCGAAAGCAAATTTACAGATCTAACATTGTTGGGTTGATGTTTAGACGAGTTGTATATACATTATGTACACAGCCATGTATCACATCATTGATGGCGATCCGATGGATACATCTGTATGTAGAGTTGTCACTGACTCAGACGTACTTATAAATATAATTATATAATTTTCTGTGACTGTATATTACATTAATTTGTAGGATCCTTTACTATAGATAATTTAGCTGATCTGTAACAATAACATCTTCATGCCTTATATATCATGTACTGTAGTACGCCGCTAGATTAAAACTGACGAGGAAAGGTAACACACGGCCAGCGAAAGCTCTTTTTTTGAGAGCCCATGTGGTCGTGTGGTCTAGCGGGACGGCTGCAGTGCAGGCGATTTGGTGTCACGATATCACAGTAGTCATGGGTTCGAATCCCGGTGAGGGAAGAACCAAAAATTTGCGAAAGCAAATTTACAGATCGAACATTGTTGGGTTGATGTTTAGACGAGTTGTATATACATTATGTACACAGCCATGTATCACCATCATTGATGGCGATCCGATGGATACATCTGTTGTAGAGTTGTCACTGACTCAGACGTACTTATAAATATAATTATTTTCTGTGACTGTATTTACATTAATTTGTAGGATCCTTTACTATAGATAATTTAGCTGATCTGTAACAATAACATCTCATGCCTATATATCATGTACTGTAGTACGCCGCTAGATTAAAACTGACGAGGAAAGTAACACACGGCCAGCGAAAGCTCTTTTTTGAGAGCCCATGTGGTCGTGTGGTCTAGCGGGACGGCTGCAGTGCAGGCGATTTGTGTCACGATATCACAGTAGTATGGGTTCGAATCCCGGTGAGGGAAGAACCAAAAATTTGCGAAAGCAAATTTACAGATCTAACATTGTTGGGTTGATGTTTAGACGAGTTGTATATACATTATGTACACAGCCATGTATCACATCATTGATGGCGATCCGATGGATACATCTGTTGTAGAGTTGTCACTGACTCAGACGTACTTATAAATATAATTATTTCTGTGACTGTATATTACATTAATTTGTAGGATCCTTTACTATAATAATTTAGCTGATCTGTAACAATAACATCTTCATGCCTTATATATCATGTACTGTAGTACGCCGCTAGATTAAAACTGACGAGGAAAGGTAAACACGGCCAGCGAAAGCTCTTTTTTTTGAGAGCCCATGTGGTCGTGTGGTCTAGCGGGACGGCTGCAGTGCAGGCGATTTGGTGTCACGATATCACAGTAGCATGGGTTCGAATCCCGGGGAGGGAAGAACCAAAAATTTGCGAAAGCAAATTTACAGATCGAACATTGTTGGGTTGATGTTTAGACGAGTTGTATATACATTATGTACACAGCCATGTATCACTATCATTGATGGCGATCCGATGGATACATCTGTTGTAGAGTTGTCACTGACTCAGACGTACTTATAAATATTATTATTTTCTGTGACTGTATTAACATTAATTTGTAGGATCCTTTACTATACATAATTTAGCTGATCTGTAACAATAACATCTTCATGCCTTATATATCATGTACTGTAGTACGCCGCTAGATTAAAACTGACGAGGAAAGGTAACACACGGCCAGCGAAAGCTCTTTTTTTGAAAGCCCATGTGGTCGTGTGGTCTAGCGGGACGGCTGCAGTGCAGGCGATTTGGTGTCACGATATCACAGTAGCATGGGTTCGAATCCCGGTGAGGGAAGAACCAAAAATTTGCGAAAGCAAATTTACAGATCGAAAATTGTTGGGTTGATGTTTAGACGAGTTGTATATACATTATGTACACAGCCATATATCACAATCATTGATGGCGATCCGATGGATACATCTGTTGTAGAGTTGTCACTGACTCAGACGTACTTATAAATATAATTATTTTCTGTGACTGTATATTACATTAATTTGTAGGATCCTTTACTACAGATAATTTAGCTGATCTGTAACAATAACATCTTCATGCCTTATATATCATGTACTGTAGTACGCCGCTAGATTAAAACTGACGAGGAAAGGTAACACCGGCCAGCGAAAGCTCTCTTTTGAGAGCCCATGTGGTCGTGTGGTCTAGCGGGACGGCTGCAGTGCAGGCGATTGGTGTCACGATATCACAGTAGCATGGGTTCGAATCCCGGTGAGGGAAGAACCAAAAATTTGCGAAAGCAAATTTACAGATCTTACATTGTTGGGTTGATGTTTAGACGAGTTGTATATACATTATGTACACAGCCATGTATCACCATCATTGATGGCGATCCGATGGATACATCTGTTGTAGAGTTGTCACTGACTCAGACGTACTTATAAATATAATTATTTTCTGTGACTGTATTTAACATTAATTTGTAGGATCCTTTACTATAGATAATTTAGCTGATCTGTAACAATAACATCTTCATGCCTTATATATCATGTACTGTAGTACGCCGCTAGATTAAAACTGACGAGGAAAGTAAAACACGGCCAGCGAAAGCTCTTTTTTTGAGAGCCCATGTGGTCGTGTGGTCTAGCGGGACGGCTGCAGTGCAGGCGATTTTGTGTCACGATATCACAGTAGTATGGGTTCGAATCCCGGGAGGGAAGAACCAAAAATTTGCGAAAGCAAATTTACAGATCGAACATTGTTGGGTTGATGTTTAGACGAGTTGTATATACATTATGTACACAGCCATGTATCACCATATTGATGGCGATCCGATGGATACATCTGTTGTAGAGTTGTCACTGACTCAGACGTACTTATAAATATAATTATTTTCTGTGACTGTATATTACATTAATTTGTAGGATCCTTTACGATAGATAATTTAGCTGATCTGTAACAATAACATCTCCATGCCTTATATATCATGTACTGTAGTACACCGCTAGATTAAAACTGACGAGGAAAGGTAATACACGGCCAGCGAAAGCTTTTTTTTAAGAGCCCAGGTGGTCGTGTGGTCTAGCGGGACGGCTGCAGTGCAGGCGATTTGGTGTCACGATATCACAGTAGCATGGGTTCGAATCCCGTCGAGGGAAGAACCAGAAATTTGCGAAAGCAAATTTACAGATCTAACATTGTTGGGTTGATGTTTAGACGAGTTGTATATACATTATGTACACAGCCATGAATCATCATCATTGATGGCGATCCGATGGATACATCTGTATTAGAGTTGTCACTGACTCAGACGTACTTATAAATATAATTGTTTTCTGTGACTGTATTTAACATTAATTTGTAGGATCCTTTACTATAGATAATTTAGCTGATCTGTAACAATAACATCTTCATGCCTTATTATCATGTACTGTACTACGCCGCTAGA
Source organism: Mytilus edulis (assembly GCA_019925275.1). NCBI lineage: Eukaryota > Metazoa > Mollusca > Bivalvia > Mytilida > Mytilidae > Mytilus > Mytilus edulis. Next base: position 2,088,837 of record CM034349.1, read on the forward strand.
TTAAAACTGACGAGGAAAGGTAACACACGGCCAGCGAGAGCTCTTTTTTTGAGAGCCCATGTGGTCGTGTAGTCTAGCGGGACGGCTGCAGTGCAGGCGATTTGGTGTCACGATATCACAGTAGTATGGGTTCGAATCCCGGTGAGGGAAGAACCAAAAATTTGCGAAAGCAAATTTACAGATCGAACATTATTGGGTTGATGTTTAGACGAGTTGTATATACATTATGTACACAGCCATGTATTACCATCATTGATGGCGATCCGATGGATACATCTGTTGTAGAGTTGTCACTGACTCAGACGTACTTATAAATATAATTATTTTCTGTGACTGTATATTACATTAATTTGTAGGATCCTTTACTATACATAATTTAGCTGATCTGAAACAATAACATCTTCATGCCTTATATATCATGTACTGTAGTACGCCGCTAGATTAAAACTGACGAGGAAAGGTAACACACGGCCAGCGAAAGCTCTTTTTTTGAGAGCCCATGTGGTCGTGTAGTCTAGCGGGACGGCTGCAGTGCAGGCGATTCGGTGTCACGATATCACAGTAGTATGGGTTCGAATCCCGGTGAGGGAAGAACCAAAAATTTGCGAAAGCAAATTTACAGATCGAACATTATTGGGTTGATGTTTAGACGAGTTGTATATACATTATGTACACAGCCATGTATCACCATCATTGATGGCGATCCGATGGATACATCTGTTGTAGAGTTGTCACTGACTCAGACGTACTTATAAATATAATTATTTTCTGTGACTGTATATTACATTAATTTGTAGGATCCTTTACTATAGATAATCTGTAACAATAACATTTGTAGACACATGGCCAGCGAAAGCTCTTTTTTTGAGAGCCCAGGTGGTCGTGTGGTCTAGCGACACGGCTGCAGTGCAGGCGATTTGGTGTCACGATATCACAGTAGCATGAGTTCAAATCCCGACGAGGGAAGAACCAAAAATTTGCGAAAGTAAATTTACAGATCTAACATTGTTGGGTTGATGTTTAGACGAGTTGTATATACATTATGTACACAGCCATGTATCACTATCATTGATGGCGATCCGATGGATACATCTGTTGTAGAGTTGTCACTGACTCAGACGTACTTATAAATATTATTATTTTCTGTGACTGTATATTACATTAATTTGTAGGATCCTTTACTATAGATAATTTAGCTGATCTGTAACAATAACATCTTCATGCCTTATATATTATGTACTGTAGTACGCCGCTAGATTAAAACTGACGAGGAAAGGTAACACACGGCCAGCGAAAGCTCTTTTTTTTTAGAGCCCAGTAGGTCGTGTGGTCTAGCGGGACGGCTGCAGTGCAGGCGATTTGGCGTCACGATATCACATTAACATGGGTTCGAATCCCGGCGAGTGAAGAACCAAAAATTTGCGAAAGCAAATTTACAGATCTAACATTGTTGGGTTGATGTTTAGACGAGTTGTATATATATATATATATATATATATACAACTCGTCTTATATATATATAATCTTACGGGGCGAATAATTATGATACAGTACACTACAAAATATAATATATTACCAGTCTAAAAAGGTACAACATATATAAGTCTAAAGATTTGCACAAAGGTACTGATATAAGAGGTTATTACACGAAAATGTTGTTATTAAATCGTGTTGACAAATATTTTGGCTTTTGAAAATCATACCAATGAAGAACCGACTGCACTGAAAAAATTACGATCTAACAACAATATAGTCATTAAACCTGCAGACAAAGGCAGTGCAGTGGTTGTCATGGATAAATCTGCCTATATTCAAAAGGCTGAACGACAACTTGGCGATGCAAGGTACTACCAAAAACTAGACTCTGATCCTACAACATCTTTGAGCAGAGAAATTACTGATAGTTTGGTAGAAATGCATGACGATGGTTTCATCGATGACAAAACTCTTGAATATTTGAAACCAGAAAATCCAAAACCGGGCAGATTTTATCTTTTACTTAAAATTCATAAGGCCAATAACTCAGGAAGACCTATAGTTTCAGCGAACGGTCATACCTATACTATCAGCTAATGGCCATCCCACCGAAAAAAAATCAGAATTTGTTGATTACAACCTCAGACCACATGTTAAACAACTACCATTTCATATTCAAGATACGACTGACTATTTGAAGAAAATAAATTCCTTAAGTCCTTTACCTAACAACACAATTTTGGTTTCAATGGATGTGTGTTCTTTATACACAAATATTTCAAAAGATGAATGAATAGCCGCGTGTGAAAAAGTATGGAATACTCGAAAGGATAAACATCCCCAAACTGACTGTCTAGTTCAATTGCTCAAGATACTGCTTGAAAATAACAACTTTATTTTCAACGACAAGCACTTTTTACAGATTGATGGAACTAGTACGGGAACTAAAATGGCACCTTCTTTTGCCAACATTTTTATGGGGGATCTCGAAGAACGCATTCTTTTGAGTGTGCCATACAAACCCTTGTCATGGCTCCGTTTTACTGATGATATTGACATGAAATGGAACGATACTGCAGAACATTTGCAAGATTTCTTAGATCATTGTAATCAGTTCCATCACTCAATTAAATTTACATCTGAATTTTCAATCGGGAAAATTGCTTTTCTCAACACCACCACATTTGTAAAAACTGGGTCATGACAACTGATCTCAACACAAAGAAAACTGATAAACACCAGTTCTTTTCTCTAAAAAGTTGTCACCCGAAACACTGCTCCAGGAGTATACCTAACAGTCAAGCCATCAGACGAAAGCGAATTTGCTGCTTGGAATCCAAACTTAACTATCGTTTGTGACAACAAAAAACACAGCTGAAATCAAGAGTATATAAAACCAAAAACATCACAGACGCTTTTGATAAAGCCCAAGAAAAAGATCGAGCTAGCCTAATGGAATACAACGATAAGACGACCCGTGCAGATATAATTCCGTTTGTTGTAACCTTCCATGCCGATTTGACAAATATTTCATCTACTATCCGAAAGCATTGGCGTCTTATCGAAAATGACTCTTCCTTAAATAGAATTTTTTCCATCACCTCCTGTTATTGCCTATCGCAGACCTAAACATCTCAAAGACATGTGACATCAAAAGTAAAGAAACAAGAAACTTCTTAATTTGGGTGTTACGAACAATGCGGTAGAAGCAATTGTAAGTGCTGTAAAGCCGCCAACACTGACCACTCTTTCAGCAGCACAGTAACAAAGCAGCGATACAACATCTATGTTACATCTAATTGCAAAACGGAAAATAGTATTTACATCCTTAATTGTGGAACTTGTAAGCTGCAGTATGTTGGTGAAACAGAAACTAAATTCAACATCAGACTTAACAATCACCGGTCGTTCTATACAAAAGGAAGAAACTGTCCAATTACGAGACACCTCTTAAGAACAGGACATACTTTTGATAATATCACCTTTCAAATAATTGAGGTAAACCAAAATTTGGACTCCGAAAGGAGAAAACAGAGAGAAAGGTTCTGGATGCATCAGCTACGTACTCTTGAACCTGATGGACTTAATGAGAGGGATGAAAAACAGTTCTACCCAAAACCAAAGGAATAAATCATGAATATCATTCTATTTAACTAAAACAACTATTTGTTTAGATTTAAAAATGGTTATGTACAATAAGAGGCAAAAATATGTTTTATATAGACCATCAATCAATATGTTAAACTTTTACACGAGCTACAAGCTACAAAGATATTTATTGTCAGGCATCCGATTTCACCTAGATAGATGCACATGCCCGATGAAGCTAATTTGTTTAGCGAAATATTGCGTGAATAATATATAAAATATAACAACTAATTTTATAACACTCATTAGTTTGTTAAAGTTACATTCTTAGACACTTATATTTGATTTAGTAACTGCATCAGTTTATTTACAAGCTGATCCACACCTATATAGATTGAATGTTGATTGTTGCTATTATTAGACACTATAAAATTGAGAATGGAAATGGGGAATGTGTCAAAGAGACAACAACCCGACCCTAGAAAAAAACAACAGCAGAAGGTCACTAACAGGTCTTTAATGTAGCGAGACATTCCCGCACCCGGAGGCGTCCTTCAGCTGGCCCCTAAACAAATATATACTAGTTCAGTGATAATGAACGCCATACTAATTTCCGAATTGTACACAAGAAACTAAAATTAAAAAAAAATACACGACTAACAAAGGACAGAGGCTCCTGACTTGGGACAGGCGCAAAAATGCGGCGGGGTTAAACATGTTTATGAGATCTCAACCCTCCCCCTATACCTCTAGCTAATGTAGAAAAGTAAATGCATAACAATACGCACATTTAAAATTCAATTCAAGAGAAGTCCGAGTCTGATGTCAGAAGATGTAACCAAAGAAAATAAACAAAATGACATTAATACAGAAATAACAACAGACTACTAGCAGTTAACTGACATGCTAAACAGAAAAAAATAAGTTTGCGGCAAAGATTTTATACAACAAACATGAGGTGCTTATTTTTGTTACACCGGATCCGGATTTCGACAAAAAATGTTTCATCAGCGATGTTAGGGATCGAAACAGTATTTGAAAGGCTATATATTTTACCTCAAATTAGGATAGACTATTGAATTTTAAAAGTCAAAATAGTATGAATGGATCATATGATCGGGAGGGAAAATATGATACAAGCCCACACGAAACAATATAAACAAGTCTGAATTGAATACTACTTCAAAGCTATGATTGCGTTGATTACATATATATATATATATGACAGTCGTCGGGCGAAACCACACTTGATCACGTAAATTGAATGCAATCATTATACATGAACATGTTACAAACAAAAAGGAGCTGGCTTTCGACTGGTTTCTGCTATTTAAGTTATTTTCTCTTTGGCATATAAGCCATGTCTCAATCTTATGTTTACTTTTCTTGTTGAAATATGTGATCGTTTTTGTGGTGATTTGTCAATATAAAATGAAATTATGAAATCAGCAATTGTTTTACTTCAAATACAAAGCAGCATTATACTATTTAGTTTTGGAAGTTAATCAAAAAGTCAACGTAGTTCCAGTATTGCTGAACCGGATCATGTTCCTAAATTTAGATTAACTGAATAGTTAATGTAAAAGTTTTATATTTGAGAATGTGTATGCATTTTCCTTTACGATTTCACAAATAAATATCTTTCTAAAACATGCGGCGACTAAATACTTAGAAACACATGTCCCTAATACATTACAGGTGTTAAATAATTATAAATAACATGCTATTGTATCATATGCCTGCCAAATAATTTCAAGTTGATGTGTGTGTTCAATTTCGAAGGGATATTACATACTTTCAGAATCAGATCAAAGGATGGAATAGTAAGACAATAAAAGATTCAAAAGTCACCTCGGACATGCAACACGTAGATTACGGTAAGATACTTAAATAGGTACTATATGTGAAAAACTTGAAAGTGTTTTTATATTAGATTGAATAACCCATTCTAGTCGAAAAAGAAGAAAAAAACGAGCTCATTTATCAAATATAAATTCTATGTACGAGTACTTGTCTTCCAAATGGTTATACTGCATTCACGTCCTATCTCGAAAATTGGAACAACTCAACCTGAAAATAAAAACCAAACGTGTCTTGGATAGATTTGAAATGGTAGCTGTTCTATTTACCTAAAAAAAAAAAATTTTTGGAAAATGCATCTTGAGCATTCTTGTATATGCATCCTTGATTTTAGGGCAAACGGTGATTTAAAAGCAATGGTGCGTTCAAATCGAATTGTATATTTACCTTAATTAGGAACACCTGGATAGAAAAACAAAGAAAGACAAAAATAATTAAAAAGCAATTGTTCAGAGAACAATTGAAGGTCTTTCCACCAAAAACAATGTATTTAAATATGAAAGTTATAAAATTAAGTTTAAAATGTCATTTCAATCGTCAAATGATAGTTAATTGTACGTTGATTCCAAAAATATATGGTTTCTATACAATATTTTTTTATATAAGGGAGATAATTTGTTACTTCCAGCTTGAAAAATGTTACTTCCGATAATATTTGAATATTTACTTGACACTGATTCCAAAAATATCTGGTTTTATATACTTTTATATTAATAAAGTACAAAAATTGCTACTTCCGGTTAACACAAGGTCACTTCCAGTTATTTTTTACAAGGTTAAATGGTTTGATACCTTTTGACAAAAGTCTCATGGCTTTATCATGTATACATATGAGGTAAAAGCAAATGTCAAAATCTAGAACGTCAAATTAAGCTATGACCTAGAGATCAATTTCAAGGACATAAACCAAGGATCTGAAATCAAAAGACCAAAGGTCTTAATTATATTTGGTTAATGAGTTATATCACCATACGCGTATTTTTAAATACAAGAGGGGAGACATCTGCCTTTTAAGTTCAACGTACCCTTGCAATCAAAATTTACGTGTTACGACATGTCGCAACTAACAATTTAGTAAACATAATTTGTTGATATCTTATAAGGGTTTTGGGAATAATTGAAAATAAGCCAAATTCAAAAATTATAATATGACCTTGACATTGACCTAATTTTCATTTTTTTGGACCAAGGACCTCATATCACAAGATCCTAGGTCTCTATCACTTATGGTTTACAAGATAGAAATGCATATCACTTATATCAAATGCATAAGGGGAAATAACTCTCATATGGAGCGTTCATATTGCTTCGGTCAAGATAAGACTAATCATGGGAAGGATATAACGAGCAAGTTTTTAAATATTTTTGTCCTAATCTTTTACGGTTGCGAAGTAGTAGTGGACACAAGGAAAACAGTGTTTGGGGAGATAACTCCTACAAAGAAAAGTATTCGGTTAAAAATAATCAGAAGAAAAACAATAGGTCTTTCCACAGAAAAGTGGAAAGACCTAATAATACCTGAAAACTTGATGAAAATTAACTGTTTCTGTAGAAAAGTGCAGGTATTTATCTATTCTTGTTTTTACTTATTGATTTAAATATCGATTTAACTGTAAATCCAGCTTTCTTAAAAGTTTTCTCGTATTGGTAATACTTGCTTATCTTATAAACAATTGTATAGATGATAATATAATAATAGATAAGTATATGTGAGTGTATCAATGACGGAGCTATTTGAATTATGACAAGAATTGTCTCAATACATTGAGCAACATGTAGTTTGTCGACCCATTACATACATTACATGTTAGTACATTGTAATCTATTCTAAAACAAATGTGTATAATAACCTTTGGAAAGAAAGTGTGTATAAAAACCTTTAAATTCATTTTCGTTATACGTGTTCTTACCTGAGCCATTTATGTGATATGCTTGATATTCTGCTTGATATTAGTCCATCGTTTTGCCGTCTTTATTTATAAATAATTGGATTTCCTTATTTTTCCTTATTTTGAAGACGAAATTAAAATCAAAGGAAAACAACCAAACAATAGAATAAAAACAACAAAAGGCACTATCAAGTAGCTAACAAATTGCTTGAACATACACGCTTATGTATGATTATCGGAAAATGTGCGAGGTTCTGAACGAACAATGTATACGTATTTTTGCAAACCTGTCTGTTTTTCGATTACGTTGATCAGATCAGTTCGAGGGCTAAAACATGAAAGCCAATACGTGAAAAATATAATGATAAAGTTCTGACAAAAACAGCAAACGATCAACTTTCTGCTCGATAGTTCAAATGTTTGCACTAGAGTAAAATTTTGATAAAAAACGACAATATATTTTGACTATTTTATTTATTATGTCTGTTTAGTTCACGCTTCATTGTAAATAAAACTGAATTTGATGAGCGTGGATCCGCATTGTGGATGATAAACGCATAGATTGACCCTTACCTTGTTGCAACACCAGTGTCGTTGCTTATGGGTTCAATTGAGTCGTTCATAATATTTTATTGATGTATTTACTCTCTTGTTATAAAATTTTATATTTCAAAATTTGGAAATTATTTTACATTAATGGAATATATCTCTCTCATGCAAAGTTCTGATTCCTTCCCCGGCTTCAGCTATTATTTCTTGTCATTTTTTATTGATAGCTCTTCATGCCTTAATAAGTTTGGATTTTCAAATAATTTAGGCCCGAGCACCACTGAAGAGATATGACTATCAAAATGTGGTACAGCAAAATAGTTACCGTCTATGTTGTTACTACCCCTGGGTCGATGTCTCTGTTTGTGGAATGATAATCCCTGATGACACCATTTTTATTTACAGCTATTCATCCTTGTAATACGTTTTGGTTTTCAAATAGTTTAGTATCACTGCGGAGACATTGACTATCGAAATGCACATCTAGTGCAGCACAATTGTCATTGTTTATGTTATTGCTACCACTTGGGCAAGGCCTCTGCTGGGGGCCGATAGTCTCCGAGGTAAACACAAACTCAGTTGTCAGTATTTCGATTCTTGCAGGGAAGTACTGTTGTTCCTTCTTTGAGCCATTTGCAACATCTTTATTCACTTCATATACTTATTTCGATGAAGGACAGTGCAATGAATACACAAATTAAAACTACTTGAAATATAATTGATTTTTTCTACTAAAAATTTTCGTAGCAAACTATGTTAATTAACAAATCATATACTTGTATATCTATCACATTTTTATTATAGACAAGCGTACGAAAAGGTCGTTATCTACGTTGGGAAATAACTGCAGAGGACAACATCCAAAAAGGGTGTATGGCATATCCTATACATGGTATACTTACCTTATAATATGCTCAAAGTAAGTATCTTTTATTAAACACATAATTCTTTTTCAAGGTTTTCTTTTCTACTCTTCAAATTTCAGTTTTGCTTCCTTAATTTATATGTTCTAAAATAAATATGATATAGTACGGAAGCGTTTTAGAGCCAAACAACTTTTTTTTTATATTTTATCCTATGTTTGCATTATAACGCAAAATAACGCTAACCTTTGCCTTATAACGCAAATATTTTTGAAATAACGCAAACCTGTGCGAAATAACGCAAACCGTTTTATACTCATTGCTAATTAAATGATTTATATTCAGAACATATCATTGACTGATAATGAGCAGGATAATATATATAAGAAGATGTCGAAATGATCTGTTAGGCGATGGCGTATTGTTACAAGGTTATTTTATGTATTGTATTGTAGATGTCTTTGTTTATAAAGACGCAAACCATGCTGGATTTCGGATACTTTAATCAAAGTAGATAACTGTGTTAAACATTGTACATAGTAACATACGGAATGAAATGACAGACATATATTCCGGATCAATATTAAAGTTAAGATATTACATCCCTCCTAAACTTAGATAAAGAATTAATTTTCATTTAAAGTAGTTAAAATATTAAACATTAAACATCTTTTGTTGTCATTGAAATTATTTATAAAAAGAATGAAATGAAGTCAATGTCATAAAAATGGAATTCAAATTTTCTATCATATAAAGTTCAAATGTTCTAACTAGAGCTTCTTGACTAGGATCCACAGATTGATTGCTAACAAACTAATGTCTAGTTCACTACTATACTATTCTAAATGATACTAAATATAAACAACAAAACATATTTTATGAAACTTATAGCCTTTTTACTCTTTCACTAATCTAGGGGATTATTATGCCCCATTCACTGACTTCACTGATATAATTATAGGGGATTATTATGCCCCATGCACAAGCAATAAATTTCAATGGTTTGATCAGAATTAACGCACATAGTCTTCCAAATATTTAGGAACATGTTTTTGTCGCACTGGTCTTTCGCTTTGTTGCGGAGTAGTTGACTGTTGTTCGGTTCCTGAAGACGGTGGTGGTATTGTGTCGCATATAATTTCTAATTGTTCTTCAATTTCATCAGTTGCGGTGCGGATCGGTGGACGGTTCACTTTCTTGAATTTTGATGAGTTTCGAGTAACTTCTTTCTCGCCATTTGTAACGGTGATCATACTTCCTTTCTTGTTGATAACATTATACGGATTCGGTTCATAGGCTGGTGTAAGTTTGTTTTCTTTTCGATCGGTCTTTCTCAACACGTAATTTCCTATTTCAATATTACTCGGCTTTGCATGATGTCTCTCATCAAATTATTTTTTTATTTTGCATTTTTCACTTTCATCATTTTGTCGTGCATTTTCATCCATTTGTTTGTTGGTAATGTTAGTTTTGTGCACTTGTGGAAGTTTTGTTACTGGTTCCCTGTTGAATAATGACTGAAACGGCGGGTAACCTGTGCTTGTGTGTGGAGTTGCTCTAAATTGTCTGAGAAATTTAAATAGTTTTTGTTTCCAACTTTTTCTTTCCACATGAGCTGCTTTAATTGTCTTCATCATTGGTTTATTAAATGATTCGGCCTGGGCGTCGGTGTGCGGCCATAATGGTGTTACACGGCGGTGTTCAAATCCAGTATTCTCAGCATATTTTCTGAATGCATGAGAGTTAAACGGAGGACCATTATCTGTTTTGATTATTTCAGGAATTCTGAAAGTAGATATAACTTTGTCCAAAGCAGGAATAACAGTTGAAGCAGAGTCGGATTTTATTACTTCAACTACTGGATAACGTGAATATTCATCTGTAATTACGAATAAGAGGTCTCCGCTAGGTAATGGACTACAAAAATCAGCACTCAAATTTGCCCATGGTTTTTCTGGCAATTCAGACATTCTTAACGGTTCAATTCTTTTGGTGTATGTAACAAATTGACATGCTGAACATTCTTTAGTTGCATTATCAACTCTGTCGTTAAGTCCTGGAAGCCATATCTTGGAACGTAATAATGCTTTACTTTTGGTGATACCCTGATGACCTTCATGCTCAATGTTAACAGCTCGCACACGGAGTTCGGATGGGAGTACAATACGATTGTCTCTCAGTAAAATAGTGTCACCATAGGTTACAAGTTCACCGCTGATTAATGAACTTAATGCTTGTAATTCCTCGATGTCAATTTCAAGATCTGTTGTTTTTGATTTTAAACCATTGTCCAGTTCTTACGAATTCTATTGCCTTTTGAATAGTTTTGTCCTTAGAAGAAGCCATTTTAACTTCATCAAGTGTCATTGCACGAGGGACTGCTTCAGACAGAACAAATCTCACATACTGTTCTGCTATAGATTGTTCTCGGGATTTGACAGGGTTGTCTGATGGATGTCTTGACATAAAATCTGCAGAATTTTGACTTCCTGGTCTATATGTTATCTTAAGTTTGTAAGGTTGTAATCTTAAATCCCAACGTTCAATTATCAGTGGTGGCTTACGTTTCTGCCAAATACGCTCTAGTGGCTTGTGATCTGTTATAATGTTCACGTTTGGTGCACCTCTTATGTACATATCAAAGTGTTCACATGCCCAAACAATAGCGAAAGCTTCCCGTTCAGTTTGGCTGTACCTTGTTTCTGTGTCAGAAAGAATCCTGCTGGCATAAGCTACAGTCTTTCCTTCTTGTGACATTATTGCCCCGAGCCCGACAGGACTGGCATCTACTAAAAGCTGCTTCTTGTTCGGAGCCCCAGTTCCAGTTTGTATCTTGACGTGTTAGTCTTCTTAACGGCTCGCATAATGTTGCATAATTCTGTATGAATCTAGGTGAGTATGTAGTCATACCTAGAAAGCTACGTAGTTCTGGTACATTTTTCGATGGAGACATGTCTTTAATTGCGCTAACCTTCTTTGGATTTGGCGAAATGCCTTCTTTCGAAAATGTAACTCTGAAAAATACTACTTGATCTTTATTGAACTCACACTTTTCAAGATTTAAAGTTAGTCTGTTCTCAAGTAACCTCTTGAATGTGGCATCTAATGCTTTATCATGTTCTGCCTGTGATCTTCCATATATAATTATGTCGTCTGAAATGTTTTTAACTCCAGGTATACCACTTATAACATTTCGTATTACTTCTTGGAAAATTGCTGAGACTTATGATATACCAAAATTGAGACGTTTGTAGCAAAATAGACGTGCATGTGTACTGAATGTTGTTATATATCGAGACGAAGGATGGAGTTTCAGCTGGTGATATCCTGACCTTAGGTCCAGCTTTGTAAAGAGTTTTGCTCCAGTTAAGTTATGTATAAGTTCATCTATAGTTGGTAAAAGATGACGTTCACGAGATATAGCTTTATTTGGCTGACGCATGTCAACACACACTCTAATTTCGTCTGGGTTTTTCTTGGGTGGGGTCACTATCGGTGATACCCAAGGTGTAGTTGTATCATCTATCACGAAGGTGAAATGGTGTCCTGCGGTGTCTCTGCGCTACTGGTTTAACATCTTCATTGATGTGCAATTTGATTGGTTTTCCCTTGTATTTGCCTATGCCTTGAAATAATTTTGGATATTTTTCTTTAGGATCTGTAATTTGGTTTATTATCTTACCAAGCCCTAGCCTGCTTGCAGACGGATATCCTAATAAAGCTCCATGATTTCCTTCAACTACATAGAAAGTGTCACAGTCAATAGTACTTTTTGTCTCGACACTCAGCTGTCAATGACCCATGACCTTTGAAGGATCACTTCCGCCATACGGTAATAAATTTGAATTATTGCCTTTTTTCATCTTAGGTGCTCCTATCTTATGATAAGTTTTCTGGTCAAGAAGATTAACTGTTGCACCAGTGTCTAGAAGAAAGTTACAATGTTTGTCATTTATGCGAATGTTTACTCTTGGTGTTTTCGAACCAACTACACTTACATGTTCTTGTGACGGTGTAATCATGCTGATATGACATGCGTATTCTTCATCACTACTTTATTCATAGTTCTTATTGTTCGTGTTATCTTGAACTTCTCTAACTTTTTCTTGTCTTGGATTGTGCCTCTGTCTACATACTTTGCTGAAATGATTAAGTTTACTGCAATGGTTGCATTTTTTCCCTTTAGCTGTGCATTCATTTGTATGCGAGTACTGTCCACCACAGTTACGACATGTTTGTTTGTGTTGTTTAGAATAATCATTACGGTATTGTGGCTTTGTGTTATTTCTTTGTTTGTTTGCCTTTGTGGTTGTCTTTGGACGGTACGGTGTGTAGATTGTACTTTATTTATGGTTTCACGTTCCATAGTTAGAGCTTGTGAATCTGCCATCTCAAGCTCCCTTCCAGTTGCCAATATGTCATCAAGTGTCTTGTCATGTTCCCTCAGAGCTCTTCGTCTGAGCCTGTTTGATTTGCAGTTTTGAATGACTTGTGTGAGAATTTCACTGTCTATATTGGCAAATTTGCAATTTTTGGATAGCTTCCGTAATTCGGTAACATACTCGTCTAATGATTGACCATCTAACTGTTTATAGCAACGGAATTGATATATTTCCATTTGTATGTTCTTCTTAGGGTCAAAATAGTCTTTCAGGACTTTCTTTGTTGCATCATACGTGGCTAATGTTTGCTTTTTCTCGGCATCGTATATATCATAGACCCTTTCCCCAGCGTAATGCAATAATAAGGCACGTTTTCTGTCTTCATCATCGATATCCAGACCAATGAAGAGGTTTTCTAGGCGTTAAACTTATTTTTCCCAACGAGGACCTGCGCTTGATTTGTCTGTTTCAATATCAAAGGAAGGAAATGCGGGTAAATTAAAAGCTGCCATTTCTCGTCTCCAATGAAATGATCCGTTAGGCGATGGTGTATTGTTACAAGGGTATTTTGAGTATAGTATTGTAGATGTCTTTGTTTATAAAGACGCAAACCATGCTGGATTTCTGATACTTTAATCAAGGTAGATAACTGTATTAAACATTGTACATAGTAACATACGGAATGAAATGACGGACATATATTCCGGATCAATATTAAACTTAGGATATTACATCTGTGATATCAGTGCCAATGAGAAAACTCTCCATCGAAGTCACAATTCGTAAATGTAAACAATTATAGGTTGACTCACATCGAACAACAACTGTATATATCTGAAATCCGTATCTGGTGTACTAAAAAAATATTGACACCGTATGTTTGTGGCATAACATCGAGGCCACAAGTTAAAAAAAAAAATTCTGTTTAGTTTTAAATTTATATTAAGATCCATTTTACTACATCTTGTGATCAATTTTATTTGACAATCGCCAATGACAGTCAGCAGGGTTAAAGAACATCAGTTGTTCGACCTGTTAGTCAAACGCGCTTTGTTTAAATATACTTTTTCACTTTTTTGGTCTTTTGGAAAATGTTATTTGTGCTGTTTTTAGACCCTTCTACAACGAAATTTGTTTTACATGCACACATATAAAAATTGCGGTTTTTATCCAACGCAATCATAGGTTTGAACGTAGTTTTCAATTTAGACTCGTATATATATATATATATATATATATATATATATATATATATATATAATGTCTAAAAATAGCAACAATCAACATTCAATCTAATTAAGCGTGGATCAGTTTGTGAAAATAAACTGATACAGTTACTGAATTAAAATTATATAAATGTCTAAGAATATAACTAAAACACACTAATTGATACATTAAAAAGTTCTATTAGATGTTAAATAGAAATACGCAATATTTCGCTAAACAAATTAGCTTCATCAGGCGTGTGCATCTCTCAAGGTGAAATCGGATGCATGACAGAAAAATATTTTTGTAGCTTAATCTATACAAGATTTGAGGGATGGGTGTAACATATTAATTCGGTCATAAAATATGTTTGTAGCTACAACTACATGAAGTTGGAATAAAAGTTTAACACATTTATAGATGTTCGATTAATTGTATGAATTTTTATAAATTAATTTGTATGATTTCAAGATAACTATGGTTTTGATTTGCTTTGAAATCTTTTTTCGTCTCTCTCATTGAGTCCATCAGGTTCAAGAGTTCGTAACTGGTGCATCCAAAATCTCTCTCTTTTTTGTCTTCCTTGTGTATCCCAATTTTGATTTTTCTCAATGATTTAAAATGTGATGTTTTCAAAATCATGTCCTGCTCTTAAAAGGTGTCTTGTAATTGGGCAGTTCCTTTCTTTTGTATAAAATGACCGATGGTTATTTAGTCGGATGTTAAATGGGGTTTCTGTTTCACCAACATATTGTAATTTGCAAGTTCCACACGTTAGAACATAAATGCAATTTTGCGTTTTGCAATTTGATGTTATAAATATGTTGTAATTTTTCTTTGTGACTGTGCTGATGAACTGGGTTTCTATATTGGCGACTTTGCAGCACTTACAATTGCCCCTTCCGCATTGTTTATAACCTCCGATTGTTGATATCTCCCGTTTAGATACTTTGGATGATACTAGAATATCTTTGAGGTTTTTTGGTCTGCGGTAAGCCATAACGGGAGGTGATGGAAAAATCTCGCTTAAGGAAGGATCATTTTCAATAAGACGCCAGTGTTTGTGGACAATTGATGAAATATTTGTCAGATGAGGATGAAAGCTAACAACAAACGGGATTTTATTTGTCTGGGCCGTCTTTTCTTTGTATTCAAGTAGGTTTGTTCGTTCTTTTTCGTTTGCTTTTCCGAAAGCTTCTGAAATACTTTTGTTCTTATAACCTCTTGATTTGAGTTGCTGTCTGAGTTGCCCTAAACGATGGTTTAACTTTGATTCCGATGAAAAAATCCGTTTTAACCTGATGGCTTGGCTGTACGGAATGCTCCGGGAGCAGTGTTTCGGGTGACAACTCTTCGGAGAGAGAAATTGGTGTTTATCAGTTTTTTTGGTGTGAAGGTCTGTTGTCATGACTCCGTTTTCTAAAGTTATGGTGGTGTCGAGAAACGCAATTTTCTCGTTTGAAACTTCAGATGTGAACTTGATCGATTGATGAAAGTTGTTACAGAAATCGAGAAATTCTTGCAGGCGTTCTGCACATCTGAAGTTTCAAACGAGAAAATTGCGTTTCTCGACACCACCATAACTTTAGAAAACGGAGTCATGACAACAGACCTTCACACCAAAAAAACTGATAAACACCAATTTCTCTCTCCGAAGAGTTGTCACCCGAAACACTGCTCCCGGAGCATTCCGTACAGCCAAGCCATCAGGTTAAAACGGATTTGTTCATCGGAATCAAAGTTAAACCATCGTTTAGGGCAACTCAGACAGCAACTCAAATCAAGAGGTTATAAGAACAAAAGTATTTCAGAAGCTTTCGGAAAAGCAAACGAAAAAGAACGAACAAACCTACTTGAATACAAAGAAAAGACGGCCCAGACAAATAAAATCCCGTTTGTTGTTAGCTTTCATCCTCATCTGACAAATATTTCATCAATTGTCCACAAACACTGGCGTCTTATTGAAAATGATCCTTCCTTAAGCGAGATTTTTCCATCACCTCCCGTTATGGCTTACCGCAGACCAAAAAACCTCAAAGATATTCTAGTATCATCCAAAGTATCTAAACGGGAGATATCAACAATCGGAGGTTATAAACAATGCGGAAGGGGCAATTGTAAGTGCTGCAAAGTCGCCAATATAGAAAACCAGTTCATCAGCACAGTCACAAAGAAAAATTACAACATATTTATAACATCAAATTGCAAAACGCAAAATTGCATTTATGTTCTAACGTGTGGAACTTGCAAATTACAATATGTTGGTGAAACAGAAACCCCATTTAACATCCGACTAAATAACCATCGGTCATTTTATACAAAAGAAAGGAACTGCCCAATTACAAGACACCTTTTAAGAGCAGGACATGATTTTGAAAACATCACATTTCAAATCATTGAGAAAAATCAAAATTGGGATACACAAGGAAGACAAAAAAGAGAGAGATTTTGGATGCACCAGTTACGAACTCTTGAACCTGATGGACTCAATGAGAGAGACGAAAAAAGATTTCAAAGCAAATCAAAACCATAGTTATCTTGAAATCATACAAATTAATTTATAAAAATTCATACAATTAATCGAACATCTATAAATGTGTTAAACTTTTATTCCAACTTCATGTAGTTGTAGCTACAAACATATTTTATGACCGAATTAATATGTTACACCCATCCCTCAAATCTTGTATAGATTAAGCTACAAAAATATTTTTCTGTCATGCATCCGATTTCACCTTGAGAGATGCACACGCCTGATGAAGCTAATTTGTTTAGCGAAATATTGCGTATTTCTATTTAACATCTAATAGAACTTTTTAATGTATCAATTAGTGTGTTTTAGTTATATTCTTAGACATTTATATATATATATATATATATATATATATAACTCGTCTAAACATTAACCCAACAATGTTAGATCTGTTAATTTACTTTCACAAATTAGATCTAACATTGTTTGGTTGATGTTTAGACGAGTTGTATATACATAATGTACACAGCCATGTATCACCATCATTGATTGATTGATTGTTGGTTGCTTAACGTCCAGTGGCAAATATTTCATGCATATTCAGGACAAAACAAGTTCACAATAAATACAATAGGTACATGATGGATGCAGTCCTAACCTGTACAGCAAGTTAACTTGATGACCAGTCATTTGGACTGGTCAAAGTTAACCTGTGACCGGATTTAGGACTGCTCTGACCAGTCCTAGGACCAAAATCTAGTTAGTTTGAAAAGCGGACATTGTCCTAGGACTGCTTTTTTTGTCTGCCAAAAAGTTAACTTGGAAACAGGTCCGCTATTGATATAAGTTAACTTCGAACCAGTCCGGTCATAAGTTAACATAAGTTAACTTCGGAACCAGTCTTGTCATAAAGTTAACATAAGTTAACTTCGAAACCAGTCCTGCCACAAAGTTAACATAAGATAACTTTTGCTTTGACAAATCCGATCAAAACCAGACCTGTTCCCAAGTTAACTTTTCAATGTTCTGCTCAACACTAAGTTAACTTGTAACCAGGACCGCTCTACATCGATTTTTTTAAAATATTTTTCATATCTTTATTTCGTAGTATAAACATCGAAAATAAAGTAAAATTAATGATTCCGATTTATAAACCGGATTAAATACAAATATTTGAAAATTAAGAACGCATAACACGTTGCTTTTAACACAAACTTATCTGTGATTTGACAATCTATCTATTATAAAAACGATCTTGGTTACAACGATAACGGGCACTGAATATATATTCCTATACCTATCAAATTCAATCATAATATATGCACTTTATTATGTATATCTTTGAAAAGAAGTATATTTGATGTTAGTTGTATACGTCCTTGTTAGTTATAATCCCTGAACTATGCAGCCACAATCAGCAATAGTTTATTTCATTTAAACACATGACTACAAATTTTTGTTCGCATAAAATTATATTCAACATATTGATACGTAACAAAATTTCAGTAGTTTTGATACCTCATGCTGACTTGTACAACTAAATTATTTGACCGCATTGTCCAAAACTGACCATATGTGCACTATAATTTATAAATCTATATACCCGCATAGTAAATAAGCCATATTTTTATGTCAGGATTAAATGTATGATACAATGGACAGCAATATTGCAATATATTAATAACAACAAATTTTTGGTCGCATAAATTTAGAGTGCCAGCATGTCCTCTTTTTACTCAAAATACTGATACGTATCAAAATTTCAGTAGTTTGATACCTCATGCTGACTTGTACAACTAAATTATTTGACCGCATTGTCCAAAACTGACAATATGTGCGCTATAATTTGTAAATCTATATACCCGCATAGTAAATTAGCCATATTTTTATGTCAGGATTCAATGTATGATACAATGGACAGCAATATTGCAATATAATAACAACAAATTTATGGTCGCATAAATTTAGGGTGCCAGCATGTCCTCTTTTTACTCAAAATACTGATACGTAACAAAATTTCAGTAGTTTTGATATCTCATGCTGATTTGAACAACAAAATTATATGACCGCATTGTCCAAAACTGACCATATGTGCACTTTTATTTGTAAATTTATATACCCGCATAGTAAATCAGCCATATTTTTCATGTCAGGATTCAATGTATAATACAATGGACAGCAATATTGCAATATAATAACAACAATTTTTTTTTCGCATAAATTTAGGGTGCCAGCATGTCCACTTTCTACTTTAAATACTGATACGTAACAAAATTTCAGTAGTTTTGATACCTCATGCTGACTTGTACAACTAAATTATTTGACCGCATCCACCAAAACTGACCATATGTGGACTATAATTTGTAAATCTATATACGGCATAGTAAATTAGCCATATTTTTATATCAGGATTCAATGTATAATACAATGGACAGCAATATTGCAATATACATTGTAATAACAACAAATTTTTTTTCGCATAAATTTAGGGTGCCAGCATGTCCACTTTCTACTTTAAATACTGATACGTAACAAAATTTCAGTAGTTTTGATACCTCATGCTGACTTGTACAACTAAATTATTTGACCGCATTGTCCAAAACTGACCATATGTGGACTATAATTTGTAAATCTATATACCGCATAGTAAATTAGCCATATTTTTATGTCAGGATTCAATGTATAATACAATGGACAGCAATATTGCAATATAATAACAACAAATTTTTTTTCGCATAAATTTAGGGTGCCAGCATGTCCACTTTCTACTTTAAATACTGATACGTCACAAAATTTCAGTAGTTTTGATACCTCATGCTGACTTGTACAACTAAATTATTTGACCGCATCCACCAAAACTGACCATATGTGCACTTTTATTTGTTAATCTATATATATGTACCCGCATAGTAAATCAGCAATATTTTTTATGTCAGGATTCAATGTATAATTACAATGGACAACAATATTGCAATACAATGACAACAAATTTTTGTTCACTTAAATTTAGGGTGCCAGCATGTCCTCTTTTTACTCAAAATACTGTTACGTAACAAAATTTCAGTAGTTTTGATACCTCATGCTGATTTGTACAACTAAATTATTTGAACGCATTGACCAAAACTGACTATATGTGCACTTTAATTTGTAAATCTATATACCAGCATAGTATATCATCCATATTTTTTATGTCAGGATTCAATGTATAATACAATCTACAGCAATATTGCAATATAATAACTACAAATTTTTGTTCGCATAAATTTAGGGTGCCAGCATGTCCTCTTTTTATTCAAAGTATTGATACGTAACAAAATTTCAGTAGTTTTGATACCCCATGCTGACTTGTACAACAAAATTATTTAATCATAACTGACCATATGTGCACTTTTATTTGCAAATCTATATACCAGTATAGTATTGTACCGAGCGCCTTAATGTATTCTGTTTGCACTCCTGCGCACATTTGAGTAGGACCCAAAATGTACAGGTAATCAATATAATTTGGAAAACTATTAAATTAATGCAAAAAATATTCTGAATAAATTGAGAGTGTCAGCATTTCATCTCTTTATTCATAATAACAGTACTTACATATATAGTAGTTCATGATGGTGTGTAAAACAACATTATTATGCCGCATCAACAAGGTACCAACACTGACATGACTGACATGTCTAAATTCATTTGTACTATTTACAATGATTTTTAAATAAAAAACCAAAGTATATGAGGTTCTCTTCTGGGAGTAGTATACTGTTTATCTATTTTGTCGGTTGATTGATTTTATTTATAGTTAAACGTCAAGTGACAACTATTTCAGTAACTTAAGTTCGCATTGAGTATAATTTTGGAAAGTCCCATATATCAATATTATTGTAGCAGGAACAATTCTGCCTAAGATTCTGGGATGCGGACCACAGCTAATTCTAGTTTGTAAACTGATGTGTGCGGAAAACGACTGATGCCAAAAGTGATGCGCTATAATATATCCAAGTAAATGAAAACCAAAAACTGAAAACAATATATAATTTATTCAACAAAGTACAACTTTTCTCATGTAGAGCCAAAGGTGAATAGAAATGGAGCATTCAAAGACTTCAAATTAACCCGTACTAGGGAGGCATGTTACGATGTAGCTAATGCACTAACCTAAACGATGGTTGGAAAGCCTGGCTTTCCTTGGTTGGACTGAATGTCAGTCCTCAGAGGATTCAAAATAAGAATCTAAAACTAGTTATATAAAATATATAAATTTCTCACAGAAAGTAACCAAAGAATTTGCAACGATGCAAATATTAAACTTTACAATGTAAATAAATATCTTTAACCAATGAATAAAAATAGCAAAAGCTATGTAATTTAACAAATCTATCCTTAATAAGCTTCATGTAAATTAATTAACAATGAAATACATAAAATATGAAATTTAGAGTTTTACCAAAGGGAGCTAAAAATTAACTAATAACTCTGTCTGCTACATTCCTCCCCTTAAGACAAACAATAAATTTCATAATTAAAGTCTGCAAACTGAAATGTCTATCAAATTCATGTACCTGCATCAATACGCACGCAAAATCTAAATGTCCGGATCAAACATTAAATCCAAAATACATCAGTTAAAGTTGAATCACCAGAATGTTCGAGGAGACCGCAACACCATTCTGATACCCTCCTCTTCCCTTTGAAAACAAATGTATATGAAATAACATTTGACGGTGAAATTTAACAGTAGTCCATCAACGTTCATCGGATTAAATGTCTTTCAAGCAAATGTAAAACTATCACTTTTAGATAAATGTCACTGTTTAACGCATACACAAACAAACATCGGCATCAGTTACAAAGGATAACGGACGCAACTTGAGGTCTTATTTGTAAGTAGGCTTCAGAATCAGTGGAACGGCATATAGGATAAGGCACAGCTAACGGTTGAAATCCAACATGAAAAGTTATACCAGGCAATGTCCACCGATGTTGATCTCACAGTGGCACATTTGACGTGTACCACTGGGTTCTATTTCTGCAATCCAACGTTGTTGATAACGGTAACACAGACGTTGCGCCACCGGAGATGGATCGGGTCCATCTATATGCAAGTTCTCAAAATAAAATGGACGGTGCCCAAATTTTGTGCAAGTTTCTAAATAATGGATCAGATCCATCTGTACAAGCTAGAAGTGTTCCTAACTTCATGCTTAACGTTCACTCTATTGGTTTCTGCCATGACAAAAGTCAAGAAGTTGGACTCTCATAAACTCTCTAAATACTGAATATTTAGCTAGAGATTACAATCCAGACAAACGAGCAACAACTCATAAAACAAACCAATTCTTACTTAATACTAGCTAACAGTCTACACTTTAAACTACACAGAAGATCAGCCATAATTCAAGTCAATAATGAAAATGAAGAATAAAACAAGTTGGGATGGGCAACATCCCTCCCTTTGAAAAAGAAAAACCAGACAGTCAAACTGAGACACAGGACACCTATGAGTAAATTGAAATAAACTAATGTATAAATCTGTATATATACACACAACACAATGTAAAAACAAATATTAAACAAAGGTAACACAATATGAACTACAATGATCATTCCTCAACATCCCACCTATTTCTGAGACCTTTACTTGACTATCTGCAGACCTTTCATCTCTAGCATGAACTTTGATAGACATATTTGGACACTTAGACCTGACATGACCTAACTGATGACATTTAAAACATCTCTTAGGTTCACGTTTCCTTCGTGATCTCAATCGCCTCCTCAATATATTAATTAAAATTTCAAAACTGTTATGAACTGTTTTACAACAATCTAAACTTTCTGTCTCATCAATAATCTCTGAATCACCAGAAAAATTAACAGCTTCATATTCAATGGCAAGTGATAAAGCCTCATCTAAATTATGAGGGTGCTTAAATGTGACAAATTTAGCCATCTCAATATTCAAACATGATGTAAATAAGTCAGTAAAATACAAATCCAAATCGGAAAAATTATCAGGATAAACCTTATAAGCTAGTAACTTAAAACGCTGACCAAATTCAGAAATTGTTTCACTTTTCTTCAAACTGCAAACTCGCAGTTGAAATTTGAAATATGCCACCCTCTCCTTAGGATTAAACCTCTGAATGAGAACATTTTTCAAGCAGTCATAATTATACAACTGTGGCCTCTTTAAGAAACGTAAAATAGTTTGAGCATCACCTCTCAAATTCATTATCAACTGACATGCCATCTCAAATTCATTCCACTGATTCCAAAGAGAAACTGTCTCAAAATGAACAAAATAATCTGTAATATCAATGCTGATACCATCAAACAAACAAGGTTTTTCTTCAAACCTAATCATGACTAAATATACATTTACAAAATGAACCAAACTATGAAAATAAAATACCCCAGGCACAACTAATCAAACTGGTCTGAGTAAGGACTGACATATCCAGTAGCACCAATAACTGACTCAAATGTCTGCTCCATTTCTTATATATAATTTTGTTCAGTTACAAACCAGAAAAAGTTGCTTTATAACTCCGCACCCCACCCGCACTACCAAATGTAGCAGGAACAATTCTGCCTAAGATTCGGGGATGCGGACCACAGCTAATTCTAGTTTGTAAACTGATGTGTGCGGAAAACGACTGATGCCAAAAGTGATGCGCTATAATATATCTAAGTAAATGAAAACCAAAAACTGAAAACAATATATAATTTATTCAACAAAGTACAACTTTTATTATGTAAAGCCAAAAGTGTAGAAATGGAGCATTCAATGACTTCAAATTAACCCGTACTATGGAGGAAATGCACTAACCTAATGGATTTTTGGTTGGAAAGCCTGGCTTTCCTTGGTTGGACTGAATGTCAGTCCTCAGAGGATTCAAAATAAGAATCTAAAACTAGTTATATAAAATAAATAAATTTCTCACAGAAAGTAACCAAAGAATTTGCAACGATGCAAATATTAAACTTTACAATGTAAATAAATATCTTTAACCAATGAATAAAAATAGCAAAAGCTATGTAATTTAACAAATATATCCTTAATAAGCTTCATGTAAATTAATTAACAATGAAATACATAAAATATGAAATTTAGAGTTTTACCAAAGGGAGCTAAAAATTAACTAATAACTCTGTCTGCTACATTATAATCGACAAAGACAAATCTCTCGATAAATCTGACAAATTTGGCGAGATTGTTTTACCACACTGTATGCTTACGGACACTGTACAATTTCTGTTAGAATGTTCTGCGGAAAATAGAATAGTAAATCCAATGCAAACAAGTTGAATAACAATGAAATATCCATGCATGTATAAATTATGCATAAAAAATTTAGGAAGGGACAGGTAAAAAACGGGGAACGAAGCAACGTCGACAATGTTGTTGATATCCCGTGATATAAGAATATTGTTCCGATGCGTTTGGGTAACCTTTCTATCCGCCTTCTAATAAAAAAAACTCTCTGTGTGATTGTATAGCCATATTTTTTATTTATATAAGAATACATGTATATCAAATAAAAAAAGGCAGTGTCTGCGCGTACCCGCATGTGGGTACGAATAGTCAAATTGCCTTTCTAGGCTGCACGTACCCACATCCGGTTTTCTATTAAAATGCCATCGGATCGGGAATGAAACGTGAAATATATACGGAAATTATTGATAATATGGGGATTTCGTGTAGAAAGAGTAAAGAGTATGAAAAATAATATTTTCAAATTGTATTTATTAAATAATGATACATGATAAACATTGCAAAATTAAATGCACAATGATGAAAAATGAAACTGTACAGTCCCTATAAAAGAAAAACATGATAGAAATTAATACTATTATGAAATTTAAATGAAAATTTAAAGAATAACATTTTAATAATCTAAAAATATACCCATATGATATTTTAAAATAATCTTTTAGTAAAATGTAAAACAGAAACTGAAAGTTTAAAATATATAAAACTACTAAAATTAAAGCTTGAGTTTATAAAAATTAAAGAAGCAAGTAATAAATCAATTTAAACCAATTTTAAAAGATTCATGTAACTGACTAGTTAAGATTTCGAACAAATTTAACATATCCAATATGATTGTTTTGGCACAGATTTCAACCCGGCTGCACATTTTAAATGTTGCCAGTCTAAAAAGCAATCACATGCCAACGAGTCCTGATCGTGTAGGTTTTTTTTTACACTTTATACATATCCAGTCGCATGTTTCCTTTCTTTCCGTTTCTGTAACAGTTATGGGTCCTTCGCTTGTATTAATTGATAATGTTAAGGTTGTCTCGGAAATACTCCCTTCAAAAGTTGCACTTCTATGCAAATATCGTCATTGTTTTTTAACGTGACTATACTCATAGCCAGTTAAATGGTTAACATATGACTGTAATTGACTTGTGGACAAAGTGAATGCACAACTTTCTGTTTCTGGAAATATATATATGTGTATATTTATAAAAATTCTGAGTAGTTTTAATCAATTTATTCACTAATTGCAACAAATTCCGTATATATTTCACGTTTCATTCCCGATCCGACGGCTTTTTATTATAAAACCGGATGTGGGTACGTGCAGCCTAGAAAGGCAATTTGACTATTCGTACCCACATGTGGGTGCGCGCAGACACTGCCATAAAAAAAAGAGAATTTGTATAATAGACTAGTAGAGTCTTGCGAGTAAATAATAAATGATATCTGTGGAAAAACAATGCGAATGTTGTTTACATATTTTAATTAAAGCTCAAGTCTGATATGAAAACTCTTAAACACGATAATATGTCATAAGCAGACCTGTCCTTAGGTCTGGTCAATAGCAGACTTGTCCACAGGTCTGGTCAGGAGCAGACCTGTCCACATGTCTGGTCTGAGGCAGACCTGTCCCCAGGACTGGTCAAAAGCAGACTTGTCCACAGGTCTGGTCTGGGGCAGACCTGTCCTCAGGACTGGTTAAAAGCAGACTTGTCCACAGGTCTGGTCTGGAGCAGACCTGTCGATAGGTCTGCAGCAGTCCTAAAAAAGCAGACAGTAGGTCTGATCCACAAACGACGAAGTTGACTTGCTTGACTGCTTAAAAATTCTCAAGTTAACTTAGAAAGCAGTCAATAAGTTAACTCCAAGTTAACTTTTGTCAAGGTTAGGACCGCACCCATCATGTAGGTTGTTGTAATAGAGGCCATCTAGGATAATGGTCGGGGAAATTTGGACTGCCACTGGAAAATGAGGGTATATTGGATAGGGACAGAAATTTTGCCTTGCAACAGGCCACCTACGGACCCCTCAAAGAGTTGTTGCAAGGGTTCTTAACGTGCAAAGAGCGTGGCACTCTCTTTACACGAGGCATCGGATTTAACGTCCCCTTCTGACGGACGTGACTGCGAACTTGATACATCCCGCACAGCCAAACGGACGCCCCACTTCAGCAAGCGTTTTACTGCCGGTCGGGAGAAGACCAAGTGACCATATTTCTATACCCCAGTCACCCTTGGGGTTCACCATCATTGATGGCGATCCGATGAATAAATCTGTTGAAGAGTTGTCACTGACTCAGACGTACTTATAATATATATATATATTTATATATACGAGTCTAAATTGAAAACTACGTTCAAATCTATGATTGATAAACCTATGGATAAAAACCGCAATTGTTATACGTGTGCATGTATATATATATATATAAGTGTCTAAGAATGTAACTTTAACACACTAATGAGTGTTATAAAATTAGTTGTTATATTTTATATATTATTCACGCAATATTTCGCTAAACAAATTAGCTTCATCGGGCGTGTGCATCTATCTAGGTGAAATCGGATGCATGACAAAAATATCTTTAGACACTTATATAATTTAATTTAGTAACTGCATCAGTTTATTTACAAACTGATCCACACCTAGATAGATTGAATGTTGATTGTTGCTTTTTTTAGACACTATATATATATATATATATATATATATATATATAACAACTCGTCTAAACATCAACCCAACAATGTTAGATCTGTAAATTTGCTTTCGCAAATTTTTGGTTCTTCCCTCGCCGGGATTCGAACCCATGCTACTGTGATATCGTGACACCAAATCGCCTGCACTGCAGCCGTCCCGCTAGACCACACGACCACCTGGGCTCTCAAAAAAAAGAGCTTTCGGTGGGCATGTGTTACCTTTCCACGTCAGTTTTAATCTAGCGGCGTACTGCAGTACATGATATATAAGGCATGAAGATGTTATTGTTACAGATCAGCTAAATTATCTATAGTAAAGGATCCTACAAATTAATGTAATATACAGTCACAGAAAATAATTATATTCATAAGTACGTCTGAGTCAGTGACAACTCTACAACAGATGTATCCATCGGATCGCCATCAATGATGGTGATACATGGCTGTGTACATAATGTATATACAACTCGTCTAAACATCAACCCAACAATGTTAGATCTGTAAATTTGCTTTCGCAAATTTTTGGTTCTTCCCTCGCCGGGATTCGAACCCATGCTACTGTGATATCGTGACACCAAATCGCCTGCACTGCAGCCGTCCCGCTAGACCACACGACCACCTGGGCTCTCAAAAAAAAGAGCTTTCGGTGGGCATGTGTTACCTTTCCACGTCAGTTTTAATCTAGCGGCGTACTGCAGTACATGATATATAAGGCATGAAGATGTTATTGTTACAGATCAGCTAAATTATCTATAGTAAAGGATCCTACAAATTAATGTAATATACAGTCACAGAAAATAATTATATTCATAAGTACGTCTGAGTCAGTGACAACTCTACAACAGATGTATCCATCGGATCGCCATCAATGATGGTGATACATGGCTGTGTACATAATGTATATACAACTCGTCTAAACATCAACCCAACAATGTTAGATCTGTAAATTTGCTTTCGCAAATTTTTGGTTCTTCCCTCGCCGGGATTCGAACCCATGCTACTGTGATATCGTGACACCAAATCGCCTGCACTGCAGCCGTCCCGCTAGACCACACGACCACCTGGGCTCTCAAAAAAAAGAGCTTTCGGTGGGCATGTGTTACCTTTCCACGTCAGTTTTAATCTAGCGGCGTACTGCAGTACATGATATATAAGGCATGAAGATGTTATTGTTACAGATCAGCTAAATTATCTATAGTAAAGGATCCTACAAATTAATGTAATATACAGTCACAGAAAATAATTATATTCATAAGTACGTCTGAGTCAGTGACAACTCTACAACAGATGTATCCATCGGATCGCCATCAATGATGGTGATACATGGCTGTGTACATAATGTATATACAACTCGTCTAAACATCAACCCAACAATGTTAGATCTGTAAATTTGCTTTCGCAAATTTTTGGTTCTTCCCTCGCCGGGATTCGAACCCATATATATATATATATATATATAGTGTCTAATACAATCATTCAGAGACTTTATATATATATATATATATATATATATATATATATATATATATATATAAAGTCTCTGAATGATTGTATAATAAAAACTATAACACAAATTCCCATACGTTTCGGCCCTTACGGCCTTCTTCATTGGAATACATTACAACATTGAAACAACAATTATATTTCTTGGATACATTACATTATAATAACTTCTATGACGTTCATTTGCCGCGTTTTTCGCATTTTTAATATACATATGTTTATTATCGTTCATACATTGTGTCATGTGTGTTGAGTCCTTCAGGTTCTGAAGTTTTTCATTTTTTTATCCAAAAGGCTTCTTTAGTTTTTCTGTAAGTTTCTGTCCCAAATACTATTTCTATGGCAGTAACTTTTAAATTTGCCATTGAATGATTGTTCTGAATGAAATGGTTGGCTACTTGATCTTCTGTTTTCTTTGTTCGTATTTTTGAAAAGTTCAATAGCATTCGTTGATATAGTGTATCACCCGTTTGTCCTACATATATAACTTTTTCCCATTTTGTACAATTGATTGCATATACCACGCCTACGGTTTTACAATTTATTTGTCCCTGAATGGTATATTCTTTGCCGGTGTTGTCACAAAATACTTTTTTCATTTATATGTGAGCATAATGTACAATGTTTACCACATGGTCCACATCCATTAGTTTGTTTATAAAATAGTAAATTATGCTTTTTGAGCACTAAGATGTCTTGTATGTTGTTATCACGTTTAAATTCCAGGCGGATCGGGGAATATTTTCTTTAGTCTTTCGGAGTGATGGAGAATTTTAAGATTTTTTCTAAGTATTGAATGTACATTTGGAAGCGCTTTGGAAAAAGTAATTACTAAAGGTACCCTGTTGTTTTCTTTCTTCGGTTTATACTGCAATAGATCTTCTCGGTTTAAGTTGTCAACTTTTTTCAATTGAACTGCAGTGGACGAGTTATTGTATCCACGTTTTCTTAGGTGCGTTTTTATTTCTTCTCTTCTTGTTTTGTAATTTTCTCCTGTTGAGCAAATTCTTTTGACACGGATACCGAGTCCATATGGTATAGCATTTTTTACGGAGTTTGGATGGCTTGACGACACATGTAAGTACTGGTGTTTTTCTGTTGATTTTGTATAAAGATCTGTTTTAAGTTGTCCGTTTTCTATGTGTACAAACACATCAAGGATTTCAATTTTTTTCAGTTGAGTAACGCATTTCTGTTTTAATTCGCTGATGCAAACTGTTTGACATTTCGTATATATAGATTGCCTAACAATGTAATTTTAACACACTATTTAGTATGTAAATAAAAGAATGTTTAAAACATTTACAAAATGATGAAAATAAACGCAATATTTCGCTAGACCAACTAGCTTCATCAAGCGTGCATCTATTCGGGTGAAATCGGATGTATATGATACGAAACGTTTGCAGCTCAATGTATATGTCGCACTTAGCTGCCTTGAACATAAGAAAATTTTGCAGCTCAATGTCTATGTTGCACTTGAATTTAGCTGCCTTGAAAATAAGAAAATTTTTCAGCTCAATGTATATGTTGCACTTGGATTTAGCTGCCTTGAAAATACATAATTGGTACTTGAAGTTAACAACGTCCATTGGCCAATATTACGGGATAAAAAGGACGATGCTTTGTTTTAAATTATTCTTTGTCTTTCCTGTATCTGTTGCGGAGACGATTTGAAATGTGCAGTGGAATAAATTGTTTCATATAAAGTTCGACGATTTGGGATCTGGGAGTTCGACGATAACGTTATACCAATAGCATTATTATATCCATATCACATAACTAACGAATGTTTGCTAATAACTACGTTTTAATCCAATATTTACAATATATACAATCATTTTCGTAATACAATTTCACAACATTGTTTTCGATGTTAACTTATCGCATGATAAAGACGATCTGTTTACGTCTGAACATTAGACATAAAATTTCACACTAATTTAACCTGATTCCCAGAGATGGTCAAAACAAAGTAATTAAATTAAATAGCCACAGCTGCACGTGCAGACGATTTTTACTTGAACTCTAAATGACTAGACTGACCTACTGAAGGTGTCATAAAATTTAGGAATACCGTTAAGATTTACCATTAACTTTCTACACAGTAATAAATTCTTTGGAAAATACTGTTATCTTTAACTAATCTTAGCAGACGAAAATGTAGCTCTATTTCAACATAATTATATTGAAAATTAACGATAAAAATAAACTTGCAAAATTATAAGTGCAATCAATAAAAACCGATTTCTACTCTATTAAAAAATCCTAACTATAAACAATCATACTAATAAAAACTAAAAAGCTATTGTCTTCAATTCATTCTCCCCCTCTTGATTGCTCTAAGCCAATCAAACAAACAATAATTAAACGATATAAAACTGTCTTTGATCTAAGTTCAAATTGTCAAATCTAAAACTATTTCAAAATATTTAACTGTCTTAATTGAAATGAAATATATGTCCATATTTATACTTCAATTATTTATCACTGTCATTTTCGGAGGTTTCGATCTCTAACGGGCACAGTTTTGTTATTGGTCTTATCAATACAGTTTGTCCAAGTGAAACTTTTGCAACGCGAACATGTCCATCTTTGCCAGGGAAAACTTCGATTATTCTGCCAAGCGGCCAATGTCCTCTCGGAGCGTTCGGATTCATTACAAGCACAATATCATCGGTTTTCATGTCCCTTTTTGTTTTAGTCCACTTGTCACGTTTGTTAAGTCCCGGCAACCATTCTCTAATCCAACGTTTCCAAAAATGTCTAATTAATTCCTGTATTCTTCTCCATCGTTTTCTCGGGTTAAAATCAGTATTATCAACGGTTTCTGGAGCGAAATGACCACCTAATTGTCCGTGCAAGAAGTGATTCGGTGTTAAAGGTGTATCATCTTTCGGATCGGCAGATTGGTACGTAAGCGGTCTCGAATTTATCAGTGCTTCAGCTCCGGTAAATGCTGTTAAAAGTTCCTCATCATTAATGTCTGCATTTCCTAATATTGCATAAAGAGCCCTTTTTGCCGATTTTATCATTGTCTCGTGAATACCACCAAAATGTGGAGATAACGGTGGGTTGAAATGCCACTTAATCCCTTGGTTACTAATTGAGTTATGTATTTTATCCTTGTCTAAAAGCGCAACAAGTTCTTTCAGTTCTCTCTTTGCTCCAACAAAATTAGTTCCATTGTCTGAAATCATCTCTTTCGGAAGACCTCGCCTGTTCACCATCCGATAAAATGCGTTAAGAAATGAGTCCGTATCTAATCCAAATGCTACTTCCAAATGCACTGCGCGTGACGCTAAACATGTAAATAGACATAAGTATCTTTTCTGACGTCGTTTTCCTCTGCCCTGAACAGTTATGAACGGTCCACCAAAATCAACTGCTGTACGAGCGAAAGCATGTAAAGGTGTTTTGAAACGAATTTTCGGTAACGGAGCCATCACTTGCTCGGCAACTTTAGCTTTTCTCTTACGACACGTATAACACTCATGTTCATATTCTCTTATTTCTTCTCTCGCTGAAATAATCCAAAAGCGTGACGATAATGCTGAAAATGTTTGATTTGTCCCACTAACATGTTTTCCAAGTTCGTGATAGCGTTTCACAATAAGCTTCGTGACCCAATTTTTTCGTGGTAATATAATTGCATATCTTGCATCAAACGATAGAAATTCGGCGTTCTCTAAACGTCCATCACATCTGATTAGTCCATTTTCATCAATTCGCGGTTGTAATCCTAGCAATTTGCTGGTTTTCGGTAAATCTTTACTTTTCATAAGAGCGTTGTATTCGTCTGAAAATGCCTCCCTTTGTGCATTTTTGATTATATCCAACTCGACATCTGCATATTCTACGGTAGATAAACTACCTTGACGACGTTGTTTTTTCTTTAGTCTGCAATTGTCAATAAATCTGTGCACATACGCTTGTACACGAACTAGTCTTACGACACTATAATAACGTACGGGATCTAAACGCCAATCTAAATCATTATTATGAATACTTTTCAGTGTAGTATATTTATCGCTTGTTTTCTTTTGACACTTAAGTTCGGTATCACGTACGTTTTCTATCTGAATATTAATGTCCGGCCATTGTGGTTCCTCATCTTATAGAAATTCCGGTCCATTCCACCAAATTACGTCCGACTGTAATTGTTCAATGGTTCTACCTCTAGATACTAAATCTGCCGGGTTAACTTTTGTTGGCACATGTCGCCATTGTTGAGGATGCGATGACGTGTGAATCTCTCCAATTCGATTCGCTACAAATGGCTTGTACTCTCTTCTCCTGCCTCTAATCCAATACAAAACGTTCATACTGTCTGACCAGAATGTCATATTATCATCGGGCACTTCTAATGCGTGCTTAACTGAAAGTGCTAATCTTAATCCTAAAACTGCGGCCATTAACTCAAGTCTTGCAATGCTGACTGAAGTTAAAGGAGCAACTCTCGATTTCGCTGCTATAAATCTCGTAGATATCATTCCACTCTTATACTCGTGTCTAGCATAAATAACTGATCCATAAGCCTCCTGAGAAGCGTCGCTGAATGTGTGTAGACTCGTTAAAACAATGTCTTCGTTTAACTGCAAACATCTCGGTATTTTAATACAACATAGTTCATCAAGTTCACGGAACCACTCTCTAGATTTTTCAACAAGTTCTTCGTCTAACTGGTCGTCCCAGTCTAGTCCTGCTGTCCACATCTCTTGTAGTAGTAGTTTTCCTCTTATTGTGTACGGCGCAATAAATCCTAACGGATCGAATAACGTAGCAACTTTGCTTAGAATGTTTCGTTTAGTAAATTTAAAATCATCTGCCGGTGGGTTAGCTTTAAACGTGAATATGTCATTGTCTGCCTGCCATATAACTCCTAGAGTTTTCACTGACGGTAAATATCCCTCATCGAGATCAACTTGTGACGCACGATCTTCTTCTGGTATGCATTGTAAAACTGCCTTTGAATTCGATAGCCATTTTCGTGCATACATCCCTGCCTTTGCCCATAACTGTGATAGCTGATTATAAAGTTCGATGCCTTGTTCATCGTTGATTACGGAGTCCATACTGTCGTCCATGTATATAGATTTGAGAACTGTTTCGGCGGCTCGTGGATATGAATCTTTTGTCATTTCGGCATGTTTTCTAGAAACAAACTGAGCTTGAAATGGAGACGAATTTACTCCAAAAACAACACTATTGAATTCATACTCTTCTGGTACCTGTTCAGTTTTCATTGCGCGCCATAAAAATCTGTGAAACGGTCTGTCGTCTGGTGCAATTTTAATTCTCAAATACATTTCGGCGATGTCACAAACAAGTGCAACGGGGTATTTTCTGAAGCGTAATAGTACATCGAATAAATCTTGCTGTAACTTTGGACCTTGATGAATAGTGTCATTTAGCGAAATCCCCTGAAATTTTGCGGACGCATCAAATACAATCCTCGTTTTAGTTGTTTCCTTGTCCGGTCTTACTACCGGGAAATGCGGCAAATACCATTTTCCTGTTACGGTCTCCTCCTTTGTCGATACTTTGCGAACATATCCTTTCTCAATATATTTCTCTATTGTTTGTGTATAAACATTAGCAATACTCGGGTCTTTGTTTAATGTTTTTTCTGTATTTGCTAATCTACTTAATGCCATATTATAATTGTTCGGTAATGAAGGTGTGTCGTCTTTCCACGGTACTTTAACTTCGTAGTGTCCATCCTTAAAATCCAAAGATTGCTCTACCTTTGACAACGCTTTTTGCTCATCATTGCTTAAAAACACGTTTTCGCTTGGTGTTTTGACATTTTCGATTTCCCAAAACTTCCTAACAA
Source organism: Mytilus edulis (assembly GCA_019925275.1). Classification (NCBI taxonomy): domain Eukaryota; kingdom Metazoa; phylum Mollusca; class Bivalvia; order Mytilida; family Mytilidae; genus Mytilus; species Mytilus edulis. Next base: position 2,122,925 of record CM034349.1, read on the forward strand.
TGTTATCTATATCGTTTCGATCCTCTTGTCCACGAGCAAAATAAGTTCGGTTAAATAGTGTCTGATCCTGTCCGCTATTCGGATCTCCGATGCACGTCCAACCTAACGGTGTTAGTCTAGCAATTGGCTCTCCAGGTTTACCACGTATATCTCTATAAGAATAATGAAGATCCGGATAGTCCAGTCCGATCAACATATCAACAGTAGGTAAAATTGAGAATGGAAATGGGGAATGTGTCAAAGAGACAACAACCCGCCCAAATAAAAAACAACAGCAGAGGGTCACCAACAGGTCTTCAATGTAGCGAAAAATTCCCGCACCCGGAGGCGTCCTTCAGCTGGCCCCTAAACAAATATATACTACACTGTGTCTAAACCACACCGGCAAAATTTGTTCGGACTCGATGGTATCTAACATCCGGCACAATGACGGAACATTACTAGACAGAAGAAAGCTAGGTTTCTCCTTATTTTCTTATTTTTTTTATGATATCGAAGAATATATATACATATACAACTATTTTCTATTGTGAGATGCAATATTTTCTACAACCGTTCTATATTAACGGAGAAATAAGTTAAAATGCATGTCAAAATGACGAATTGAGTGAACCTTGCCTCGAAATTGTTTAATTTCTCGTTAAATTGTTCACATTGTACGGAAAGAAAGGTACGGGAAGATAGATATTGACACGGAGATTGCAAATTTAGTTATTATGAGCATCTCCATAATTGTATCTCTGTGTATGGAACGAAAGTAATGGGTCATGTCAAAATGGAACTGACCGGTTTCGTCAATGTATACAACCCGGTTTCGTCATAGATTTCAAAATGCATAACCCGGTTTGGTCAAATAAAAAAAATCATAATCGCATTACATTATAATTGATTGTTTAACTTCAGCGTTCAAAAGGAGTTTTGTGGGTCGTTGGAAAACAAGTTCGTTCACCGGACAACGGCTTATTATTTATATGAGTCTCATATTCAAATAAATAATAAGCAAAAACTTGAATTCCTACTCTTATAGAACACAAATATTTTAATTTACTTTGCATTCCGAAATTTTTTAACAGCATATTGAGATTAAAGCTCTCTAAATATGCGTTTTCTATATGAGTTATGGGAAAATATGTTGAACATGTTTAAACTTGAAATTAAAGTTTACGGTCTTAAAAATCGAAACACACAATTGATATGTGATTTTCTCGCACAAAAGGATGGACACCTTTATAAGTAATCTAATCATTCTATGTATGTAATCTTTTCTACAATCGTTAAAAATAAATCTTCTTAAGGATAAACGTTGATAATAAGAAAACTTTATATGCATGCATAATCGACATAGAAAATGAATGTAGGATTACAACTACCATGCATTAAAATAATTTTTTTTATCCCTTATTGTAACTATACTGCTATGTCCAAATTAGTATAATAGTCTCAGGTCATCGACAAAATTCAATAATAATTATTTTGTTAACATTACTAAAAAAAACGAGTCTGTACTGTCGCAGTTGTGTTATGATGATCGTACACTGACGTTGGTCAATATATTTTGACAATATATACGGACAGACGGATTCAGTTTATTTCAAAGTGGACGTAATTCGAACAACTTTTACATACCGCCGAGCGTAGCGAGTCGAACAATATTTTGATTATTTTTTGCTTTACAAAATCGTTAAATACAGGAATCAATATAGTTTTGGCAACAAAAGGTGGGGTCGGGGCGTGCAACCTATACATCACCTAGATTCGCCACTTATCTTATAAAGTGTATACCGAATTAAAATATTGTAAGAAATGAGAAAACAGGGACACCCGGGAAATCGGATTATGTGAGTTGGATTATGTTTATTATAATAAATGCCGAATATCAAGTTCTTTTTATCGATTTCTATACATTTTTTTCAAATATATATAAAAGTTATATAGCAAAAATGATAAGGCAGACAAATATACAAATAAATCGACTTGGCCGATATCCTAATAAAACTTATTGACCTTTAATTACGAGTTTTTTTTTTGCATTTCTTTGCATTTTTACACGATCGTCCCAATTTTGACAGGACGTATTATTGTATACACCCATCTGTCCGTCCGTCCTTCCATCCGTCCGTTCCTCCATCTATCAGTCATTCGGTCCGTCCGTCTATCTATCCGTCTGTCCAGCATAAACATGTTTTACCGTAACTTCAGGACAGCTTATCTTAATAAAAAAAAACAACAGATTATTTAAAAATGTCTATCAACATGAAAAGTTCATACAAATTCCAAGCGACAACAACCCAACCATAGAGCAGAAAAAAGCCGAAGGCCACAATGGGTCTTCAATGAAGCGAGAAACTCCCGCATCCGGTGGCGTCCTTTAGCTGGCCCCTTAATAAATATTTATACTAGTTGAAGTGATAGTGGACTTCATAGTAAACTGCGAATACATGTATATTTATTATATTTAAGGGATAATTTTAACTATGATACAAGTTTTGGCACACATCGCGCATTTACTATACAGGCTCTGTCATCGGACGAGTTAAGGTTTTTTCATCATTTTTTATTATTTGTACTTTTGTTGTACTGTTTGTGTCAGCGACAACACTTTGACTCAGTCCATTCCCGAATCACACGCTTGTAATTCCATGGTTGTCTTTGGTTGCTTTATACCATATGCGTTTTGAACATAAAATAGGCAGGTAGTTTTCTTGTTTGAATTGTTTTACATTTATAATTTAGGGCCCTGTTATAGCTTGCTTTCATGCAGTTTGTGTGTTTTTCTCATTGTTTACGGCATACGCTGACCTAAACTTGATTAATTCAAAATATGTGTTGTGTCTAAAAGAAAGTTGTCTCATTGTCAATGTTTATGGGATAAGTGGTTACCGTCACTTCTTCTTAATAAGACCTAGATATAAATGACGGTCATGTTTTGCAAACCAACTTTTATTCACATTGAAAATACAAAACTGTCAGATATTGTTTTCGAAAGTTATCTTGAAGTTTCAATTGAATTTGAACTGTACAAACAATGAATTTGAACTGTAAAAATAATGTGAAAAACATGCCTATGAAAATAAATGTGCCTACCAGAAACGGGGAGAAAGTTACAAATCTCACTGCTATGTTATGGATGCTTAAGTGTGAAAACTCTCTTTAGTGTGCAAGTAACACAGTATATATAGTAGCAGAAAATCTGGCAGGACTGCATGCATGATTAATTTGTGCAGAACAGTATAGACTATAGTCGGTTTGGGACTGTTCGTCAATGATTGAATGCATAAATGTATTAATAATTGATAGTAAATATTGTAAACTAAGTGTATATAATATAGTATAGTAAATTAAAATTATGGCACAATCAAAACACATCCTTTTTTTTCATCTTTACATACTAATATTATAAACAAAGAAAATATAATAATGTTACAAAATAATTAGATACCAGTGTTTGCTATTCAGTATTTATATTCCATTTAAAATTAGTTTGAAGTTAAGTGAAATAAGGGATACGCCTTTCATTAGGAAAATGTGTATTATCATAATTAACTATGTCCAAAAGTGCCCGTTTAAAATAGATTTTAACACGCCAAGTTTACTTTACAATAAATATATATTTAAATTCTCGGAAGACAATGTTTAGATCCGTGCCAAAGTTTCTTTCCATAAATTGTTTGTTCCAAAAAAAAAAAAAACCGGGTGATTGTGTAGTAACAACATTGACGAAACCGGTTTATTTTAATTTGACATGACCCTTTTCTTTCGTTCCATACACAGAAATACAATTATTGAGATGCTCATAATAACTAAATTTGCAATCTCCGTGTCAATATCTATCTTCCCGTACCTTTCTTTCCGTACAATGTGAACAATTTAACGAGAAATTAAACAATTTCGAGGCAAGGTTCACTCAATTCGTCATTTTGACATGCATTTTGACTTATTTCTTCGTTAATATAGAACGGTTGTAGAAAATATTGCATATCACAATAGAAAATAGTTGTATATGTATATGTATTCTTCGATATCATACAAAAAAATAAGAAAATAAGGAGAAACCTAGCTTTCTTCTGTCTAGTAATGTTCCGTCATTGTGCCGGATGTTAGATACCATCGAGTCCGAACAAATTTTGCCGGTGTGGTTTAGACACAGTGTACTAGTCCAGTGATAATGAACGCCATACTAATTTCCAAATTGTACACAAGAAACTAAAATTAAGATAATACAAGACTAACAAAGGCCAGAGGCTCCTGACTTGGGACAGGCGCAAAAATGCGGCGGGGTTAAACATGTTTGTGAGATCTCAACCCTCCCCCTATACCTCTAACCAATGTAGTAAAGTAAACGCATAACAATACGCACATTAAAATTCAGTTCAAGAGAAATCCGAGTCTGATGTAAGAAGATGTAACCAAAGAAAATAAACAAAATGACAATAATACATAAATAACAACAGACTACTAGCAGTTAACTGACATGCCAGCTCCAGACTTCAACTAAACTGACTGAAAGATTATGATTTCATCATATGAACATCAGGCACAATCCTTCCCGTTAGGGGTTTAGTATCATACCATCATAACATATATGAGAAGAACATAACCCGTGTCATGCCAACAACTGTTTTTAGAATAAATGTGTTTAGTTCCGATGCAAAGACCTTATCAATGACTCAATATTAACGCCAAAATATGCAATCTTTAATGACTTGACAACAGTATCGTAATTATATCCCTTCTTAATAAGTCTATTCAAAGGTTTTGTAAGTTTCTGAGGTGAATACTGACACCTTTGTGCTTTATAAAGAATATTACCATAAAAAATTGGATGTGAAATACCTGAACGTATTAAAAGTCTGCATGTTGAGCTATATTTACGAATAATGTCTTTATACCGATGATAAAATTTAGTAAATGTTTTGACTAGTTTGTGATATCGAAAACCCTGGTGTAATAATTTTTCAGTAATACATAAATTTCTCTGGTTAAAATCTAAAACATTGTTGCATACACGAGCGAATCGTACAAGTTGAGATATATAAACACCGTAAGATGGTGACAAGGGAACGTCACCATCTAAAAACGGGTAATTAACGATAGGAAATGAAAAATCATCCCTTTTATCATAAATTTTAGTATTCAGCTTTCCATTAGTGATATAGATATCAAGATCGAGAAAAGGGCAGTGGTCATTGTTAGTATTAGCTTTATTTAAAGTAAGTTCAACAGGATAAATTTCATTAATATACATACTGAAGTCGTCATTATTGAGAGCCAAAATATCATCCAAATATCTAAAAGTATTATTAAATTTGTTTATCAGATGTTGTTTCGATGGGTCTTTGCTTATTTTTGTCATAAATTGTAACTCATAACAATACAAAAACAGGTCCGCAATAAGTGGTGCACAGTTAGTCCCCATTGGAATTCCGATAATCTGACGATATACGGAATCCCCAAAGCGAACAAAAATGTTATCTAGTAAAAATTCAAGGGCATATATAGTATCAAAGCATGTCCAATTAACATAGTTTTTTTGTTTATTGCTACTAAAAAATGACCTAAAAGAGTTTGAACATATATATTCACATTCTGATTTTTTGAATGCCCATTTAATTAGGCGTGTGAATTTTTTCTTAATGAGAATGTGAGGCAATGTGGTATACAGGGTAGAAAAATCAAAACTTTGAACAGATTCAAAATCACCAATATAAGCATGCAATTTATCAAGTACTTCCAACGAGTTCTTGACACTCCAAAAGTAATTTATTCCACTATTTTCGAAGGCCTTATTTGAACAATTTATTATCAGGTTTTTAATTGTACCAAGTGTGCTGGTAAGAAGAATAGACAATTTAGTAGTTGAACAATGGCTTGAAGACGAAATAAATCTATATTTGTAAGGGGTTTTGTGTAGCTTCGGAAGCCAATACATAGTTGGGACTTTCATTGTATTTGGCTCTGCTTGTAAAGCGGTGCCTAAAAGTTTATGTTTGTTACAGATTTCGTTTTCTGAAAATGGAGTCAGTTGGAATGTTGGTGAATTGGTGATTTCCTTTTTCTTTCCTAGATTCGGAAATTTAATCCCTGCAAGATGGTCCCATTTCCGAGCGTGTTGTTTCCAGTCAACTGGTTGTAAACTTCTGGTTACACGGTTAGTAGTGAATGCAACTATTTTGGCGTCTGTCTGACCATTGTGACTTTGAAGTCTTACCTCGACTGTCATAGTTTCAAACGTTTCAACATTGTCATTTAACACATTAACTGTCACTTTCTGAACTTGTCCATGAAGTCCCAATTCGGCGGCAACATCAGCGTTGATATACGTTTTCGTACTTGCGTCATCCAGTAATGCATTAACACTTACGGTACGGTTTCCATTTTTCAATATTACAGGTACTGTTCTAAGAGTAACGAAGTTTGATTTTCTGTCTCGGCCAATCATTGTGCGATCCCGATTCTCCCCCTCAGTGGCGGCGTCTGTATTTTCCTTCTTTTCAGCAGCATAGTTCTGTTTTGTTTTCGATTTGGTTCTCACTGGAACTTTTGGCTCACTGAACGATTGTTTATCTCTATGTAAAAGTCTGTTGTGCACTTCTTTGCATCCACCCAAGTTACATGCTCTACTTCTCGGACACTGTCTGCCTACGTGATCATGTCCTAAGCAACGATAACACAACTGTAAACGTTTTGCGGTATCCCATCTCTTGTTAACGGTTAACTTCCGAAATTCATCACACTTCCAAACTCCATGATTACCGTTACAACACTTGCACACCCTATTTCCGGTATAGCTTTCATTTTGCGATTCTCCAAAAAATGTTCTAAATCCATCCCTACGATTTCCTTTATAATTCCGCTGTGAATTGCTACTAGAGTTTGCACTTAATCCATGTATTGTTTCTGAGGCTATAGTTTGAAACTCTGCTTCCTGTAAAATCCACTCACGTAGACATTCAACTGATTCTGTTTTTCCGCTTTCGAATATCCAACGATGATACCTCGACAACATAGATTCTGTCATCTTTCGCTGCAATTTGTTGTACAAAGAACCATTTTTTAACTCCTCGAAACGACCTGCTTCTTTCAAGTTCACAACTGCTATATCCAGTAAATCTGCAAAATGTTCTATGTCTTTAGCGATACCTTCTCTCATAGGTTTAAAGTTTTCAAGTTCTTCTATATACAGGGTTATTTGTCTTCGTTGTCCTCCATACTTTCTTTCTAAGCGCTCCTTTGCGGCATCATACGCAACTGCTGAATGTCCTAAATTTTCGATAACTTGTAACGCTTCACCTTCCACATATTGTCTTAGTTGTAATAATTTATATTCCTTTGTCGCCGGTGCTTGGTCGATACATGCTAGAAATGCAGCTTTCCAGCTCTGGTAGTTTCTTTTATCTCCTTTAAATATCGGTATTGCAACTCTTTTTAATTGTTTCCACATGTCGCTTCCTAATTCTGACTTCAATTGCTTGTTGTTATTTTCTTCTTTCGTAGTTTGTTCAAATTCTGGTTTAACTTCCTTTTCTTTAGTTACATGTTTTCTTTCCACTTTATTTTCGGAATTCACATTATCTTGTTTTGATATTCTAGATACACTGGATCCAACGCTTGACGCAACTTTACTCTCGATCAAATAGTCACGACACTCATTTTCTGCGTCTGTAAATTCTTCTTCGATTTTTTCCATCTCTTTTGTTGTTTTCATCACATTTTGAATGTCATTTCTATGCTTGTATTTGTCGTATAAATTCCCCATAATATCCATCGCTTTTTCTTCTGCATTTATCAGTTTCTCTTGAATTACTTTTATTTCTTCACGATCCGGAAAATCTTCTTCAAGAATTTGTAGTAATGAATGTCTAGTTTTTGTGAATGCCGATTTCGCTTTCGCTTTTTCCTTCTTCAGATCTTCTAATTGTAAACTTTCGTCCGGTTGAGCAATTACAGTTTCGTCCATTTTGTCTCCCTCGCTTGCCGCTGCTTTGATTTCCAAATCCCAATTACTCATTTTCTCACAATACGATTACGATTAAAGTTCTTTGAACCACGCTCTGCTACCAAAATGTTGCGGAGACGATTTGAAATGTGCAGTGGAATAAATTGTTTCATATAAAGTTCGACGATTTGGGATCTGGGAGTTCGACGATAACGTTATACCAATAGCATTATTATATCCATATCACATAACTAACGAATGTTTGCTAATAACTACGTTTTAATCCAATATTTACAATATATACAATCATTTTCGTAATACAATTTCACAACATTGTTTTCGATGTTAACTTATCGCATGATAAAGACGATCTGTTTACGTCTGAACATTAGACATAAAATTTCACACTAATTTAACCTGATTCCCAGAGACGGTCAAAACAAAGTAATTAAATTAAATAGCCACAGCTGCACGTGCAGACGATTTTTACTTGAACTCTAAATGACTAGACTGACCTACTGAAGGTGTCATAAAATTTAGGAATACCGTTAAGATTAACCATTAACTTTCTACACAGTAATAAATTCTTTGGAAAATACTGTTATCTTTAACTAATCTTAGCAGACGAAAATGTAGCTCTATTTCAACATAATTATATTGAAAATTAACGATAAAAATAAACTTGCAAAATTATAAGTGCAATCAATAAAAACCGATTTCTACTCTATTAAAAAATCCTAACTATAAACAATCATACTAATAAAAACTAAAAAGCTATTGTCTTCAATTCAGTATCTTTTCTCGTCTTTTTCGTTTAGACCATCAGGTTCGAAAGTGGAGTTGGTGAATCCAAAAGTTTTCTCTTCTCCTTCTCGCCGTGGTGTCCCACTCGATGTTGACTTCTATAATTTGAAAAGTAACATTATCAAAAGGATGTTTCGTTGAACGATGATATCTTGTGTGAGGACTATTTTTGTTGGTTTTGTACGATGAACGATGGTTATTGAGCCGAATTTTAAATTTGTCCATTGTTTCTTCCACATTCTGAATGCCACAAGTGTCACATGTTAATATGTAAATTGAGTTCTCCGTTTTACAGTTGGAATTAGAGTAGATGGTATTATTTTGTTTAGTAACGGAGCTAATGAAAGAACTGCTTTTATTGGCAGCTTTACAACACAAACAATTCCTTTGACCACATTGTGTGTAACAACCGGGCGATGTAGTAGGCTGCTTTGCTAAAACATATGTCACTAATTTGTCACGGATGTTTTTAGGTCTTCTGAAGGCCATGACTGGTGGTGATGGAAATACCTTTTTTAGATTTAAATCATTTTCTATAATTTTCAAATGCTTCTCAACAACGGATGACACATTTTTAAAATCAGGATGGTAAGTGAGTACAAGGGGTGTTCTATTAGCTGCTTTATTCTTATCTTTGTACTCGAGAAGTTCTTTGCGAGTAGTTCTGTTTGCTCTTTCGAAAGCGCTATCAATGATGTTGTTATTGTATCCTCGAACAACTAGATGTTTACGAAGTTGTCCAAGTCTAGCATTTTTCGTATTTTCAGTAAAGCATATTCTCTTGATTCGCAATGACTGGCTGAATGGGATACCACGGGAGCAGTGTTTAGGATGGCAACATTTAGGAGAAAGGAATTGATGTTTTTCCGTTTGTTTGGTATGAAGGTCCGTTATAATGGTTCCGTTCTTGATGTAACTCGTAGTATCGAGGAAGTTTATTTTCTCCATAGATGATTCATATGTAATTTTTTTGAATGGTGGAAAGAGTTACAGTGTTCTAGAAATTCATTAAGATGTTCTTGTGAATCTGTTTATTTGAAATCAATATCGTCAATGAATCGGAACCATGATAAGGGGTGCTATGGTGCTTTCGTTTCGGGAGGTGTTACCTTGTCGTAGGAATTAAACAAGGATCTCTGATACAATACACGAAGTATTATTTGTAGTGTACAGAAATGATCATCTATTCATCTCTTCAGTATAATTACAAGATGCTAATCTATTTTTAGAAGCATACAATCACTGTAAATTTATATATGTATATCTCTGCCTATGTGTAGTGACAATTGCAAATTATACCTTGTCCATCGGATTTCTTATGATTAAGAAATACCAGGCGTTAGAATATGTATAAAGTGTCTAAAAAATCAACCTAACGATGTTAGAGTAGATTTGATTCGTAACTTCCTCCCCGGCGCCGGGGCTGGAACCTGTACTTTAGGTTATATATATATATAAGTGCCTATAAATAGCAGCACATGACATACAAATCTAAGGGAGTGTGGATTAATCAGTACAGAGATTAATTCAATTTCACAAATAAAATTATAGATTGCCTAACAATGTAATTTTAACACACTATTTAGTATGTAAATATAAGAATGTTTACAATATTTACAAAATGATGACAATAAACGCAATATTTCGCTAGACCAACTAGCTTTATCAAGCGTGCATCTATCCAGGTGAAATGTAGATGATAAGAAACTTTTGCAGCTCAACGTCTATGTTGCACTTAACTGCCTATAAAATAAGAAAATTTTTGCAGCTCAATGTCTATGAACAATTGCATTTAGCTGCTTTGAAAATAAGAAAATTTTGCAGCTCAATGTATATGTTGTATTGGATTTAGCTAACTTAAAAATACATAATAGGTAGTTGAAGTTAGCAACGTCCATTGGCCAATATTACGGGATAAAAAGGACGATGCTTTCTTTTAAATTATTCTTCATCTTTCCTGTATCTTTTTTCGTCTTTTTCGTTAAGACCATCAGGTTCTAAAGTGTGGAGTTGGTGGATCCAAACGTTTTCTCTTCTCCTTCTCACCGTGGTACCTTATACCTCCATGCCTTATATATCATGTACTGTAGTACGACGCTAGATTAAAAATAACGAGGAAAAGTAACACACGACCACCGAAAGCTTTATTATTGGGAAGCCCAATTGGTCGTGTGGTCTAGCGGTACGGCTACAGTGCAGGCGATTTGGTATCACGATATCTCAGTAGCATGGGTTCGAATCCCGGCGAGGGAAAACAAAAGATTTGCAAAAGCAAATTTTCAGATCTAAAAGAGGAACGAAAGATACCAAAGGGACAGTCAAACTCATAAATCTAAAACAAACTGACACCGCCATGGCTAAAAATGAAAAAGGCAAACAGAAAAACAATAGTACACACGACACAACATAGAAAACTAAAGAATAAACAACACGAACCCCACCAAAAACTAGGGGTGATCTCAGTTGCTCTGGAAGGGTTTGCAGATTCTGCTCCACATGTGGCACCCGTCGTGTTGCTTATGTGATTACAAATCCGGTAAAAAGTCTAATTCGGTAGGTCATATTCATGAAAGGGAAGGGGATTGTAGTTACGACGTAAGGAACATATCCAATATCATTTGTGAAACGGTTATTCCATAACGGTCAACCAACTCGTGATGGCGTCCGTAAAATTTACGAAGGGATGATTTCAACTTCACCATTTGGAACTCTTGGTTTAATAGCTTCCTTGTGAGCAGCAAACCTCTATCAAGAAAATCATGATAGGAAATGCAAGCACGGGAATATCGTATCAATTGGGAGATATATACCCCGTATGCAGGTGCTGCTGGAATGTTGCTACTTAGAAATGGAAAGTTCACAATTGTAAAGCTGAAATCATCCCTTTTGTCGTAAAGTTTTGTTTTCAACCGACCCTCATTGTCAATTTCAAGATGTACATCATATTTTGAATTATTTAGTGAAAGCACATCATCTATATAGCGGAAAGAAGAGTTATAAAGTATATTGCTAACTTCTTATCTTTCTTCCTAAGAAATTCCTGCATGAAGTTTTTTGCAATTTTCTAATGCGCAAGAGTTACTAACTTACAGACAAACAGAGATCAAAAACCATGATTTCAGAGCTATAACACATGGCTTCTATGTAAATGTTAACAAATATTATGATAATGCGGCATTTATGACCATTACTGTGGTCTAAAATGAGCAAAATTAATTACTCAGCAGTTAGCCAAAGTCACCAGAAATGTTTGCTACTTAGAAATGGAAAGTTCACAATTGGAAAGCTGAAATCATCTCTTTTGTCGTAAAGTTTTGTTTTCAACCGACCCTCATTGTCAATTTCTAGATGTAAGTCAAGATATGAAGCCGACTTAACTGTATCTATAGTATCCTTTATCTCTAGTTCGATTGGATAGATGCGTTCCACATAGTCACCAAATTTTGAATTGTTTAGTGAAAGAACATCATCTATATAGAGGAAAGTAGAGTTAAAGGATATTGTTAGGTTGATGTTTAGACGAGTTGTATATACATAATGTACACAGCCATGTATAACCATCATTGCTGGTGATCCGATGGATACATCTGTTGTAGAGTTGTCACTGACTCAGACGTACTTATATATATATCCCGGCGAGGGAAGAACCAAAAATTTGCGAAAGCAAATTTACAGATCTAACATTGTTGGGTTGATGTTTAGACGAGTTTAGACCAGGATGTGGTCGAGTGGTCTAGAGCGCTGGACATGAGGCTAAGCGATTGGTGCTGTAGTGTATCAAAGGTGTGAGTTCGAATCCCGCTGAGGGACGAACAAAAAATTGTCAGTAGAAAATCTAACTCTAACACTGTTTGGAGTAATTTTCAGACTTATATAAATATTTGTATTAACCATGTATCTCTATCACTCTGAGATCCAGTGGGCATATATACTGTATGGTTTGTCACTTGTTTAGACTTGTTTGTATGATATACTTATTTCTAGTGACTGTATAATGAAATGCATCATGATCCCATATGATATATAAAAATTGTTGAGTTAGATTACTGACAAATGAAAAATACATTGTGTATAAAAATAATAATATAACATCTACACACGCTTAAAAAAAAAAACCGTGTCTCATGTCTATCTCTAGATTAGCCTTCCGTGACAAGGTAACACTACGACTATTGAAGTTATATTTTTATATAGCGGATGTGGTCGAGTGGTCTAGAGCGCTGGACATGAGGCTAAGCGATTGGTGCTGTAGTGTATCAAAGGTGTGAGTTCGAATCCCGCTGAGGGACGAACAAAAAATTGTCAGTAGAAAATCTAACTCTAACACTGTTTGGAGTAATTTTCAGACTTATATAAATATTTGTATTAACCATGTATCTCTATCACTCTGAGATCCAGTGGGCATATATACTGTATGGTTTGTCACTTGTTTAGACTTGTTTGTATGATATACTTATTTCTAGTGACTGTATAATGAAATGCATCATGATCCCATATGATATATAAAAATTGTTGAGTTAGATTACTGACAAATGAAAAATACATTGTGTATAAAAATAATAATATAACATCTACACACGCTTAAAAAAAAACACGTGTCTCATGTCTATCTCTAGATTAGCCTTCCGTGACAAGGTAACACTACGACTATTGAAGTTTATATTTTTATATAGCGGATGTGGTCGAGTGGTCTAGAGCGCTGGACATGAGGCTAAGCGATTGGTGCTGTAGTGTATCAAAGGTGTGAGTTCGAATCCCGCTGAGGGACGAACAAAAAATTGTCAGTAGAAAATCTAACTCTAACACTGTTTGGAGTAATTTTCAGACTTATATAAATATTTGTATTAACCATGTATCTCTATCACTCTGAGATCCAGTGGGCATATATACTGTATGGTTTGTCACTTGTTTAGACTTGTTTGTATGATATACTTATTTCTAGTGACTGTATAATGAAATGCATCATGATCCCATATGATATATAAAAATTGTTGAGTTAGATTACTGACAAATGAAAAATACATTGTGTATAAAAATAATAATATAACATCTACACACGCTTAAAAAAAAACACGTGTCTCATGTCTATCTCTAGATTAGCCTTCCGTGACAAGGTAACACTACGACTATTGAAGTTATATTTTTATATAGCGGATGTGGTCGAGTGGTCTAGAGCGCTGGACATGAGGCTAAGCGATTGGTGCTGTAGTGTATCAAAGGTGTGAGTTCGAATCCCGCTGAGGGACGAACAAAAAATTGTCAGTAGAAAATCTAACTCTAACACTGTTTGGAGTAATTTTCAGACTTATATAAATATTTGTATTAACCATGTATCTCTATCACTCTGAGATCCAGTGGGCATATATACTGTATGGTTTGTCACTTGTTTAGACTTGTTTGTATATATATATATATATATATATATATATATATAGAATCTATAAGAATCTACCAACCAGTAAACTTTTTCGCCTATAGTCTAAATTGAAAACTACGTTCAAACCTATGATTGCGTGGGATAAAAACCGCAATTTTTATACGAGTGCATGTTAAACAAATGTCGTTGTAGAAGGGACTAAATACAGCACAAACAACATTTCTAAAAGACCAAAAAAGTGAAAAAGTATATTTAAACTAAACGCATTTGACTGACAGGTCGAACAACTGCTGTTCTTTAACCCTGCTGACTGCAATTGGCGATTGCCAAATAAAATTGATCACAAGATGTTACAAAATGGATCTTAATATCAATTTAATACTAAACAGAAAGCAATAAACTTGTGTCCAAATGTCTCTTCAGTGGTGTTAGGCATCGAAACGGTATTTTGAAGGCCATATAACTTACCCTCATTTTTAGGTAGACTCTTGAATTTTAAGAGTCAATATAGGATGAACAGATCATATAAACTGGAAGGAAAATATATTTATATAGTTAAAAGAAAATTTAGTAAATTGAAGATATACCGAAGAAAACTCAAATAAAAGAACTGCTAATATAGCTATAGCCTAATATAAACATACTTTAATAGTAAGCTTACGTTTGAGGACAAAGTAAGGTTGGTTGGATTCAAACAGTTATATTGCTACCCAAGCATCTGAATGTAATCTCACAAGATTAAAGTAAAGATTTCATGACTTTTTATGAAAGGATCTTTATCATATTCTAAATAAAACAATTTCTTACGTCAAAATTTAAAAAAATATATGTTTGAATTCTTTCTTAATATTTCATTTTACAGCATAACGATCCTATTGACTACTTGACTTGACAGTTTCACAATTGTTTTGCTCTAATCTCCTATAAAATATAAATTTCAAAATTTCGGCCTTTCAATTTTAATATGCCTTAAACTTATATTACTAGTTTAATTATATACTTTTCTGATCGCTTATTACTACGCATATTTCTTATAATTATGTTGCCTTGTACTTTTTTTTTTTTTTCTAAGATATATCAAAAACGAAATTTAATGACAATAGATTTGCGGTATGACGCAAAGATATGACGGAAATATCAAAAATTAATATGTGTCGTTGATACGCTTCCATGATTCTGGATTCCAGTTGTAACATTTTTGGTTAAACATGCACGCTTAAAATTTAGACATGTTAGAACATATCCCATCTATATAAAAAAGATGTGGTATGATTGCCAATGAGACCCCTTCGATGTATCCAAAAGACACCAAAATGGCACAGACATTAACAGCTATAGGTCACTGTACGGCCTTCAACAATGAGCAAAGCCCATACCGCATAGTATAGCCCAGATACATGTATGACAATGTTCAACAATTCAAACAATTCAAACAAGGAAACTATTAAACAGCCTTATTTGTATAAAAAAAAAAGGAATGAAAAACAAATATGTAACACATAAACAAATGACAACCACTGGATTACAGGCTCCTGACTTGGGACAGACACATACATAAATAATGTGGCGGGGTTAAATATGTTAGCGGGATCTAGACTGTATAAATTATTTTTAAAAATGAATCATTTCACAAAACTTCCTTTCTTACCTATGGTCTGGATTTAGGGTCCTTCATTTCATTCCTATCTACTCTATACCATTTATCTCTATTTATTTTTTATTTTATTCCATTTTTCTGTACTTCTGATAATTTAACACCCCGTTTTTCTTAATTATTATATATGTATGTCTATTTTCTTTATTTACAAATGTATTGTGAACATTACATGCATTATTCTCTATTCTGTAAAACTTTTTCTGACCCTCGTTATAATATATTTGTTCCTACAGAACCTTCATGAGAGAAAAACAAAACTTTTACTACCTAAACAGGAAAAGCGGTCTTGTCATAAAATGATTTTTTTTCTAAATTTAAAAGCTTGTTAGGTCTCTACACAGTATTCGATTCGTTATAATGCAATAAAATATTGTCTTCTTTCTGTCGGACTCATCATGGCTAAAAATGACGGGTCCCTGGACTCGCCTTCAAAAATCCTTAGCAAGAACCCTGTTCGAATTGCATTTCTTTAACATGTTAAAGACATTAAATGCAAACTTTTAAAAATTACACCTGCGCTAAGTGGGTGTCATATTCTTTTGATGGCTTCAGACATTTTTTAACATTTCTCAGCTGGTCCATTCATGACCAAAAGTTACAGTTTAATTTCATCTCTTAAAATACTGCCTCTTTAAGGCATATTTTTTAAAGGTGTATGAATTTTTTTTTTCAAGATATGTAATGTTCACACAAGAGTCCTTATTTTGTAAATAAAGATAAAATCAAAGGATAATAAATTAACTTTGTTCCTACCTAATAGGATAGTAGGAAATAAACGGTCTTAACCAACTTTGTGTGACCAGAGCTTACTAAATTAAAAGCCTATGGACCTCGTTTCATGGCAATTATAAGATATATATTATAGACAAAATGTTTTTAAAGACTTATTTGATGTACATGTATCAGACATGTCGAATGTATAAAAATTAATTCAAAAGTCAAAATTATAAAAATGTATGAGTATGTGCCTTTTAGCATGTTTAGTAGTTTTTTGAATGAAAATGGGGGGGGGGGGGGGGGGCTTGTATGAAGAGGTGATATTTTCCAGCAATTTCAAACCTCGAGTCGTGAATGTTTTTGTTGAATAAATAATCCTAGTTGCGGATCCAGAATTTTTCATAAGTGGGGGCTCACTCAGACTGCCTAAGAGTGGACCCGCTCAGGTCATGTTCCAGTGATTCCCTATATGTTATCAACCAATTTTTTTCCCAGGGCCGCCTCTGAATCTTCCCATATGTTTAAAATGTACTTTAAAAAGAAAGGAAATTATAAATGGCATAGTATATTGCATGTAATAATTTAATAGTACGTTATGTATTAAAAAGTCTTAGGCCAAAAACACTTAAATAATTCAGAGTCAATTTAGTCCCTAGCACACACATTGTATTTACATTTAAAAATGCATACTACAGCTGTAGTTATTAAAATTTGCATTTTTGGGGGCTGATTTCCATTGCATGTAATTTTAGTCTCAAGAGGCATACACGTATATTTGAACCACTTACTATCCTACAGTAGAAAAGAAAAATAACATGTGAAATACAGCAGTTCCAAAAAAATATTGTAAAATGTGAATATACTGAAATCTTTTATTTTATGACAGACTTTATGTACATACAAACCTCATCAGATTTTTCTTGCTCCATAAAATTTATAAGACAAGGATCGAGACTATTCATACAACTCATTCAGCAAATTTATCTGTGACAATCTACTTTTTGTTAGATTTAGAGTTCACAAATGAAGAATACAAATTGATAAAACCCATATGTTGTACCAATTTACACCACTGTCCCATGTTAAAGGGAAGGGTTGTCACCTTCAAACATTAACCCCACCACATTATGTATGTGCCTGTCCCAAGTCATGAACCTGTAATTAAGACAGTGGTTGTCTTTTGTTGTTGTGTCACATATTTTTTTTTGGTTCATCATTTTGTACTTAAGAATTGAATGCTTCCTTTTGTAACTTCATTGGGGTGTAAAAGCGTTGACCGAATTACATTTTGTATGAAGCGCGGAAGCAGGTGACCCCCAAATTTTATTTCAATTTTATAAAATAGAGACTTCAAGCTTTACAGTATGAAAATTCAATCAAATTGGTTTTTTTTGTCCATTTTTCCTATATTTCCATACGACCTATTTGTACTCATTTCCAGAGGTCAAAATATCTCTTAGATGGCCGGTGACCCCCAATTTTTTTTTGCAATTTTTCATTTACAATACTTCAATTAAAGTTAAATTTCAAAGTAAAAGAAAATTCTGTCATTTTTTTTCTATACCCCTGAACTACCTTAAACAAACCAATCTGACATATGACAAAGTACTGACTAAAGTGACAGTTCAATAAAAAAAAAATTAAAACGTAATAGAAAATACTAACGTTCTAAAATGATGTGGATCAGATTTTGAGAGACTTCAGTGTCTATTCAAGTCAGAGGGGTGATGAGTAGTAATATGAACAATATAAAGAAACCTTACATAAAGGAGTATCTTCCATTTCATTACACAATCTGAACTTTAATGCCAAATTGTTTTTTATATAACAAGGGGTCCCATTAAATAACTCGATTTGAGTTGAAGAAAAAATCATAGTATAGTGCAGTTCATTTTTTTTTTGCTACGGCAATCTGAAAATATCCAATTGTATTTCCATTTTTTATCATTTGCTTTCCATTTTCCGGCCTGATATCATGAAAAAGAAATTACAGTTTCTCCATTAATGTTTTTGCTCATATTTTCCCCACAGATGAAGTTGACCAAATTGAATAAATTGAACTTGAACTTAAGATTAAGGCAACAGTAGTAGATGAACCGAGTGAGGGAAAAACATATCCGGGTTACAAACTAAAACTGAGTGCAACAAATCAAATATATTAGAACAACGACACTCAACAGAAACACATCACTAAAATGCAACACACACACAAACGAACTATTATATAACAACGGCCATTTCCTTGACATGGTACAGGACAATTTAAGAAAAGTGGTGCATTGAACCTTGATTTGTGGCTAACCAAATCTCCCGCCTTGACCACCACCCCGATCCAAATTATTTTGTTACCATCAGATTCCAATTATGATATATAATTCATCTATTTTTTTATCGTGGATGGAGGCGAAGCTTAATTATACCAAAACAATTAATAGTCATATAAAGGTACCAGGGTTATAATTTAGTACGCCAGACGCGCGTTTCGTCTACGTAAGACTCATCAGTTATGGAAAATAATTACCGAAAATTACCTTAAAATAGAAATAATGTTTATTCAAGGGGTTGTAGCTTCACCAATGTTATATGAAGCTGCCAAAAATACGTTTTTTTCTCAATAGAATTATCACCAGCTTTTCTATGTGAAATTTGTATTTCTTTAGCCTGATTAAAACAATATCAAATTTTTTACCCAATTTTTACTCTTAGTGAATCTTCTCCTTCAACACGATAAAGACAACAGCAGAAGGTCACCAACAGGTCTTCAGTGCAGCGAGAAATTCCCGCAACCGGAGGTGTCCTTCAGCTGGCCCCTCAACAAATATATACTAGTTCAGTGATAATGAACGCCATACTACACTTCAAATTGTACACAAGAAACTAAAATTAAAAATAATATAAGACTAACAAAGGTCAGAGGCTTCTGACTTGGGATCAAAAATGCGGCAGGGGTTAAACATGTTTATGAGATCTCAACCATCCCTCTATACCTCTAGTCAATGTAGAAAAGTAAACGCATAACAATACACATATTAAAATTCAGTTCAAGAGAAGTCCCAGTCTGATGTCAGTTTGTTTTTTCTTCTTAAATTTGACTTGTTTTGGCTTGCGACCTTTTTTTTTTATCTGAGCGTCACTGATGAGTCTTATGTAGACGAAACGCGCGTGTGGCGTATTAAATTTTATACCTGTTACCTTTTGTTAGCTATTATTCACGTGTTACTCTGTCCTGTTTGTTCTGCGATTTATTTGTATTGTAATCCTGTCATGTAATGTTGTCATTTTTATCTAATATTTACATTGCCAAAAAAACCGGGAGATTTAGCTAGCAACAAAACAATGTTTAATCCACCATTTTTCTTAAAATGTCCTGTTCCATGTCAGGAAAATGGCCATTGCTATATAATAGTTTGTTTATCTTTTTTCTGCATTTTAGTGTTGTGTTTCTGTTGTGTCGTTGTTTTATTATATTTGATGTGTTTCCCTAAGTTTTAGTTTGTAACCCGGATATGCTTTTCCTTAATCGATTCGTGAATTGAAAACTGCTGTACACTACTGTTGTCTTAATTTTAAGTTCAATTCGTTCTAGTTGGTCCACTTTATCTGTGGGTAAAATATAAGCAAAAAACATCAATTGAGAAACTGTAATTTCTTTTTCATGATATAAGTTGGAAAATGGAAATACAATTGGATATTTTCAGATGGCCGTAGCAAAAAAAAATGCATTGCATTACAATATGATTTTTTTTCACTATGTCTTTTTTACAGTTATATAAACCCTAAAATCAAATTAAAAAAAACAAGTTTAATACTAGAAATATTTGACTGATTGCTGATTGTTGTAATCTCCATAAGAATGAATGAGATGATAATTCACGTCGTGTGATTTCACGGTAACCCTTGTTATAAAAATAAATTGGCATTAAAGTTCAGGTTTTGTAATTAAAGGAGAATAAATCCTTTATGTAAGGTTTCTTTATATTGTTCATATAACTACTCATCAACCCTCTGACTTGAATAGACACTGAAGTCTCTCAAAATCTGGTCCACATCATTTTAAAACGTTAGTATTTTCTATTACGTTTTATTTTATTTTTTTATTGAACTGTAACTTTAGTCAGTATTTTGTCATATGTCAGATTGGTTTGTTTAAGCTAACTATTTGACCACATAATATCTCTACTCTGTAATGAAAGGAATGGGGAACATTTAGTAGCAATTGGTTGCTAAATGCCCAAGGTGAATACTTATTCCAGTTTTGGTACATGTGTAGTAAATCGTACTTCCTATATATCATTTACATTAGGTAAAGACGAATCTGCCAAAGTAAATTCATTCTTATGCAAAAATATGAAACTTTTGGTGTTGATTATGGAAGCGTATTAACGCCACACATTATTTGTTGACATTTCCGTCCTATCGTTGCGTTATAACGCAAACCTGTTGTCATTAAATTTCGTTTTTGATATATCTTAGAAAAAAAAAATAAGTACAAGGCAACATAATTATAAGAAATATGCGTAGTAATAAGCGATCAGAAAAGTATATAATTAAACTAGTAACATATGTTTTAGGCATGTTTAAGTTGAAAGGCTGAAATATTGAAAATTTATATTTTATAGTAGATTAGAGCAAAAACTATTGTGAAACTGTCAAGTCAAATAGTCAATAGGATTGATTTGCTGTGAAATGAAATATTAAGAAAGAATTCAAAAATTATTTTTACATTTTGACGAAAGCAAACTACAACAACATATTGTATGTGGTATTGTGTATATTCCGCCGAAAAATGCTGTATATTGTGCTGGCGATCCATTAAGCAGTCAGGGGCATTACTTAAAAAAGTAACTTTTAAAATTATATATATAATTATGTTAAAAACGAGGCTATTTTAAAAATTACTTATATAAGTAACTTTTCTAAATCTTATTTTTATAGGTGACCAATTATACAAATTTTACTAGTTTTAACTAATTTTTATAGTCACCTGGTTATTTTTCCCATGAAATATAAAATCTAATCCTTCTGAAACACTTATTGCTTTTCTGACGCATTTATCTTTGATAGTCGCTTCTTGGTCAAAGATTGGTCTCTTGGGACTATAAACATATCGTTTTCCTTCAAAATCTCGAAAGTAGACAGATGTACATAGATAGAAACTTATGAATTAATTAAGACTTAAAGTTATTTATAATTTGTAACCCAAAACAAATACATATGTTCCTTAAATAAGTGTTATTACTAAGTCTTTCAAAGATGTACAAAATAACCTATTAAAGGAAGCTATTAAACCAAGAGTTCCAAATAGTGAAGTTGAAATCGTCCCTTCGTAAATTTTACGGACGCCATCACGAGTTGGTTGACCGTTATGGAATAACCGTTTCACAAATGATATCGGATATGTTCCTTACGTCGTAACTACAATCCCCTTCCCTTTCATGAATATGACCTACCGAATTAGACTATTTACCGGATTTGTAATTACATAAGCAACACGACGGGTGCCACATGTGGACCAGGATCTGCTTACCCTTCCGGAGCACCTGAGATCACCCCTAGTTTTTGGTGGGGTTCGTGTTGTTTATTCTTTAGTTTTCTATGTTGTGTCGTGTGTACTATTGTTTTTCTGTTTGTCTTTTTCATTTTTAGCCATGGAGTTGTCAGTTTGTTTTAGATTTATGAGTTTGACTGTCCCTTTGGTATCTTTCGTCCCTCTTTTATTAAAGTAACATGTTTGTCATTATTTTTAAAGTAACCCTTTATGTCTATTATCCTCTCTAATCTTACAAATTCTTAAATTTATGATATAAAATGATGTAAAAATTTGTGAAAACTACATGTAGTCCCTGCTTATATTGAAATTTAAAATAACTCTATTGAGTAATTTTATAATTTTTAAAAACAAAAGTTACCTATATAAGTAACTTAAAAAAAGTTGTTTAAGTAACGCCCCTGACTGTTAAGCGAAATTGAAAGTGATTTTTTTTAATTTTAGTATTATAACTCATGAAAACATAAGTCTGTTGGAGATTTTAATGCTATTTTTTTTAAATACATATTATTTCATCTTCTTTGTTATAAATGATTGAAAGAAATATATATCTAAAAAAAATCAAAAGTATATGTAATCAATATTTTGGCTACTGAGACTGGCTGGATTGGTTATACAATTTGAAAATGGTCTTCCTTAAACACTGCTTACTGTAAATACAAAATTTCTTCACAGAGTTAAGGTTGATTATATTGGGTTTTTTTCTAAATTCATTGATATTTGCCACTTATATCACTTGTTTTGGAAATAATTTCAGAACGAGATTTTAACGAGATTTCAACGTCAGACGAATAGATCCTTACTGTCTTATCTTAATAATTTTGTTGTTAAATTATGAGCAATTGCTAAAACTGTAAAAATTATTTATCAACTGTTTTTCTTTCTCATAAATCTCGGAACTTAACGTTTATTTTTTGCTGCATCAAAACTATTTTGATTCCACACCTTTATAGCCTTTAAAGAAGTCTTCTTTAATTCGTCATATTTGAATCTGTATGTTAATCCATTTAACGTCATAAAAAATGTTCCTTTTTCAGTTTTTTACAATGTTAGAATAAACAAAAAGATGTTTTTGTAGATACGTTCAAACGTTTTTTTGTAATTTTGGTGTATCAAACTGGCCATTTATTCTGTT
This sequence comes from Mytilus edulis, assembly GCA_019925275.1. Classification (NCBI taxonomy): domain Eukaryota; kingdom Metazoa; phylum Mollusca; class Bivalvia; order Mytilida; family Mytilidae; genus Mytilus; species Mytilus edulis. The sequence goes on from CM034349.1 coordinate 2,146,099, forward strand.
AATCCATACAAAACAAACAGAATAAACAATGTCTTTCCGAATTAATACACACATGCTATTCAAACAGACTTTGCGTCGAAAGTATTACGGTATTAGTTAATAATTTGTGTTCAATAACTATTAATTCTACTTGAGGTAATTTGATTTTCTCGTCTATTAGAACTAATTTGGATTCCATAAAACTGAGAATTAAAATGGTGAATGTGTCAAAGAGACAACAACCCGACCAAAGAAGAGAAAACAGCTGACGGCATCAATGGGTCACATACTTATAAGCGTGTAAACAGTCTCTGAAGTGTATTGGACTGTACGGAAGAAATTCTATACAGTTTTCGACATAAATGATAATGGAAAGTTGGCACTAAATTCAGTCAAATCGTTCCAGTTATATTTTTTTTCATTTTCATTCTGTAAAAATGTTACCGAAACACAAACACGATTTTTAAAAATTATAACTGGTTCCACAAAAAAATGATTATTAGTACTTTATGAAATAAATTTCGGAAAACTCTTTCAAAGCAAATATATCAAAAACAGATAGTTAAACAAACCTATATTATTCAAACCGCAGAAAGAAACTGACAAAAAACTGCGTGAACTTAAAATCATTTAAATTATCAATTCACAATTGTGTAAATGGGGATGCGTGTGTTTTAAGTGTTTTTGTGTTGGACATAGTGTACAAGTACATATGAACAAAACGCATTTTTTCAAGGGGGGACAAATTGAAAACACGATTAAAAGTGTTGCCTCTCTTAGATGGGACATCCCGCTCACAGAGGCGTCGGGAAAAGACCAAGGGCATTCACAGTCTAAGTTAGGAGTTGCACGTACGGACGAGTTATCAGTGACGTTATGCTTAAGCTGTAGAAAATATAAATACATGTGCACCAAACGATCTTAAAATGCAACCGATAGTTGCTGGTTTTGCATGTGAAATGCACAGACTGAATAACGTTTTAGACATTCTTCTAAAATATTTTTTGAAACACATTTCAAGTGAGGACCTTTGTTGAACTATCTGCCTAACACTATGATAGTTTCATTTGATGGAGTCAGAGTCTACACGAATATTCCACATAAATACAAAATAGAAGCCAATAATTATCTGATACAAAAAAACAAACCGATTTACCTTACAGAATAGAAAAGGAAATTATAGATGAAGGACTTGGGTTTATTCTTCAGATCAATTATTGCATATGTATCAGAGATCACAACGAACATTTTTTTCATTGAAAACCAGAAAAGATACTAAGATGAATGCTTTATTTTATTGAAAAGCAGCTTAGATATGTCAATGAATTTCAAAGATTTACTCAATAAGATAAACGAGAAAATTCATCTACTATGGAAAATAGTAGCCAATTGCCTTTTTTTTTTTAAGACATTCTCAACATTAGTACGGAAGCAACATAGAACCGATAATTTCTACAAATCGATTCCAAACAATATCTGATTTGTACATCCTGTCATCCAAACATACTAACGTTATTTAGTGTTTAGGAAGTTGAAAATTATCACTCCGTAAATTTTACGGACGTCATCACGATTCACCGGATTTGTAAAAAAAAAATAAGCAGCACGACGGGAGCCACATGTGGAGCAGGATCTGCTTACCTTTCTTCGGCACCTGAGATCACCCCTAGTATTTGGTGGGGTTCGTATTGCTTATTCTTCAGTTTTCTATATTGTGTCGTGTGTTCTATTGTTTGTCTGTTTGTCTTTTTTTCTTTTTTAGCCAGGCGATATCAGTTTTTTTTTTCGATTTATGAGTTTGACTGTCACTCTAGTATCTTTTGTCCCTCTTTTAGTGCATTTATATGTTTCGAAGTTTAGTATTTCGTTCTTTTTCACTGAACGAGTACACATATGTATTTAGCATCCAGCTGAGGACCACTTCCGTTTGCGGGACTTTATCGCTGCGTAAATAATGAACAAAGAAGAAATGTATGTTCGTTAAATGCAAAACAATACAAAAGAAAGGAAAAAAAACACTTTCGATATAACAATTCTTACGACAGGCATATCTAATTGATTGAACTGCAAAGGTGAGTTGTTTTGCTTGTTATGAATATTGATGAGAGTTTATCAATTTCTGAACGTAAAAAGAAAGTCTATTCGTGCAAGGACATTTTCTAATTATCTATGCTTTCTCATACATGTTCATTTTTGTTACTTACTTTGTTTTCATTATATTTGATAAATATTCATGTCTTAAGTTTTGAACGTGTTTAGAAATTTTAATAGGAATCTTTTTGTCTTTCAGAGTAGCCGTAAGGAATGGTAAACATGTGTTCGTGGACTGTGGTAATATTCCAATTACTTCACCTCTAGCACACGTTTGTATTTGCTGTCCTTGGGTTAAAATACACGTTGATATGAAACGAAACGATTGTACTTGCGCAAAAATGGGTGGGTAAACAAACAGTTGAGAGATACCATCAAGTTTTACCAGAAGAAAAGTGTGCAAATATTGAATAAAACAAAATAGTTCAAATTATGATAGCACATAATTTAAAGTTTTGTATGTTATGTAAACTACGAAATGACTGAGATTTGGACTTATTGGATTTTTCTTGCTCTTGCAATGCTGCTAAAACATGAAAGTGCATTCGTAGGTTTTAATCTGAATTTCCTCGTTACGGTTTTGTCTTTCTTTCGGCTAAACTTTAAACTTAACGATGTTCAAGTACTGAACTACGGGTAAACAGCTATTACATATGAAAATCTAAACTCAACAGAGATACCGACTGTCCCTCTGGTTTCTTTCGCCCCTTTTATCACTGTGAACGCCAGACGACTCAAACAGTAGTACTGAAATCAAAGCATACGGAAACCTATATCACATAAAAAAGTGCAACAATAGTATACCGGTGGTAAAAAATCAAGAAATTGATTGAGAGAAAAAAAACAAGGCTTCAAACCATAACCGAAGAAAACACAATATCTATAAGATGAAAACAAAGGAACACCATGAACATCGAAGTTCAACAGAAAACCAGCACCAACACTAATATAACATATATCATATAACTGCCATATTTCAGACTAGGTATAGACATTTTCTAAGAAAACATGGTGGTTTGAATCTGGTTTCATGGCAAGCCAAACTTCCCACTTAAAGACATTTTTATCGCTAAAAGACAGCAATACAGCAAAATAAACATATACTACAATAGACGACACAACATGCAAACAACAGAACAACAACGAACATATGTAAAGGAATTTTATGTTAAATAGAACTCGAAAAGATATAACTGCATCTATGTCAAGTGCAGATGGATGCAATCCCAACCTGTACAAAAGTTAACTTTGAGCAGACTTGTTGACTGCTATCCAAATTAACCTAAGAAATTTTAAGCAGACACGCAGGTTGCTTAAAGTATATAGGTGCGCTTTTTAGGACTGTTGCATACCTATTTACAAGTCTGCTCCAGATAAAAAATTTGGACAAGTCTGCTATTGACCAGTTCTGAGAACAGATATAAAACGAGTACTCTAAATTGATGCAGACAACATTGTTGTAGTCATTGTATTCCAATACAACAAATCCATACATATAATACCATTGCCAGCAATATTAGAACACAATGACTACACAAATTTTGACTGCATCAATTTAGAGTTATAGCATATCCACTTTTTATTAATTTTGTTTTCACATTGTATCATAGATGAAATTTATTCGTTCAGTGTATGTTCAACTGTGTTAATATGTAGTGTATTGAGTTTAGCCATTTAGGTTGATATTTTATATTGTGTCTTTCATTGTTGTGTCTTTTTTAAGGGTGAAGTTTTGGTACCACTTAAACGTGTACCCCGCTGTAATTGTTTTCACCTGTTCTAAGTCATGGATATGATGTTCAGTAGTTGTCGTTTGTTGATTAGGTTTATAAGTGTTTCTCGTTTTTTATATAGATTGAACCGTTGATTTCCCGTTTAAATGATTTTACAGAAGTTATTTATGGAGCCTTTTGCAGTCATCTGTTCGATGTGAGTCAAGGCTCCGTGTTGCAGATCGTACTTTGGCCTATAACGGTTTACCTTCATAATTGTGACTTGGCTGCACACTTGCCTCATTGACACTCATACAACATCTTCTTATATCTATGAAAATTATTATGTGGCTATGTACATGTAGATGTACATAGTAAAGTGCAAATATGGTCAGTTTTAGTCGATATCGTTTAATAACTTTTAGCTATTGTGTTCCAATATTGCTGTCATTTGTATTATTTAATCCGTCCTGACATCACACAATTTCTGATTAACAATGTGACTATTTAGATTTATATAATAAAATGCCAGTTTTGGTAGATGTGTTAAAATATTGGTGTTATATGAGTCAGCCTAAGGTATAAAAAAACTTATGTTTTGTTGCAAGGTAATATTTTGAATAAAAAAGGAAATCTGGATGATGAGAACAAAATGTTTTAGTCATTATATTCAAAAAACAGCTTCCATTTGTATTAAACAATTTCTTACCTAACATAAAAGTACTCCTGATTTTTTTATGCGACTATATAAAAAAATAAAACAAAGTGCAAACATGGTTATTTTGGTTGAGGTGTTCACATGACTTTGATGTACGAACTAATCTGAGGTATCACAACTACTGAATTTTTGTTACGTAACAATATATTGAACAAAAGAACGACATGGTAGCACTTTAAATATATGCGGACAAAATTGTATTGTCATTGTGTTCCAATAGTGCTGTCATTCCTTTATATAAGCCATCCTGACATAAACATAATTGACTTCCTAAACGGGTGAATGCATATAGATTTACACATAATAAAGCGCAAATATGGTCAGTTTTTGTTGATACATTCAAATAATTTTGTTATATTAGAGCCAGTTTGAGATGTGAATATAACTGATGTTTAGTGATTATTCTATTCTTTTAATAAAAAAAGGACACGTTTGCACTGTTGATTGAAAACCGAGCAGAACTGACAACATTTCATATAAAATACTGGTTTATACAATTTTAGAAATTTGATTTTTATTGGAATAGTATATGCAATGTCCGTTATCATTGTAACCATTCATGTTTTTAATTTAAAGAAGGGATAACGATAACGAAAACAAATGCAGTACATGCAAAGTTTTATCTGTACTGAATATACAAAAACATGTCTTTAATCCATATTGTTTATATCACGGACGTATAATATTGATCACCTTCATTATCTGTATAAACTAATGCAGCTGTTAAACACCATTACTTTACAGGATGTTTTTAAATTTAAAGTAATGAATATTTATCAATCCCTAGCATATGGACTTGTTCACTGATCCATGAAATGAGGTCGAGGTCAAATGAAAACTGTCTCACAGGCATGAAAACATTGGTACGCACATGCTAAATACAGTTATTCTATTTCTCATAATAAGAAGGAAATTAACAATACAGAAAATCTTCATTTTTTTTCAAGCAGTGAAAATGGGGTCAAGGACAATGGACACATGAAAGACGGAAACTTCAAAACATAAGGCATCTGTATACAAAGCATGAATCATTCCAGATCTTCTAACTTTTAAGATATAAAGTTTTGAAGAAGAGAGCTAACGCCACCGTCGTCGTAGCCGCCAGATAACTATCCCTATGTCGAGCGTTTTGCAACAAAAACCACAGGGTCGACAAAAATGTCTTTTTCTGGTTGAAACCACAAAAGCCCATAAAATGTGTTCGGTAAAGCATTGGAATGTTAGGTTGGTTTGGGGACAGGGAACACAACTATATGTTATTCTTTCGACAAGATACAGTAACAAAGTATAGAAGTATAAGCATAGTAATTCAAAATTATTCATATTGTAAGATTATGCTCAGTTGCTTTTGTTTATCCTTCATATGAATGTTGGTTCAAATAAAACATGATGTCTATCTTACTTCACATTTTTGCCAAGAATAATTTAAGAAAAAAAGGTTTTAACTCAATTGTTATCATGTTTCTTTCATAATCGAGTACAAGTTACCTCGAGCTCAGCATTCTTTTTTATTTGATGGCCTAAATAGAACTTTTTGGGAAACAAGATGTATAAATGGACCAAAAAGGGACCCTAAAGTGAATTCACAGAAGTCCATTAGCGATATTTATCACCCAAGAGTCAACTTTTGTATCATATTCCACTGTTTTGAGACTCTGGAGATATATAGATTTGACCACTGTAACAAGCGAGTTACGATATTTTTCTACTCGAGACAATTTCATTTTAACATTTAAAGCACGATATTGTCGAGCTTTTTGAATAATTCAAATTTAACTATTGAGAGTTGAGAAATATCGTGATTCACGTCATTATTAAATTTTGACCAATCATCTGCCGGAAATAAATTGTTCAATAGAGAGGAGAGATATTTTTCTCACACCGATCAAGAAATGAGTAAATAGCATTTTGATCATTTTCTAAATCAATGCATTTGGTAAAATTACAAAAGAAACTTGACAAAAGATGCCTTGTCATTTTATAAATTATCGGAGTGTTAGTAGCAAATGGACAAATAGCCCTCTCAGTGTCAGGTACTTTGTAGTCACACTCCTAATGGTTCTACGGAACCTTGTGTCTTTCCTGTGATTGCAAAGAGGGACGAAAGATACCAAAGGGACAGTCAAACTCATAAATCTAAAACAAACTGACAACGCCATGGCAAAAAATGACACAATTGTCGGTGTAAAAGTGTAATGTTTTGACTGTAAAACGTTTGCCCTTTTATTAGGCTTGTCAGTAACAATATAACATAGAAAAACACATTAAACATATCAATTGAAATTGATTAACTAACAAAAAACGTATCAACAAGCACAAGTAAGCGTACACTAACCGAGTTAATTTGATCAATAACAATGAAACTATAACCTTGAACAAAAAGTCGTTAAATTTAGTATAATAACGTACACAGGCAAAACAAAATAATGTTGTTGTTAGGGGGACATGAAGAACTGATATTTTTTACGAAATCAATAATTTTGTTTTTCACAGAACGTTTACAGAAGGGACAGTTTAGTACCATACTAAATTCTTATCAAAGGAGATAAAAATTAAAATAGTAAGACGAGATCTAACTAAAAATAACAAAATAGTAAATAACAAGAATGCCGTACAAATTGTATCAACAGGTCAAATTGTCACAAACGTACGATTTGAGAGTACTCGAAGTAACTGACAGCTAGTTAAAAGTCAAAAACAATTAATTTCAAACAACCCATTTTAGTGTTTTAACTTTATCTACAGTCAAAGAAAACACTGCACAATGCTAAAAAAAACAAGAGGATGGATAGTAAGGATTAAACGTTTGAATACATATGTGTAATGTTTTATATAGATACATTAATCCAAATATAAAAAAAGCAATTGCAAAGCGTTTGTTTAAAGGTTTGATGAGTTAACACGGGTAACATAAAGATTTCCCCGCTTTAAGTACAATATGTCCGTAAATCAGGAAGTTAAATACTGTTTATAATAAGTCAAATTTACTAATCAAATAATTGTGTTTATGAAAGCATTTAGTAGAAGTATTAAATATTGTACGGTAACGAAATCCCTGACTTAATAATTTGTTATTAGTGTATTGATAACGTTCGTTAAAATCTATGACATCAACACCGATAACGACAAAACTCGCACTTGTATGACAATCGCATATTATTTGATTATTTTGGTTATATTTGAGCAAAATTAACAGACAACATATGTAAAAATGTGGAGTAGAGCCGTAAACATTGTGAAATAATTCTAATCACCTACAAATACAACAACTATAACACATTAACACCATGCAACAAGGCTATAACCTTCAATGGAATTTACCTATAATGGTTTACCTTTATAAATTGATATTTCGATGGATAGTTGTCGCATTGGCACTCATACTACATCTTCCGTTATCTAATTAATATTCATGGTTAGAAATGTAAAAAAAGACATGTAACAAGCACATGATAACACGTTAAATGATGATAAACATCGCCAGTAGCTACAGATGGATACCAGACTTGTTGACAGGTCTGCTACTGACCACAAGCGTGGTATGTTACAGCCATTGTTATCTTAAACAAGGTAATCTTTCAAAAACAGACCCGTTCTCGGGTCTGGTCTGCTTACGACAAATTACCGTGTTTAAGACTTTCTATATGAGATTTGAGCTTTTATCATTTAAACAATAATTACATTGTTCTTTTCCGCCGGAATAGCAAATGACCATACTTGTTAGACTCTGTATAAACAATAACAATTTCCTTTTTTTCTAATCTTGTTTATCCTGCAATGGACCTTTACATCATAGTTCATTTTGGATTCCTCATTGCGGTCCGCGTTAAAGTCATATCGTTTTTTTGCAATAAAATTCAGCGATTGGAATAGAAAAGATGTACATTATTATTTTTAGGATAAAGACAATAACTGTTTAGTGCCTTTATATAGCAGCTGGTTTTGTTCTCGTCTTAAAACAGGAGTTATATCTCTCTGAACATTACACCTGTTTTGCCTCTTAAGAATAGAGCAGATATCTAAGGACACTGAACACTTATAGTCTATATATATTGAACAATGGCTATAAAATAACACGCTTATTAGCGACAAATGTTCATGCAGCTATCATAAAAGAAAGGACAGTGTTTGCTTCTTTCCAATTTTTTACAGTATCTTCCTAAATATGCCTCTTTGCATTGCATGGATTAACAACCGTAATTCACCTAGGTTGCTGCAAATGCACGAATGTTTTTTTACAAATTATTCAAACGGAAACTTACTGTGTCTGGACATGTAAGGTGTTGTTTAATTATGGACCTTCTCATCAATTTCGACAGATTTATCTTTAGCCGTTATAAATGATAGATGTGACCTCCAAACAAATACGATACCTTGAATAACATAAGACCGTCAATATCCCTTAAAATACAACTTACAATTGTAATTTTAACACATTTTAACACATATTGGTCTCTATTAGACATTGATTAATAAATAATAGTTTGATGATAACATTCATTTTTTATCTTTAATCTACATCATGTTATAATTTGAATTTTATTATGTACTATGTAGTGCTCACGTTATTGAGTTATATTCATGGTACATTCCATTAGCAAACATAAAATATCGTACATATATTACTTTGTCTTCTTGTAAACCTGACTGACAATAAATATAACTTTGGTATGGCCTTTGTTAGTCTTGTATTATTTTTAATTTTAGTTTCTTGTGTACAATTTGGAGTTAGTATGGCGTTCATTATCACTGAACTAGTAAATATATTTGTTTAGCGGCCAGCTGAAGGACGCCTCCAGGTGCGGGAATTTCTCGCTGCATTGAAGACCTGTTGGTGACCTTATGCTGTTGTCTGCTCGATGGTCGGGTTGTTATCTCCTTCACACATTCCCCATTTCCTTCTCAATTTTATTTGACTCATTGGGTACGAAATGGATATTATCGTGGGTACGAAATAGTAAATGTTGGGTACGAAATTGAAGATTTGGGTACGAAACGGTCAGGGTACGAAATACCTTGCTTCCTCAAATAACACCAGTGTTTCTGACCATACTGGTATTGGACCGTTATTCCAATATTGTAGTATAAAAAAAAAACAATACTGGAATAAAATTGTATTGTGATCGGCAAGTTATAAGCGTACTTTTTTTTTAAATGTAAGATGTATTTAATATGTTCCGGACCATATGAGTGTTTGGACCATACGCGTATGGTCATGACCATATGCGTATACTCATATGGTCCGACCATACGCGTATGGTCCGACCGTACGCGTATGGTCCGACCGTACGCGTATGGTCGGACCATATGAGTATAATACTCGTTTGGTTATTAACGGGCCGGACCATATGAGTATAAAACAAAAACTTTATCCAAAAAAACAAGCGATGGTTACATGCCAGTTTGTTAATTTTATAATTAAAAAAATACGTAAAAATTAAATATTGATGCCAAAGTTAGTTTTCATCGCTAGTTAGTCTTGCATGTAGGCTTGGGGTGACATTTACTACCACACGGTATCATGGCTTTTTTGCATTTGCGAGTCTTGGTAGTGCACGATCCTTTTCAGTTACACCTTTTGTTTACGAGTGAAAAGCTAGCCTTTTTGCAGCTGCGTACAGTGATGCCGAGGTTTTTGGCCATTCTGATCTCTACGGTGTTTTTTTAAGAAGCTCTTACTAGATCTCAAATATCGCAAAATGACTGCAATATACCATATTCACAAGACATTTAAAATAAACGATGTTACTTTCCGCTAACTTGTTATGTAACAGTTCATTAAGATTTTTTTGGAATCTAATTAAGTCGACATATAGACATTCACCCGTAATAACAAATCGGCAATGGTCATCGGTAATACCCATCGGTATAAAATGTGTTTATTATAGTTTTGTCAAGTAAGTAAAATAAACTTTGTGAAACTTCTAATTTTTATTTAGGTAATCTTTTTATCATAATATAATAGTAAAAAAACCTTTATGATAGCGTATAATTTTTAATGAACGGTCATACCATATGAAGAGTTTAGAAGTATTAACAGTAAGCTATAACAGAATGTTAGTTACCCCGACCATACGCGTACGGTCGGACCATACGCGTATGGTCGGACCATATGAGTATATACCCATATGGTCATGACCATACGCGTATGGTCCAAATACTCATATGGTCCGGAACATATTGTTTATATCAAGAAACAAAGACATTTAAAATATTTGTTCTTTTTTGTTTTAAGTGGGTTCCTGGTTACATTGCAACTTAGTGTTGGACAGACAAGCCAAACGTTAAATTTAGGATCAAGTTTTGTTCGAATTATGGTTGGACTGGTTTCGACTGGTCATGTGCTAGTCCCAGTTCTTTTTTCAAGTTAAAGTGATTGTGGTCCTAGGCCTGGCAAGACCAGTCATAAATTATGTCACATTTAAATTTTGACTGGTTAGCATGTTAATATTTGTGAATTTAATACCGAACAGTTATCAACCATCTTCCGATGGAAATTTTTAAAGAAGCTACCAGCCAAAAAAATTGGGAAATGTAAATCCAATATCCAGGTGAAACTGTTATCCCTACTAAGTGAGCGAGTTTTCTACATTTAGATTTGAATCGTCTCATTTAATTTATTTTTAATCTAAGCATATTTATTTATAGTGGATTGGAAAACAAGTGTTGCAACTTATATAAATCTCTTCCCACTTTGCGGGTGGGAGTGCTGCCTTGTAGCGGAATTAGCCTCTTTTACGAAATCTACAAGTGTAACTTTAACATGCAAGAGATATGTCTCTCTCTTAACACGGGTCAGCCATTTGTCGTCCCCTTCCGACTGACTATCATCGTTTCCTCAAGACCATACTCTCAAAAGGTCTCATTTGTCACCGATTCTGCTAATGAGATGACCACTGCTGTCAGTTTCACGATACACGTTTAGAAAAAAGATAGAAAAGGCCATGTCTGTTGTTTCTTGATTTTTGTTTAAATTCTGGGGGATATATGTATGGAACCCAATCAACAAAATTTGAAATGTTTATAGAATAAACGTAAACTTTATTTTGAATGTTATCTTAAATGATCTGGCTTCATGATCCTCTTGTTTTTGACGAGCGTTGAATAAACACACTCACGTTTAAGCCATCTATATCATGCGAAAAAAAAGTAAAATCACAAAAATACTGAACTCCGAGGAAAATTCAAAACGGAAATTCCCTACAGGCATTTTCAATTGTAGAAAATGGTGGATTGAACCTGGTTTTATAGCACTAAACCTCTCACTTGTAGGACAGTTGCATCGAATTCAGACTTCGATGCAATCGCATATGTCATATGAAAAATAAATATGAAAAAGCTGGTAATTTTCTCAAAACTACCATAGCATCTAAGTTTAAAAAATTGTTGATATAAAAATGGCATGTGAAGGGATCATGAAATAAAAAAGCAATGGTATTCATTATAAAGAATAAATCAAAGAGGAGTACTTAATAATCTTATATCATAAATAAAAAAAGTCAAGGGGTAAAATAACAAAACTGAACTTCTGATGTAAATAAACGTTAAATATATCCTTATGATATCAAACATACATCATTAACACTGGTGAAAGCTGTGACTGGGATGTAATTCACTCTTATCAGTGATCATGTGTTGTAATTCTATATAAAAAGTTTTTCTATTGATTATGGTTTCGAATTGTTTTCCAAAGTGTTATGTTTCAAACAAAACGAATGATAATGAATGCCTCTGTCACGCGATATAAGAACATACAAAAAAGATTGGTAGACCTGAAGTGATTCAATTTTGAAACTGGTGAGTAACATTTTGTTTTAAATCTTCGTGAGTTTCTGCATAGAGTTTGTTATATATATTCCTGGATATTTAAGACCAGAAGTCACGTAATCTTACTCGCATGCAAACTATCATTGTTAACATTTGCATAGTTAATTATTTACATAAACAAACAAAAAAACAGAAACACTCATTAGTTGCGTAACTCTTGAAATACAAAACAAAAATGTCTAAACATTTTACCAAAACCAAAAGCCAATTAACCAAACATCCCTTTTTTTATTTATGGAATGATATTGGTATTTTTTTTATCTTAATTAAGTTTCATTTTTACCCTGTTTGTGTCAATAGTTTAGGTCCGTGTACATTTCGGTTTTGGTGTGGTTCAAACACTTTTTGTTTTTCTTATATTTGATGCGTTTCCTCAGTTTTGGTTTGTAACCCGGATTTGTTTACTAGTATTTCCATTGATTTATGAGTTTCGAACAGCGGTATACTACTGTTGCCTTTATTTGATCGAGCTTGTATGTCAAGACATTACTTGTCTGAAGGCACGTCTGTGCAGTAGTGTTATTAGGTATTGTTTAACTTGATTTTGACGAGAGACATTTCCATGTATTGAGCTTTTCGTTTGCATGTTTAAATCATAATTGATACATTTAACAAAAGTTATCACACATTTGACAGATAGCATTTCACAAGCTGTGTCTTTCTAGTAGCTTTCATTTTCTAGGCCCAAAAGTGTTGAAAACAAATATATTTTGGACATCGCAAGAATCAAAAAGGTCTTCAATGAACAGCCAATTTGTTTCCGGCAAAAACACGTTAGCTTCAAGACAGCAAGGCAACTTATATCATTTGCTTTTATTTACAACGTGTAATAATGCAGAATGCCGAAGTACTGATCTGTTTATGTTTAGCTATCTGGTCGAAGCATCAATGTATCTCGATATAATAAAATTCCGGCTGACAGATTTAAAAAGTTGCGAATATGATTGGAATCCTGATCGAACATCGATAAACAATCGTTCTAAATGTTGTGCTTTCCTGCAAAGGAGGCATATTAATCAAGCTTAATTAGTCCTGAATTGCACCTTTTGTTTCTGTCATGTTTTTTTTTTTCGTGAGGACAGGAAGAAGATTTATAATTTTGTTAAGTTATATGAACAATCCTATTGAATTCTTGCTCTAGTTTTATGAGGTTAGGTTTTATTCAAAGTTCATTCAATATTTTTATTCTTTTTGGCTTCCATTTCAATTTGTACGTAGGGTATATAATTCTAGTTGTAAAATAAAACCCTAAATTCCTCGATTTCTTTATATTAAGTATATGCACCTATATGATTTTTATATTGATGTGCAAAAATGGTGAGTTCTGTTTGATATGGTCAACTACGTTTGTTATACAAGTCAGTTCATATATAGAGATTAATACATGGCCTTTTCCATATCAGCCTGGATATCATCCCGAGACCCCCATATCAGCCCGAGACGGAGTCGAGGTGCTAATATGGGTCGAGGGATGATACCCAGGCTGATATGGAAAAGGCCTTGTATTAATCGCTTTATCATATACTTCCGACAATAGTTGTGTGTAAGGCAAATAAACAGATGCAATGATTAAAACAGTCAAAAACTTTATAAAAAAGTTACATTACGAATCAAATAAACTAAACTTGTCCAACAACAGCATCACTACCTCCATATATATGTATGGTAACATTTCCTATAGAGGTATTTTGAAACATTGAAAATTTGGAAGAGTTTTATAATCATTATTACTCCATGTTTGTTGTACTATAAAATGATTCACAATTGTAAATGGCATTTGTTAGCAAGTACTAAACTGTCCCCAAACGTTCCCGTACATTTTGACGTCGTCATAAAAAATATATGACTTCACAATGGAAAAGTAAACAACCGATACCGGAAACACCGGAAGTTACTTGCACGAGAGGCACTATTATGGGTTTTGTGCACGAGATGCACCTGATATGGGTTATCAGCCCGGGTGGGAAATTATGGCTTGTGTACTTCCGTTCATTACACATATGCAAAAGCTATCATATCAATGCTTAAGTATATGATAAATGAACATTACAGTTTGTTCATGACGATTGAATATGGACAAGCTGGCACTCCAAATTGATGCAGTCAAAATTATGAAATTGATTGTGTTCCAATGTATCTGTCATTTGTACTATTTAATATATATAGATATAACAAAAGTACGGAATTATCAAAGGCACCTATATAATTTGAATAATGATGTACTAATATGGTGAGTTCTGGTTGGGATGGTTAAATATTTTTATTGTACAAGCCAGCTCGATAAGCGACGGTGGCAATCTAGTATTTTGAATAGTATTAGGACATGCTGGCACTGTTAATTGATCCAAACAAAACTGTGTAGTCATTGTGTTCCAATCAATCGTGTCTGAACAAATTTCTGATTCATTATGCAGCTATATACATTTCCATAGTAATAAACAAATATTGTAACTTTCAGTTGATCAGGTAATTATTTTTATTTACATACCAGTGTGAGATATGAAAACTACTGATTTTTCGGTGACGAATCAATTTTGTGATAAGAAGTGAATGTTTGGTGTCATTCGTATTCTACAATCGAACCTGGGATATGAAATTGACCTATTTATATAAAAGTCTACATAAATAAGTGCACATATGGTAAGTTTTAATTATTGCTGTCATTGTTTTGTTTGTCGTTCAAGCAAGCCAGCAACAACCACGCGTTGACTGATTCAACCGTCCATCTAATTTCAGTAACTGGTCTTGGCAAATTAGCATCTTCAGTCGAAAACTGCTTAGCATTTTTAGCAAGAAACGCAGGCGATTCGGTTTGAAACCCACAGGCATATAAAAACTATAACGCATTTCTAAGTCCTCTATCTAGAATCAGATAATCATCTTTTTAAAACCATTTCATGCTAGCATCATTGTTTTTGCCATCAGCTAAGTGCGGACCCAATTCGCTAAATATGTATCCATCTGTGGATGTAAAAACTATCCGTTTATGTAAACAATTATGATTAAACATAGAAAAGCATGGCCGCTGGAAATTGAATTTATTGCTTTTCTTTATATAAATATATGTTCCATCCGAAATTGTGATGAGTAGCGAATTAATTAGTATGATTTTCGATAATTTCGTCTCTGCTGATGTGAAGAAAGCCAATATATGAAGGTAAGAAATCTTTTGACAATGCAGATTTTGCTTCTTGTACTATTTTTGAAACTTTACGTTTACTTTCGATTCCAAAAAGAGTTGCCAGATATCTGAAAAATGTATACTCTGTTTGAAGGACGCATTTCATAATATTTATTACAAATATAAAATTAAGTTTGTGTAACTGTAGTTAAGTTACGAAGTGTTTAAGATGAAACAAATACGCAAGAGTGCCTGAATTTGGTCGCTCCTAAGAGTTTCTGGAACACGATTGATTTCGTCTTAGTTACAAAAAAAGTTTTAGACTGAGATTCATGAGTTTTGTTTATTTTGTTTTGTGTTGTTGGTTACTCGATATATCTTTTCTATTTAATATATTGTTATAGTTATTGACCAAGCAAATCGGTATGTCATTTAATCTGCACTGTTTGGGTAACCCTTCTGGAACCGAACAACATAGGAAACATATATGTTTGGTGCCCTTCATAACATGCTGTTCGGTGTTGAAAGCCGTACTTTGACTTATACTTGTTAACTCTAAATACATTGCAACATGGAAGGAGAGTTGTTTCATTGGCACTAACTTCTTATTGATATATTCACTTTAGTCAGTATAGCTTTATATTTTTAACTGAATAACTGTTACTTGTATCACACAAGCTTAACACCATGTGCAGGATTACAAACCTTCCTCCATTAAAAGCCAATAAAATAAAAGCCTCACCTGCAGACTTTTTCAATTTAGAAACACTTCAAATCAAAAACTCAATTTGTTCCTCGGTGATTCCGGCAATGCTCGCATTATCATTTCATTTGTAAAAGAGTTTGGCTCATCAAAGTCTAATCATTTTGTCTTAGCATGAGATACCATACGGTGTATTATGTCAAGCAGGCAAATAATGTCGGACGCATTTAACTCGGATGTTATTTTTCTCGGTCTGGATACATCTATCTCTGTCCCTGTTTCAGTGTTTACCGTCTAGATGACCCAGGCAACATCACACCAGTTAGTAATAGAATACCTTGTGTTACGAACACATGTAATCTGACCTTTTCTGGCATTGCCACAAATGGACCCTTTGTTGTAACACAGATGCATCATTTTCTTGAAGTTTTGCCTACTATTACGATCGGAAGTGTTATTGATTCGTTCTATCGTGTTAAATTATTTTCTGTTGACTGATATATCAGTGCACGGACGGTAGAAACAATGTCAGCATCTGAATCTCCACATTTGGTGGATTGGCGATAAAATTGCTGTCTGCATTAGTTGCAAATGATATCATTTTCAACAACGTTCTTGTTTAAGGTTTCGAAAAATGGTTTTTGTTGTTGTGAAATTTGTCTGCTTAGACCTTTTTTCGTTATGTGTATATTACACACAAATCATTTAGGCTTCATTGCTTTACAATCAATCATTTGGTTATGTACGGGAGCACCTACTTTAGTTAAACGGCAATTGCTCCTTGCATAGTCATTGTAAATGTAAACACAAGAATAGGAAGTAAGTCAAGTGTATGTTAAGTAATAGGAACGTATACAGTAATCAACACATTATATTTTTTTCTTTAATGAAATGATATATAGTCTAAATGAACCAGAAACCGGAGACTGTCTCATAACATTTTATTATTATGCACTTATATATGTACAATTTCATGATGTTCCATTATTTTATCAACCACGTTGTGTTCTAAGTAATAAGGAAACCAATTTTAATTTTGAGGGGAAAAGTTGTATAAAGAACAAAAACAACAAAAAACATCATTTTGTTTTGGTTTCAAATGTCCTTATCGGGGAATTCCCTATTTTTCCAACCTAAAAACACAGTAAATTCCGTATACTTGACTTTCATCCGTTTTTGGGGTAAACATAAAATATTTTTCAGACATATCATAATATATTAAAATCGAGATATGGAAGGAAAACAATTTTATTTCTTGTTTTAATCGTAAATATTGAATTAATTACTTTTGGAGTGCCA
This sequence comes from Mytilus edulis, assembly GCA_019925275.1. Taxonomy (NCBI): domain Eukaryota; kingdom Metazoa; phylum Mollusca; class Bivalvia; order Mytilida; family Mytilidae; genus Mytilus; species Mytilus edulis. The sequence goes on from CM034349.1 coordinate 2,163,549, forward strand.
AAAATTTGTTGAAAATACTTTAATTAATAAATTGCATGCATGAATAATCCAGAGTTCTCTAAATATACTTCAGAAATTTACCCAGACGAACTTACTTTCACTAAATCTAACATAAACAGCAGCAGTTGTCCTTTTTTAGATTTAGACATTTCAATTTCAAACGGGAAACTTCACACTAAAATTTACGACAAAAGAGACGATTTTTCATTTCCTATTGTTAATTTTCCTTTTTTAGACGGCGATGTGCCTTTGGCTCCATCATACGGTGTTTATATATCGCAACTCGTTCGGTTTGCCCGTGTGTGTTCTGATGTCATAGATTTTAACGAACGTAATCAATGCATCACTGGTAAATTGTTGTGTCAGGGATTTCGATACCATAAATTACTTAAAACTTTTACTAAATTCTTTCATAGATACAAAGATTTGATTAGTAAATTTGGCTCTACCTGTAGAAAGCTTATTAAAAATGGTATTTCACATCCTAAATTTTATGGTAATATTGTACTTAAAGCGAGGAAATCACTATGTGATCCTTGTAAACTCATCGAACCTTTAAACAAACTTATAAGTAAGGGTTATCGTACCAATATTGTAATAAGATCTCTGAATATAGTTCACATTGGCACTAATATTGATATTGTCATTAGTCAGGAATCTGATGTACAGTAGTTGTCGTTTGTTTATGTAATATATACGTGTTTGACGTTTCTCGTTTTGTTTATATAGATTAGACCGTTGGTTTTCCCGTTTGAATGGTTTTACACTAGTAATTTTGGGGCCCTTTATAGCTTGTTGTTCGGTGTGAGCCAAGGCTCCGTGTTGAAGGCCGTACTTTAACCTATAATGGTTTACTTTTTAAATTGTTATTTGTATGGAGAGTTGTCTCATTGGCACTCACACCACATCTTCCTATATCTATGTATCTGTATATATTTTTTGTCTACCATATATACCACTTTGCCTCATATGCTTTTTACGAACAAAATTCATATCACTTATCAAATGGGCATTCAAAAATTCAGAATTTGAATATATATGTTCAAACTCTTTTATGTCAAATTTTGAGAAACAACAAACAAAAGAACTATGTCAATTAGACATGATATAATACAATAACTACCCTTGCATTATTACCAGATAACATTTGTTCGTTTTGGAGATTCCGTTTATTGTCAAGTTATTGGAATTCAAATGGGTACTCACTTATTGCACACTTGTTTCTGTATTGTTACAATTTATGACCTATATCAGCAAAGATCCATCAAAACAATATCTAATACAAAACAAAATAATAATTTTATATATTTAGATGATATATTAACTCTCAATAATGACGACTTCAGTTTATACACTAAAGACATTTATCCTGTTGAACTGAATTTCAATAAAGCTGACATTAACAATTAACGCCGTCCTTTCTTGGATCCTGATATCTATATTATCAACGGGACGCTTAAAACCAAACTTTATGATAAAAGAGATGACTTTTTATTTCCTATTGTTAAATATCAATTTTCAGATGGCAACCTTACTATATCTCCATCACAGCGTATTATTATATTCAAACTAGTACGATTCGCTCGTTTATGTAACAATGTATTTGATTTTAGCGAACAAAGTCTATGTATTACTGTACAATTATTAAACCAGTATTTCGCTTTCAAAAACTATTCACAACATTTACTAAATTATATTGTCGTACAAAGACATCATTCGTAAATATGAATCAAGATGCACAAATCTTGTACATTAAGGTACAGTACGTTGTCCGACATATGATTAGAAAAGTGGGATTCCGACAGGATACCAGACTGTCGGGCGGTAACCTGAACATAACTAATCTATGGTTTAATATCACCTGTGTAATACCTGATGGAAGGTCGTAAGACAATGTGTAGCTGATTGAAAGGAGTAAGTCCGATAAGGGCCGATTTTGGACTCAAATTTCAGGTTCATCCAACGAGCGATTTTGGACACTTTTCAAACATTTAAGTGTTTATTTCAATTAATTCAATGTGTTTATGTGAAATATTTTAACTAAAACAGTCATTAAAAACGCTCCAATTCAAGCTTAAATAAGACAAATCTATCAAATATGCAAAAAAAAACGTCACTTTTTAGATGATTTTTGTCAAAAATGAAAGTCACAACATCCGTGTTCATTCTCAACCTTTATATATGTAATGTAATATCATCAAATACAACTTAAATTTCAATATAATGAATGAACACGAATGCGGCCACTTTCATTTAAGACGGAAACCGTCTAAAATTTAACTAAAATGCTAAAATTGTGAAGATTTCAGTAATTTAGCATGACTTAATAATGTTAGTACCCGATATATGTGCATTGTATTGTAGGCCGTGTTTTCATTGACCTGAACTCAGTGTTGTGTTAGTGTAATTCACATGTAAACGGCACACAATTACGTTCCCATATGGAGAAGACGTTCTAAGTTGCAAAACGTGTATCTTATCCTATTGTCAATGTTTTTGGACGATAAAATATGTTTAAAAAACCAAAACCATTGCACCCAAAATATTTACCTATAAACAAGCATTATAGGACCTTAATTTAGAACAATACCTAAAAGAACCTCGGACATGTGCCGGTTCCCACTCGCCTTACAATTACAGCCCCTCTGGCCATTTTATTACTGGGGATCTAAATATAATTCAACATGAAAATCTCCGAAAGGTGATTTCTCGTGGTCCTAAGTTTAGAGAACCCAAACACATCAATTGGAACCATAACTTCAAAATAATTATGGATTCCATTGAGGACTACGCCAGAGCATGGGCTAAACGAGAAGAAGTTCAACTGGACACTTTGTCAGAACGGGTCAAAACAATCAGGTCTCTGATAAAACGTCGCATTCATAAGTTGAAAAACTGTGAGAATGATCGACCTAAGTCCATTTTCAGTGACAAAGAGGCTGTAACATGTCTATCATCTCTTTAAGATATATATGTTCCTGCGGACAAAGCTTCAAATAATATTGTCTTTATATGTAAATCGTATTACTACGAGTGTCTTATAAACATATTAGGAATACATGAGCACTCAGGTAATCCCACATACAAAACCATATCATTTGACAAGGATGAGATTTTTGCGAATCACAAGTCCTGCATGGCTTCTATGAACATTGCATTGAACAACAAATCGGAGGACTTACTTTGTTTGTATTGGATACCTAAACTTCACAAAATTCCGTACAAACAACGGTACATTGCCGGCTCATCTGCATGTTTTACTAAAGAATTGTCCATTAGATTGACTACAATTCTGTCCGCAGTTTAAGAGGGTCTTCAGATATACTGTGAAACTGTTTACTCTCCGTAGTGGTATTAACCATATGTGGATTCTTAAAAACTGTAAAGAATTTCTGGATAATTCTAAATCTCCGTCTTTTTATGAAATTAGTTTCTATCAAAACTTTTGATTTTTCAATCTTATATACAACCATTCCCCATGTGAAACTGAAAAACCGTCTAAAAGAAATAATTCACAATGCTTTTCATCATAAAAATGGTAGCATACGCTATAAATTTATCACTTTGGGATACCATAAGTCATATTTTGTTAATAAGGAACAAAAGGGTGAAACATACTACACAGAGGAACAAATGATCCGTATGCTGGAGTTTCTAATTGACAACATATTTGTTGAATTTGCAGGTAGACTTTTTCAACAGGTTGTCGGCATTCCTATGGGAACGAACTGTGCGCCTCTCCTTACCGACCTCTTCTTATTTTCATATGAATCGGAGTACCTTCAGACACTTGTCAAAAACAAGAAGATCAAAGAAGCCAGGTTATTTAATTTCACTTTCAGATATATTGATGATGTTCTTTCCATTAACAATCCGAACTTTTCTGATTGGGTTCCATTAATATACCCACCAGAACTCGAAATTAAAGAGACAACAGACACGGCTTCCTCCGCCTCATTTTAGACTTATACCTCGAATTTGACATACACAGTCATCTCAGTACCAGAATCTATGACAAACGAGACGATTTTAATTTTGAAATTATCAATTTCCCCTACTTTAGTAGTAATATATCAACTTCACCTGCATATGGAATATACATTTCCCAACTTATTCGGTATTCAAGAGCTTGCAGCTCCTATTCAGACTTTGTAAAGCGTCACAAGTGTCTGAGCAGTTGATGAACCAGAGGTATGTCAAAGAACGTCTCGTCCTTTTTCTAAAAAAGTTCATCGGAAGGTACCAAGACCTTGTTGATAAATATTCCGTATCAACTTCACAAATAATACAAGATGGTCTAGAAGTATAGATTTTGCGTACTGACGTTGGTTATCATCTTAATAACGTGTTATAGTATTCTTTTATTTGTCTTTATTAATATTACTTTTACTGTAAAGTCAGTTTTTTGAGATATTCATTTGACGTGACTCTGTGCTAATGTAAAACATCATTCTTTGAACGACAAAATTATTTCATTTATTAATATAAATTTTACTTATGGATCTTGTCATACTTTGAATGACAAAACTATTTTATTCATTAATACTACTTTTTCTGTTAAGTCTGTTTTTGATGATATACATTTGACGTGACTCTGTACTTATGTATCCCGTCATACTTTCAACCACACAATTATTTCATTTATTATTATTACTTGTACTGTTAAGTCTGTTTTATGTTATATCTACTTTACGTGACTCTGCATTTATGTATGCCGTCATACTTTGAACGACAAAATTATTTTATGTCTACCTGTGCGAATTTCAAACGAGCAATTTTACACCAGTACTGGAAACCTTCCATCCTTTACGGGTAGACTTTACATAGATAAATGAAATCGTATAAGATAAGCAAAATGAGGATGTTAAATTTGATGTATACCTTTTTGTGCTTCTTCGTTACATTTGTTGTTTTTATAGTGATTAAGATGATAACACAATGTTGACTGCTGTACCCCTTTTTTTTGACATTTTTACTCTTTGGGTATGTTTATTTGTTCACGCATCGTTGACCATGTAATGGAATTTGATGCGACTGTCATACAAGTGAGAGGTTTAGCTAGCTATAAAACCAGGTTCAATCCACCATTTTCTACATTAGAAAATGCCTGTACCAAGTCAGGAATATGACAGTTGTTATCCATTTGTTTGATGTGTTTGAACTTTTGATTTTGCCTTTTGATTTTGGACTTTCCTTTTTGAATTTTCCTTGGAGTTCAGTAATTTGGTGGGTTTTTTTTTACTTTTTAAACTGTTCCCAATTGATAAAACTCAAAGTTAACATGTAGTTTAAATAACGTTTTGTCTACATGCAGTCGATAGTCAATGTCGAACTCGTGTGATTTAGTGTACACAAAACAAGGTATTTAGAAACTGCATTTTACCATATATATTATAAGAAGAAACGTTTTTTTAATAAAATTTATATTTAAACTATTATTTATATATTTTTTTTACCGAATTATTTGTCTTAACTCGATATATTGATTGGATTGTTATATAAAAAAATACAAATAAGTGGCCTTATTAGAAAGCAACCATTTAACTACATGCACTATAAGGTATTGGGAAAATCTAAACTTTTTTTCACTCATTGAACAGAATAGGTTTTAATCAATTTTAGAACCAATGTCGATTTCAAACTATAATGATTAGAAAATTTCAATGAACACAAGACATATGTATTGCATGAACTTTTGACGTGGGGCCATTCTGTGTAGGTCACACCTGTTACCAATGTCATTTGACCTATCTAATATTCATGCATATCGACTCATTCGTGAAAATAAACACATGATGTTTAAAAAAAGTGAAGGAACCACCAGCATTTGTTTGTACAGTCAAACAAATTTTTATGCAAACTACACAACCAATACACAGAAGGGGAAAGGCGAAATAACACACTTATATCAATCAGGAAAAACTTGGTACCTTAATATTTTGAATGTTATAAAACAGTTTAAAATTGATGTTTTGAAAATTATTCTATTAATTTATCTTGTGCCATTTCGGGGGAGAACTTATTAATTTTTTTTATATTAACAAGCTTAATTTATCTTTTAACCAAACAACATTGTTTACATCCACCGAATAAAGAAATGTAACTGTATTTAAATGGCTTAATTACAACTGTATCCTCCCTGGAGCATCAGCATCCTTTCATTCTTGTCAATCATTATGAGTAGTAGTTGATATCAGGTGAACAATGGAGCGTTTTATATTAATTTACATTTAACCTCAAACTTCCGAACAAATACAGTAATCGTATTAATGGAGGAATTTACCAGTACATATACTCACACAGGCAGATAAAAAAATAATAAGAAGATTAAGAATTGAAGAATCTTCAAACTAAACGATGAGTAACTTATCTATTACAATTTACTAGTATCACTATAAAATATTAATTAATTTTGGAACAAATCAAAAATTATCTAGTTGCACAAATTAAGATAAAAGGATTATTATATCACCGTTCACACCTTGATCTGTTGATTATTGACCATATAACAGTCTCCGGGATAAGTTTGCAATTCCTCTAAGTGCAAAAGTTGTCACCTGAATGTTTGAAGATAACTCAAAACTAATTTGTTAACTTGGTTGGTCTTAGTTCCCTGATATTAGTCCTAAACATGTTTGCTCTAGCACCACTCTTTGTAAAGTTATGCCCCTTTTTTCAACAAATTCCTTTGAGGAAAAAGAAAAATATTTTACTACAGTGGAGATTGTTTTTTCCTTAAGGGAACATTGTTCTCCAAATGTCCTCTATGGCAATATCTGTATATAAAATTTACCTTAAGGAAATGTTTCCTCTATGGAAATTTCATAACAGCTCAAACCGTTTGAATATATTTTTTCTGGGACTGAATACTGGATAAAAAAGATTATTAAAACTTTAATAAAATGTTCACTGATGAGTAACATAAAAACAATAGCCTGGCTGTTAGAAAAAACAATAATAAACAAAACGCTATGAGCATCATACCATTTGTGATGTTATTAATATTGTGCCCATATTTGCAAATTAAAAAGATAATTCAAACTCTGTCTGTGTTATTTAAAATATGAATGTTTAACTTATGTATGCAAAAAATATAAAATAGATAATTTTATCCCTGGACGATGGATCATTTTTAACACAGGGTCCCTTGTGAATACTTCCCTGGGTTATGCAAGGTAAATTATATTCAGGTGATTTTCAAAAAATGTATTTCAAGTCTTAAACAAACTAATTTAAAAAAATATAAAATAAACTTATGTTATGTTTTATGTGAACATTTGAGAAACTGTTATTTGATGTTCTTATTTGTGAGTTCTCTTATTTCAGTGCTTTATGTCCACGATTTAATATTAGTTGTAATAGTGCCTTGCAAATATAATATGTTTTTTGAGCCGCTACATCAGTTTTTATAGTTCATATGTTGTGTTATCGAACCACCGTCCAAGAGTGTGGTATTGTTGGCTTTGAACGAATTTGGATTGTTTAAGGTGGATCCATACATATATAGCAATTCTTTTTCTCCATTGAATTTTTCTTAACATGTGTATACATATACTATGCAATGGCATCTATACATATCTGAGTTAAAAATAGTATGTCACCAGATTCGTTTCCATTGTAGTGGTCATCGAAGCTGGAACATCACGTCTATGCATAAATGCATACCTGATGAAAAAACTCTTGATTTTTTTTTCGAGTCTTTGAAAGTATTTGGAAAGGTGTCTTTTTTCATTTATGAAAAAATTAACATCAAACATGTAAATAAAACACAAATGATGGCAGTTTTATTCATATTGATTAATGTCTGATCCAATTTCATCAACATTGCTGTACACAAAAATACACATTTTGTTTAAAATGTCTATTTTTCTTAAACGTCTAAAACAAAAATGGTCCAATGAATATTTTTTAAGATTGAACATCAGATGGTCAATAGAATGAGCTTTTAAAAAATTGAAATGAAAATATGGACCATCAGACTATTTTTTATTTACTTAAAAACGTTTTGTGACCCCCTTACGACACAGTGATCAACAGCAGTTCTTTGTATATCTTTCACTTTTGTGTGTACAGAGTGCGACATATGTTGTCACATCCTTTGTTAAACATACACAGAATAATATAGTTTCACAAGACAATTAAATGATAGCTATTTTTTGTATCTACGAACAACGGTTACCATAGGAAGATGACAAAAAGTTGGAAAAAAGGGACGAAAGATACCAAAGGGACAGTCAAACTCATAAATCTAAAATAAACTGACAACGCTATGGCTAAAAATGAGAAAGACAAACAGACAAACAATAGTACACATGACACAACATAGAAAACTAAAGAATAAACAACACGAACCCCACCAAAAACTAGGGGTGATCTCAGGTGCTCTGGAAGGGTAAGCAGATCCTGCTCCACATGTGGCACCCGTCGTGTTGCTTATGTGATAACAAATCCGGTAAATAGTCTAATTCGGTAGGTCAAATTCATGAAAGGGAAGGGGATTGTAGTTACGACGTAGGGAATATATTCGATATCATTTGTGAAACGGTTATTCCATAACGGTCAACCAACTCGTGATGGCGTCCGTAAAATTTACAAATGGATTATTTCAACTTCACCATTTGGAACTCTTGGTTTAATGGCTTCCTTGTGAGCAGTAACCCTCTATCAAGAAAATCATGATAGGAAATGCAAGCACGGAAATATCGTATCAATTGGGAGATATATACCCCGTATGCAGGTGCTGCTGGAATGTTACTATTTAGAAATGGAAAGTTCACAATTGTAAAGCTGAAATCATCCCTTTTGTCGTAAAGTTTTCAACCGACCTTCATTGTCAATTTCAAGATGTACATCATATTTTGAATTATTTAGTGAAAGCAAATCATCTATATAGCGGAAAGAAGAGTTATAAAGTATATTGCTAACTTCTTATCTTTCTTCCTAAGAAATTCCTGCATGAAGTTTTTTGCAATTTTTTAATGCGCAAGAGTTACTAACTTACAGACAAACAGAGATCAAAAACCATGATTTCAGAGCTATAACACATGGCTTCTATGTAAATGTTAACAAATATTATGATAATGCGGCATTTATGACCATTTCTGTGGTCTAAAATGAGCAAAATTAATTACTCAGCAGTTAGCCAAAATCACCAGAAATGTTTGTCGTTCAATAATCGATTCATAGATACCAGACATGCAAATAAATGGATTAAAAAAATGTCAACACTTTATCACCCTGTCCTCAATTAATGATTTAAGCTTGATGTAGCATAATAATAATACATTATATATTTTCAGTTGTCATAGTAACATAACCAAAAAATGATTTTTTCAACTTTCTCTATTTTCAATGCCTCAATAATTAAGCAAAACTATAGACTGATATATTTATAAATATGTATTTAGTATACTCCTCTTATTCAGTCAAGTACTGATTGATAGTCATAACATAATTAGAGTTCACTTTGTTCCCTGACAAAAGAGTCAATCCTTCCATATTGCATAGTACAGGTTGCTCCCAATCAGATATATCATATTACTATAAGTGAAATTACGAAAATAAATACCAGTTAATTTGCTCTCTTCGGTTGAAATGTCACAGCTTGGCATATTACATCTCTGGAATAGCTTTAATCCAATCACAGCTGCTACCTGAGCGATGTCACTATTTCCTGAAAGACGTTTTGATGAAAATCAAATCATCTTCACATTGATCTATATACATATATATTACGGTATAAAAAATATGAGAAGGAAATAGCCTGAATGTCACAAGCACTAAAGCATTGTCGTTTACTTTAGTTTCTTTTTCATATGTGAGACTTTTATATTACTTGTTATCAACTTTGATTGATCAATAATAAAATAATGATAAACGAGCCATTTTTTTATAAATTAATTATAAATTCACTCACAAACTGAAGAAATACACCATAGAAGACTGTTGCTTCTAAAATTTTCACATGGGTGTTTAGAATCTACAAGGTCCTCTTTGACCTTGACATTTTGGAATATTTTTTCTATTAATAATTAATTGAAAGTTTAAATTGTCTAAATGTACCTGTATTACTTTCATAGCCTAACCAGTACCAAACATTTACCATGCTTCAACAAAACTGGCTTCAACCTAATGAAAAAAAGTCGTACAACATATATTAATGAAAATACATGCAGAGTTCAAATAGTATAGCTAAAAACATATTACAATTTAAATCAACGAGAACTCAGGTGTTAGAATTATCCATAAATATAGATTTCATTTGATAAAATTCTAAAAAAAAAATCATACAAATTTTATAGATGCCATGCAGGACTGTAGAAATAGGCAGTAACACATTTTTACAAATGAAAATGTATACACATAAGCTTGAGGAAGAAAACTGTGTTTTATTTTTTATAGTTATAGGCTAAGGTCAAATGTAAGATAACATCATACAATAAGTCTGAGTCATTCTGAAATTTAAATAGAATAACTTTTTATGCATAAATTATATAAATAAATAAAGGACAAGGTACGATAAGCTATTGCAACTGGTCCCCTATTTTCGTTGAAACTAGAATGAATAATATCCAAGAACCATGACTATTTCTAAAAAGTATAGTGTCTCATCTTACAAAAAAAAAAAAATTTTTTTTAAAGCATGTGTGAAAATTATTAAATACCCCTCTCTTTCTCTCCAAAAAAATTTAATTTAATGAAAATCAGAAGTGTATGCGTATGTTTAAGCAATTTTTTACTTTGAGCGGACGCGAGTACCACGGAGATATTTCAGTGTGTAGTTTGTTGCAACGAAATAATTTACTGTTTGAAATATATTTGTGATACTCGCGACCGCTCATGTTAAAAATTCAATAATTCTACACTGAAAATTCCTTGTCTTTACGTAGTCTATAATATGTGAACCACCGACCGGAACGACCTTGCATTTCCGAATCCATTCGAGTGTCTTATTGTAACTTAGGTGATCTTGATTGATCTACAAAACTTCAATGTCGGGAAGATAAAAAAGCTTTTTCTTTCTTTATCATGTTTATTTTATTTTTGAAATCGTGGAACATGTATAAAGGAACTGAACATGTGATTTTGAAACATTTTTTAAAGTGTCACTGACAGTCAGTGTTGTCAACGAACAACCAGCAAACTGTATAATTAACAAAATTTAATGAATTTACTTATATAGACCCTATCAAATTATAACCCTTTTAATACGTGTACATACATAAATGAAATGCAACTGGAAATTTAAATCGATTTCATTTGGAAACAAAATTAGAACCGAGATTATCTCCCCTGTCAATTGATTTTAAAGTTTAAAGGAAATTATTAGAAATACTTCTTTTTCGATAATTTTAAAGATAAAAAATCGAAACTCATTAAATTTATGATAAATATTCCAAATATATAACATGGTTTATACAGAAATGCTGTAATGTTTAGATACAATTTTGAAACTTTAATAAAGTGTATTCCAATATTGTTATCCTTTGGAAAAATACAAAGTCAAATATAACACTATATATTAATCTCAACAAAGTCCGACTTTCAAGATACAAAGATACATCGCAGATGTACGCTTCATTGATTTTAAACGAAAAAGCATTTGTTACTATCGTTTACTCGCATATCAGCTGATCAGTTGTAACTTGCAAAAAGCTGACATCACAACATTATAGAAGTTTCAGTTAAACAAATATATATAGATGTACTATCTTTTCTGTGACTGTTTTTTTTTTATTTCATTTTATTTCATTTCTCTAATAAATAAAGAATAAGTAGGCTATATGTGACTTGATAACCCATAAAAGGATAATATAACTAATTTTGGTAAAGAAATAAATTGTCGTTATCCAACATTCTCTATTCAGTCCATTCAAATTTTAAACAATGGATATTAAACTTGTATTTTGGGTATCTTCTGAAGGGATGTAGATTAGACATTTATTTGCTTAAAAGCTGCACACAATGGACCTGTTAGATAATGGGGAACAAATAGGTTTAGTGTTTTTTGTTGTTGGGATGTACAAGTACCCGGCCACGTCAACTTATTTGTAGTATCTGTATTTTTATCCATCTAATGAGTTAAGCCTTTTTCAACTAATTTGTATATTTCGTTCTTATATTGTACTGTTACAAGCTTTGTATTTCAAATATTGTGGTAACGAGCATTACTGAAGAGACATGTATTGTCGAAATGTGCATCTGGTGCAGATAAAATTGGTACCGTTAATGTTAGTACACCACTGTCCTAGGTTCGGGGAGGGTTAGGATGCCCTAACATGTTTAACCCTGTCACATTCTCTATGTATGTGTCTGTCCCAAGTCATGAACCTGTATTTTCAGCGGTAGTCGTTTGTTAATTTGTTATATATTTGTTATATATTTGTTTTTCTTTCATTTTTTGTGCATTGATTAGGCATTTGGTTTTTTAATTTGAATTGTTTTATATTGTTATTTCGGAGCTTTTATAACTGGCCATACGGTATGTGGTTTGATCATTATTGAAGGCCGTACGGTGACGTATAGTTGTTAATTTCTGTGTCATTTTTTTTTATAATAAATGCATTGAACAAAATAACTGAAACCACTAGACTCCTACCATTTTCCGGATTGCCCAAAAATTAATTATGTTAATATTCTATTGTTTCATGATATATTCATCTTTTGACTAAGATAAATAAAAAAAAAAGCAGTCACCGCCCCCGTTCTTCTCGGTCCCAGTTAAAAAAATCAATATGAAGATCAATTTAACAATCACACTTATACAATATGCACACATTTATTCAATGTTCGACAAAATATGAAAGGTACTACGTTTTACTGCATAAGATGACGATTTACTTGACAACTACATGTAAGATGATTAAAAAAATGGACGGTTATGTAAAGATTAGAAGTCAGTATCCAAGTTTACACATCAATAATTTGTATTCTAATAATTCTCAACTATATTTTTATGTGCCCCGCGTCAGAGGTAAAGGGCATTCATCCGTCCTGATTTTCAGGCCCCCGATGTAGTAGAGCGGGCATTAAGCTATTCCTTTGTCCGTCTATACATACTATGTACGTTCATTCGTCCGTCTGTCTGTATGTTCCAAAATCGGTTTCTGATCTCTAACTTTATTTTGCCTATACCAAATGTTATGAAACATATACACTATGCTTATTACTACAAAACAAAGGTCAAGTTCGATTTTTGTGGCGTCACTTTTACCATCCTAGAGTTATGCTCCTTTTCAAAAGGAAAAAACCTGAATTTCTCTTTTCCGTTTTCTAAATTTAGTTTGCTTCAACTAAATGTTAGAAAAATTATACATAATGCTTATTACCACAAAACACAAACCAAGTATGAATTTTGGTGATATCTTTTTTCCGTTCTATGGTTATACTCCTTTACAATGAAAAATTGATGATTTTTTTGTTTCTAATCTCTTACTTAAGTTTGTCTCAACTAAATGTGATAAAATGTGTATATTATAACTATTGCCACACAACTCAATTTAAGTTAAAATTTTGGTAGCGTCACTTTTTGTCTTGAGATATGTGTCAAGAAACATGTCAATAGGTTGTTGTTAAAAGCAAAGAATCTTAGATTTTTATACAGTATGCAAAATATAGGTATCTGCTGTATCTCTGTTATATGAAAATACATACATAAGATTTATATTTATTTAAATATATCGGGTTTTCGATGGTTGCTAAGAAAAATATTTTATTATGGATACGATCATATGTTACCATGGTAACATTGAATTAAGAATAATTTTTAAATTTCACATCTGCACTTAAGGTACTTATAAGTAACCTTTTAGTTTTACGTTTCAAGCTTAAATATTACATCTTTTGAAACTGTTAACATAAAACTAACTATGCGTTGCTAAGGAAAACCCGGGTTGATATGACAGGTTATATAGGAACAAAATCAAATTGTTCTTTAATGCAAACATGGTTACTAAATATATCAATATAGGAGTTGACTTTATATGAGTTGTATGAATCTATTTGAATTTTTCATTTTTTTTTATTGCTAAGATTTGATGAAAAAAGTCGTTTTGTGTGGCATCTAAGCAACATTTTGGTTACTATGTTGCTATTTTGAACTTCTTAAAATGATATATCTAACAATAATAAATATTTGCGTGTTTGGTAACATATTACCTTTCATTTTAATGGATTCAGAAGTCTTTTCCTAATGCTATTGCATTAACAATGAATACTATAGTTCATTTTGTAAAACCCGTTGCTATGCAACCAAACAATCACTTGAAACAAAATGTTCATCCTGTTTGTAGACGCTATACGTAGACTCATGATGGATTGAATATTAAGTCATGTGAAGAGGGGCCAAACATGCTCCTCATCATACCTTGTCCTTTGGAAGTAATACACTATCCACACTAGGGACTCTTTTTGTAGAAAATGAAAATCAATGGATGATAACTGTGTCCTTAGACAAACAAGATTTCACATGCTGAAATGTCTCGCCTTTTTTCGGTTATCTCGGGTCTCTGGTGAAGAGTTTTCGCACAAATGATACCAAATATTGATATAAATATGTGTTAAGGTCATGTAGGTGTAAGAAGGCAACCATTTGATTTATGAGTGGTGAAAAGGGGGGTTTAGGAATAACCTTGCCTTGTTAGTGCTGAAAAAATTTACCTGGCATAAGATATGATCTTGATGATAAAAGGATAAAAAAAGTTGAAAATAAAAACTAAAATAAAACAATTGCAAATCCAAAAAAAAAAAAATCCGTCAGCCCAATCTCAACCAGTGAAATAAATTATTGTCTGTATCAAAAGTCATATGAAAGCAGTCTAGTCCAAATAATTATGACGCATTCGAAGGCTATTTTAATTTTTTTTTCTGTGACGTAATACATTTGTCGGGAGGAGAAGTGAGTTATCATGCACAATCAACAGTAATGAGTATACCTTTTAGATTGTCATCGTTCACTGCAAATAGATCACTATAGTGGAGCGGCGTAGAGGACAATTTTAGAAATTTAAGTTACCTAAATACCTCATGGGATTTTAATAGCTCATCTGAAAGCTGTAATCGTGTAGTTTTTGAAAATATGTGTCGTAAATATAAAATCTGGTACAATTATACCGAAAATCAAGGTCAAAGTTCATCACTTAATTTTCATCTGGAGAAACAATACCATTGATATTTTTCAATATTAATAATCTATTCAATAAATTAAATGATTAGTGTTATGTAGAAATGCGTTATTTCATACAAAATATTTTTTCATATTGGCACATGACGTCAGAACAACGTTTTTTTAAACTTTTTTGAAGGTAGTCCGTGGTATACAAATTATCAAGCCTAATAAAAAAAACAGTTACATAATAACCTTATTATTTGACCTCGACAAATAGCATTTATTGAATACTTTATGATAAAATTGTTCCAAAGAGTATCCGAAATGCATAGTTGATACATCAAACAAAATGTGCAGTCATGTTAAATTTCCTATCAGTTTTCAAGGATTCGACATGTCACTGTTTTTTTCTTAAAATGAATTCCAACTATCTCAATACAAGATACCTTTTCATATAATATAGCTATTGGAGCGATATATTACTAATTATTTGCATGCATATTGTAGAAAAAATTCAAAACTTGCGACATGACCGTTTTGATATCTATGATGAGTTTATTTTCATACCAAATGAAACGTCGAAAAAAATATAGCAAATTAAAATAAAGTTACCAAATACTACATGCAACAAGAACTATTTTCATGTTATTTCATCTGTGTCATCAGCTATGTCGGCTGATCCCGCCTGGACATTTTAACAACTACCTAAATTTTGACAAAACATAAATCAGTGCAATGAAGACCCTGGTCCTTTCAAACACATGCTGCCTGGTATGCTATTCCCCCATACACGAACACATTAGATCTTGTAGAAAACTGGCTCTAACTTGTCATTTTGTGCAATTTTCCAACCAAAAGCACATGGGGAGCCATTTTTTTTTGGGTTGGCTAAATTTGTCAAAATAAAACAAGTTGTTCGGTACAATAACTAGACAATTCATGCATATTATTTTTGTTTACCAATTACCACTACAGATCAGGAGTCTGGTCGATTTGGATCTTTGCAAGCGTTTAAAAGTTCAAGTGCATTTTGACGTCGCGACGGTTCGTTTCTTATTTTTGGTTTTGTAAAGGGGAAGCACTGCATCAACGAGGTTACTTTTTCGTCATAGACTAATGAGTTGTCCTGTTTCCGTTCAAACCATTGTCTGGTACTAAATCCGAGTGTGCCATGTAGAACTGAATTTTGGAATATAGCACTCGTCTTCGAGTGAAATGTGTTTTTACCACCAATCGTTTCGGTATTAATGTCAATATTGTCCACACCTTCTTGGAATAAGGAACCACAGTTAGCTTTACCAAATGGGACAAAACAACCACCTTGTATTTTTATTAATGAAGTAGTTATGTTATTACAATTTGACAATATTCCTGCGAGAGCAGCACATTTTCTTCGAATTACATGCGAAATATCCATAAATACCGAAAAAAAAAATTCAAAAGACTTTTTGTCAAGAAGCCAGGTAACAAAACTTATCAAACAGAGTGGCACCATTATTTACTTCTGACACTTCAAACGATACTTCGTCATTTGAAGGATAATAATAAGATACATAAACATTTTCCATTTTTTTCTTAATATTGAGGCTGCTTCATCAAGAACATGCATATCGGTTTGTTCGTTTGTTTTGGTGGAGCTACATGTAATTAAGTCGGCTTTTATCTCAAGCATTTCTAATTCTGGTTAGATGCTATTCGTTGCGTTAACAGTGTCTACAATGGAAATATCGCTAGCAAATACAATGCTAGATTTACCTAGTCCTTGTTGAGCAAAAAATACACTGGCATCCCTGTAGTGCTTCTCAAGTTAAGCCTTAGGTTTAGAGGAATTACAGTATGTCTTACTTATTTTATAAGGTAAAAAAGACTAGTACATTGTCAAAAATTATGACAATACAGGAGACTTTTTGTCACGAATAAGGTCTCCGTCTATAATTTCAACTACTCTATCAAATGCCAAATTAAACGCAGATTTATCAATGGATTTTGGTCTATATGCCAAGTATGTTGTCAGACATGCTGCGTGATACACTTCGTTATTGAGCAAATTATCTTGCTCTATTCGATTAATCATTTTAGAGTCGCATGATTTAACAGCAGCATCTTTAAGATTAACTAACCTTTCAGTAGATAAAATTGTATGTAGTATTTTCAACCTTTTATGAGAAATTGTTTTGCAAATAATAAACTTTGATGTTTTTGTGATCATTATTTTCAGGCACTAAACATTTGAATAAACCGGAATTTTAATCTAGAGTTTCCTTAATTTTAAGCTGTAGAACATGATACTGATTTTAAATTCTGCTTACTTGTGAAGCTTCTAAATTATGACCTATACTACCTAAATACCGGTATTTCACTTGCTGTTTCATTGCAGAATTCATTCAAATAACTGACAAAATCATCACGTCTCTTTGCTGCAGCATTTATCAGACTTTTTCTTCCAGATTCTATTGATGTTATTAAAGTTTCTTCAACAACAGAAGAGCAGATAATACATTTGTCAACACCAACATCCACTCTTATTTTTTTGGCATCTGGCAGGACCAGTGTTAACGATATTGTAAAATTGTCCGTTTGATTGAATAAAAATAAAACACACCTGAAAACCAAACAAACCCTAAAATGATATTCACTTTCTCAGTTAAACTCAACAAAACCGAACAAACAACAATACCACACAACATAAATTAATCACAAGGCTTCGGAAATTATAAAATGAACAAGAAATATGCTTGATAATGACTACAAATGATTTTCGCTAAATCGCTGAATGTGGGACTATAACTAGAAATCACAACAATGTCGGTAAATCCGTGACAAATATTCGGACTTGTGATCTGGATAAAAAGCAGAAATTTAGCCAAATATCTATCTTATTAGGAATTAACATCAAAAAGTAAATCGGGTCGATTGAAGTATTATAAGACGACTTTACTGTTGTGCCTTTAAAATACACATATACTGCACGTGCAAATAATGCTATGTTAAAAACGATGATTTTTCAGTGTTATTTTCAACCATTTACAGATTCATTGCGCTTGACATATTTGACTATTTGGAAATGCCCTTATATTGTATGAAGTTTAGAAATAACTGTATTTGCCAATTTCACACATTATTTTTTAGAACGGGTGTTATGAAATTTGTCTACCGAATCAGTAGTGGGGTATTCGATGCAAATTGGGTAACGTCAGTTAAGGCTATTTTTAACGTCATTTAAACCACATTTGATATTTACGACAAACATTTTTCTAAAGCTGAATAATCGATAGACAATTTAAGACCTTAAAATTCCATGAGGTATTTAGGAAATTTCAAATCGTTAACTAAGCGACTTTTGCAACATTCGCCGCTCCACTACTAATAATAGGGGAATGGAACTAATAAATTGATTGCATCCGATATGAAGTTCCCAGTAACTGAGAACCTCTAATTTACTCACTGGAGGTAACATTATTAGTGTCAGTGGTCTTACAAATGAATCTGAAGGTGAATTGAATGTACATTAATTAGCAGAGAAAAGTCAATTATCATCTGGTTCATTATTCATTATCCCGTAGTTATTTACAGTTAGATAGCTTTATATATCATTAAACAGGTTCTCGGAGCCCCGAAGTTACATATGTTTATATGTAATCAATCAAAATACTTTTGACGAAAACTTTTTATAAGGAGGGGGCTCCAGTCATGCGTCAGTGATTCCCTATATAATCGATTGAAAATTCACAGTTCAGTTTTTTATTATATTTTCTGAGAAACTAACAGACAAGTTTCCAAAAACATTTTTCTTAAACCATTATTTATAAAAACGAATTTATAAACAAAAGCTATTTTTAAATATAAAATAATGATCAATGATTGTAAAGAAAAAAAATCAACTATAGTAGTTTGTTTGTAAACTTGATCCATGGTGTCAAAAAGTCACCTTTCTTTAACAAAAAACTGATTAAAACATATGAAGCTTTTACTTGAAATAAATATATCTAATAGAAATAAATTCATCCTTTTTTTTCTTATAACCTTTCAACAGTTATCGCTGTAAACTAATTTATTCGACCTATAATTGTGCTATGATTTGCTGTCCGTTTACCAATATTTATACTTTGTGAAGTGTTTTCATGTCCATTGATCATTAACTTCATGTTTTTGGAATACTTATAAGAACACGAGATGCTGTATTCATACTCTAAGATATGAATCTAGTTCTTAAAAAAAATTTAAACAACAAAATACTACTCTTTCATTTATCTAGGTCTTTTGTCTCCGCTTCGAAGCTGCCATCCCGTACCAGACATATCTATTCACGATGTTAGAGTTTAACAATATACAAACAAAGTAAGCAATATACAACAGACAGTAGATCTGAATTTGTAAATTTTGGATTTTACCTGATTAGGACGTGTCTAGTTGAATTTACTAATAAACTAACACAAACATAATCAGACTTTTTATCTCAAGGTTATGAGATCTATAAGATCATAGAACTATAGGCCTAGTTGCATGCAAATCTTTACCAATTATATGTGTGTATACTATAGTTGTTTTTATACACTATTTGTCATTTGGTCGGTTTTGATTGATTAGTTTTTTCTTAAATGGCGTTGAATCGAGTTTGATATATTATGCATCTTTTGTGTTTTATTTTAACAGAGACATATTGTAAATAAAGTACAACTCATATAATACAATTGAATTATATGTCGTCTCTGATTTAAAAATTATTTACAAGCATGCTGCATGTTTACTAAATTACACATTCATAGCTTTACCGTATCTATAAAATGAATCGTTCTTGTACAAAAATAAGGAGATGTAGTATGATTGATAATGAGACAATTATCAACCAGAACTGTAAATCGTAAATTAATCAGACAAGCTGGAGGAGGGGACAGGGCTTCATATTAAAAAAATAAATTGGCCATAGCTTTTTGTGATATATGTACAATAAATGCACAGTAACAGACATATATACGTTGAAAAAGTAAGCTCTTAAAAACTCTGTCAGATCCCAGCACTTTGAACTGTAAACGCGTGCAAAAAAATATGCAGCACCGGTGCTCATTTGACAAATTATCATCTTTCGAACAAATATGGTCGTAATTTTAGTTATGATTACTAAATTGTGTAAGTGATGTAAAATGTTCATAACTTACGAGTATTTTCATTTGTAAAATTTTTTTTTTTCAGGAAATGACTCTAAGAGTACATTTATATCGGTATACTGACATAACTGAGTCTTAAGTTTTTTAATTTAGTGTTGTTTTTTTTTTGTTTTTTTTTTCTGCATCTTATTCTATGTTTTGCCTTGGCATTGTCAGTTTCTCTTTTTCTTATCTTTGTAATGTTCAATAATAAGAGAGAACAGACAACAAAACATTGTGAAATTTGAAATGCCTTAGTTCAGTATATATTATGCACATGCTAACATATAGCTAAAAAAAGAAAACGAAAATTCCTTTTCTACAGTCAATTGTCTGATAGTCTATAAGATAGCCTGTTTTGCTCTGACCATCCTGAATTCAAGCAGGCATTTAATTCCAACTTTTTTTTATTCAAGCAAACCTTATACATTATATAGTGTCTTCGATAGTCTTAAAACTTTAGCAATTTTAGCAATTTTCCGGAAACTTGATGAATTGTTTTTTATATATTAACATAATCATGATAATTTACCTTTCTTTTAATTTGTGATTTAAGTTTTTGTAGTATTTGGGACTTAAAAATTTATGAAACTTTATTTGTTGAAAAGTTTTAAATTGTCCAGTTTCACACTTTGGAAGGTCTTGGAAATGTATTTGTTAAGTAGTTATCAAAGGTACCAGGATTATAATGTAGTACGCCAGACGCGCGTTTCGTCTACATAAGACTCATTAGTGACGCCCATATCAAAATATTTATAAAGCCAAACAAGTACAAATTTGAAGAACTTTGAGAATCCAAAATTCCAAAAAGTTGTGCCAAATACGGCTTAGGTGATCCATGCATGGGATAAGAAAATCCTTAGTTTTTCGAAAAATTCAAACTTTTGTAAACAGGAAATTTATAAAAATGACCACATTATTGATATTCATGTCAACACCGAAGTGTTGACTACTGGGATGGTGATACCCTCGGGGACAAAACGTCAACCAGCAGTGGCATCGACCCAGTGGTGTTAAAAGGTATTAAAGGTACCAGGATTATAATTTAGTACGCCAGACGCACGTTTCGTCTACATAAGACTCATCGGTGACGCTCATATCAAAATATTTATAAAGCCAAACAAGTAATAAGTTGAAGAGCTCTCAGGATTCCAAATTCCAAACAGTTGTGCCAAATGCAGCAAAGGTTATTTATGCCTGGGATAAGAATATCCTTAGTTTTTCTAAAAATTCAAACTTTTGTAAACAGGAAATTTATAAAAATGACCACTTTATTGATATTCATGTCAACACCAAAGTGTTGACTACTGGGCTGGTCCAAATTATTTTCATGTGTTGTGTCAACGAATACCACACTGTGTGCATCTCCTATTTTTTCCTTGGTACATTTTTTTTTATTAAACACGCATAAATATACATTCATCTGCAAAAAAGTGCAAGAAGTCATTAAATAATAATGTAATAATGTTTCCCCTTTTTACGTGTAGGACAAGAACTTTAGAAGATACAGAGATATTATCAACAGCAGAAATGATAGGCAATTTAAAATTTGCAGAAGTAAACAATACCAAAATGATAAAGCCACTTTTATAAAAGTTATTGCCCTTGAAATATGATTATTTTGAAAATGAAAGGATGTGGTATATTAGATATGAAAACTATTGATTTTGGCTATTGGAAAGCAATTATAAGCCAGTGACAGCATTCAATAATGAGAAAGTCCATACCCTATAGACAAAGTAATAAGTCAGCTATAAACATAATAAAAGGCCCTCAGATGAAAAATATAAACAATACAAACTGTTAAACTAAATATCTAGTTTATAACAAAACAAATTACAAAAATAGATATGACAGATATGAAACAACAAAAACCACTAAATATTAGTGTCAGACTAAAAACACCGACTGGACTAAGCAGGAAATTTATACATTCCACTTAATTGAAAAGAAACAACAATCTGTACGTACTCAAAATTACTGACAGCTAGTTAAAAAATCAATAAGAACTAATACATGTAATAAAAAAAACAGGTTTGTGAAAGCTCAACCCTACTTCAAGGTTGCATTTGTAAATACAGCTGTTTATCAAAACACGCCCCTTTTGGGGAAATCTTGAATATTAATAGAAAATTAATTTTGTTTACATACTGGTTCCCAGTTATGCTCTCTGTGTCCCATTTCACAGAGACAGAACTTGGGAATGTTACCAGTAAATATACTGCTATTGTTTCAGAAAAAGGGAGAAGGTTTGGATCCATTAAAACGTTTAATCCGGCTGCAAATGTTTGCACCTGTCCTAAGTCAGGAATCTGATGTACAGTAGTTGTCGTTTGTTTATGTAATATATACGTGTTTCTCGTTTCTCGTTTTGTTTATATAGATTAGACCGTTGGTTTTCCCGTTTGAATGGTTTTACACTAGTAATTTTTGGGCCCTTTATAGCTTGTTGTTCGGTGTGAGCCAAGGCTCCGTGTTGAAGGCCGTACTTTAACCTATAATGGTTTACTTTTTAAATTGTTATTTGTATGGAGAGTTGTCTCATTGGCACTCACACCACATCTTCCTATATCTATGTGCATATTGTTAACATTGAAATCTGTGATAACCTTTTATTCGAGGTAGGGGTAGTTAGGAAAATTAGTGTTAGTTTAAACTATGAAAAGTTCAGGGCATATAAACGTTGAAAATATGCCGCACAGCCCTATATTTTGACTTTGAAGAAACATTGAGATGCATATGAATTTTCAATTCTAGGATAAAAAAAAAAATCAAAACTTCAGAGTAAAAGTTGTACAGTTTGAGCCGTAAAAGGAGTTCCTATGGGAAATTGCATTGTCCATATTTACAGAAATGCAACCTTAACTTTGGACAATGGTTTAACAGCTTTGCATATAACTAAATAATAAATATTTATTCCTTGGTTTCGATTGTTCTTGTCATATAAAGAATAAACTGTAAAATAACTGTTGCAATTGTCTAAACTCAAAAGATTGATAAAATGCGCAAACTTAACTAATATAAAAACCATAGACAAAAAACATGGAATTATGAAAACTCACAAGTAAGAAGGGAAATATTTTTAAAATGTTCATAAACATGACAAAGTAAGATTTTTTATTGCTGTTTCTCCATTTATAACATTTAAATGTTTATTTTGTGTATTTATAGGTCAGACATCTATGTTTTCAAAATAAATAGGTCAATACTAAATAAGGAAACTAAAAGTTGATATTTATTTACATTGAGCGCTATTTGGATTATGGATTTGAAATGGAATTCGGCTTTCCTGCAAAAAAGATACAGAAAATTTATTCATAATTAAATAGTAATGGTTTTAAGCAGCTTTAAACAAAATCGAGTTATATCACAGATGTAAAAAAAAACACAATTTATAAATACAACAACATGTCATATCTTTATTTGTGGGGAGAAGGGAGAAATGTAGGGTAATAGTGTTTTTTGTTGAAAGGAACGCTGGCTTTATTCAATTACATTGCTCCGTCATATCAACTATACCGAAGATATCTTTGAAGATTAATTATAATGCAACAACGTTTGTAACGTTCATTTTGATTGGATAACGTCACTCATTGACAATTGATGATATGGGACGTACGCGCAAGCGCAGACTACATATGACAGATTTTAAATACATGTTTTAACGTTGTTTTCTGTCAGTTTAATTAGAATGGAGATTACAATATTGTATTTTAATCTCCGACGGCATCAATTGGGGATTTGATGATCGCAAATACAAATTAACTTAATGTAAACTTAATTTCCGACCATCAAATCCCCAGTTGATGCCGTCGGACCTTAACATACAATACAGTTATCTCCTAAATTGCGAAAATATTTTCTTTAAGAATTGAAGGAAAATGTTTAGTGAATGGAATAACTTATGCACTGAACTCTTACGTAGTGGATTACATACCTGTACACAGCAGCTAAAAAAGAAGAAACTTTGAATTAACAAGAAAATAGTTTATTCTATCATTTAATCTGCAAATATGAACGCACTCTCATTAAAACCACACAACAAATTGTATGACATTTAATGTTTTGCAATGAAACAATAACACACAAAAAAAACAGAATACTTTGCCACAAAACAATATTTAATAAATCAAAGCAAAAGTCCTATACATGAAGTATGTACAAAGGAGATAGAATTTCCCCAAAGGAAATATTCAAGCAGCAAATTTTCTCAGGGAATTCTTTTTCCTTAAGTTAAAAAACAATTTCCCTTGAAGAAATCAAGGGAAAATGTTGAAAAAAAGGCATTACGTTTTCAATAGTGATGGTAGAGCCTAGCAAATTTAGGACAAATATCAGGGAACCAAGTTATCAACTTTATTTTGAGTTAACTCCAAACATTAAGGTGACAATTTGTGCACTCAGCGGAATTGCAAACTTGTCCCAGAGATTGTTATATACCTACCATACAATTGGCATATTATTCCTTTCCGACATGTCCAAGTCTGTCATTTATAGTTATAAGACTCTACACGTACTGTAATTCACATCTTAGCATTTATGGTAGTGGTCTTTACAAAGCACACTAATGTCGGCATTCACCTGAAAAGTGAACAAAGCATACAAACAGACATATTCAGAGCTTAAAGAGTTACGATACTGTTGTCCAATTATTTAAGATGGCATATTCGTATGCTGTTTACATATCTCACTTGATACCTTATGCTCGTGTATGTTTAGACTTCATATACAGGAGTGTGCCTCTTTACACATAAACGACACCAACAAAGTTATGAGGTGGACATTCCGTAAATTTACGAATTGGTTGATCCATACGATGTGTCTTTGTCCAAACTAACTAAGGGCATTTTTACGACGTGTTAGGTTGTGGTATGTCATTTACGTCGTCTGATTATTCAATTACCACACGTGATTTATTCCGATTGTGAATTTGCATTGCTATAAGACGTGTCTTGCTATTTAAAATTCATGTATTTAGTTTTGATGTTATATTTGTTATTCTTATCGGATTTTGTCAAATGTCTTATGATTTGTAGTTGTAAATCATATTTGTTTTTTCTGATGTATACATGTATTATGGTAAAGATAATTTCTCACCCAGCTCATTCATTAGATTTAGGTTTGGATCAACGAATTTTATACGATATATTTGGTTTACAGTTTGGTTTGATTAAGAAGAAACACCGACATAGCTAGATATAATACAATTAATACCGCAATTTGGTATTGATTAGTATTGTAATTATTATTGTTATTAAGTTATATTATGAGCTTGACTGTACCTCTTGTATCTTTCGTCCCTCTTTTAGTCTTACAAATCTAATCTTGAATTCGTTCCTATTTTGGGAAAATTTTTATAAATTTTTATAACTTTGTGCGATTATCGTTTTGGCTAAGTCGGCTGTGAATTTTTATGTGATGGTTTTTTTCTGTAGATTGTCACCATTTCGGTTTTATCATGTAAATCTATTATATAGTTATTGTAAAAAAAAAAATGTTTGCAAAAGAAAATTATTCTTATTAATCAGGATGTGCTTATCCCAGGCATGAAACTTTATTGAACTTTTGGTCCTCAATCCTCTTTCTATTTGTACTTGTTTTGGCTTTCAAACTGTTTTCATCTTAGCGTCATTGGTTAGTCTTGTGTGGACGAAACGATCATCTGGCGTATTTAATTTTTCAACCTGGTACCATTTGTTAGCTATTGATCGTGTGTGTTTCTGTCCTATATGTTCTCCAATGTATTTGCATTGTAGTCCTGTCACGTAATGTTGTAATTTAAATGGTATATTAAACATTTCCATACAACCGGGAAGTTAGGCAATGCCACAAAACCAAGGTTAAACCCACAATTTTTTTCTTAATATATCCTGTACCAAGTCAAGAAAATGGTCATTTATATTAGTTCATTTCTGTGTGTGTTACATTTTAATTTTGTGTTTCTTTTGTGTCATAGTTCTCCTCTAATATTTGATGTGCCTCCCTCAGGAATCCGGATTTGTTTTTTTTCTCAATCGATTTATGAATTTCGAACAGCGGTATACTACTGTGGCCTTTATTTGACTATGATATTGATTCACTTGTAGGGTCTTGTCATCGAAATTAGACACATTTATTCTAAAAGCAGTTGTTGGCATGATACGGGTTATGTCCTTCTCATATATTTTTTTATGGTATGATACTAAACATCTAACGGGAACGATTGTACTTGATTTTTATGTGATAAAAACATTATCTTTCAATCAGTTTAATTGTCGTCTGGAGTTGGAATGACATCAACTGATAGTACAAAATACTTGTTGACTGCTTCAGAAATGTTAGGCAGACAAGCAAGTTAATTTTTTTTGTAAGTAGATCAGACCTACAGTCTGCTTTTTTATGACTGCTACAGACCTATGAACAGGTCTGCTATAGACCAGACGTTTGAACAAGCCTGCTTTTGGCAAGTCGTGAGGACAGGTCTTTTCTAGACAAGATCTGTGGACAGGTTTGCACAAGACCAGACATGTGGAAAGGGCTGCCTAGACAAAATCTCTGGACAGGTCTGCCCTTGACCATACAGTGAACAGGGCTGTCCATATAAGATCTGTGAACAGGTCTGCCCTTGACCTGTTATTGAACAGGGCTATCCAGATAAGATCTGTGGACAGATCTGCCCTAGACCAGAAATTTAGACAGGGCTGCCAAGACAAGATCTGTGGACAGATCTGCCCATGACCAGACATGTGGACAGGGCTGTCTAGACAAGATATGTGGACAGGTCTGCCCTTGACCAGACGGGGGACAGGGCTGTTCAGACAAGATCTCTTGACAAGTCTGCACCTGACCAGACATGTGGACAATGCTGCTACCGACGATATTTTAGGACAAGTCTGCTACTGACCAGACATTTGGACAGATATGCTACTGACCAGACATGTGGTCAAGTCTGCTTCCTACCAGAAATGTGGACAGATATGCTACTGACCAGACATGTGGTCAAGTCTGCTACCGACCCGAAATGTGGACAGATTATGCTACTGACCAGACATTTGGACAAATCTGCTACTTACCAGACATATGGACATATGTTGTGATTGTGACTTTGTCTTCATGTCCGGAATGTCGCAAAACAGTGTAAACGTTGTTTCCCGTATTTTTGACGTAGTGTGATAGTGACGTGAGAGGCAGAGTATGGCCAAATGATTGTACTATTGGAGTGTTATACTGTGTATTTTATTAAATGTCCGTATGATACATGTAGTGTGAATAAATCGTGACTGTTATTTTCTACAAAGATGGTGTTAACTTATGATAGATAGATAGATAGATACTTTATTCTCTAAAAAACTAGATACAAGTTTACAGAGAAACATACAATATAAATAAAGACACAATAGTTAAGGTAAACAAATACAAATATGCTTATGAGATTACATTTATAGATTATAAACGCTCGGAATTCTACGTTTACAACATTGACGGAAGCGATCAGAAACGGATCTACGCAAACAGATGATTTATATTTTTATACAGACGGAATGCTTTTAAAGAGGAGAGTAAATATGAATTTAAACAATGAAAATACCGTGAATTATTCGAAAATATATTCGGGATCAAATGTAAAATACAGGACAAAACGGCACTGGAGTACTAAGGGAAGATTCACCGTTTTGAAACTGATATTGGAGTTTTAACAGATTCGACCCGATAATTTACAGAGAAGTATTAAATCGGCAAAAGTGGACGGAAAGTAATTAAACATTTTTGTCGGTGTTAGCATCAAGGATAAATGACAATCTAAGGTGCAAATTTGAAAGAAATCAACATTGTCACGTTTCATGTTTGTCTATAAATTATATTTTTCAGCATTTCATGTTGATATATAATAACCACGAGCTGGTGTGACTTACCAGAGTTTGACAGTAATGAACTTTTTGAAGGTTTCTGGATGAAATTTTCTATTTTAGTTGAACTTTTTAATTGGTCACCTAGTGATATGACTTTTTATGTGGTTACTTCACTGGAGGTAAAGCTTTATAATATGTTTCGTATTTACCACGCAGAGATCTGTATAATGTATCTGTTTTGTATTCAGCGTTGAAAATGTCGATTTGGTTATATTGAAACTGCTCAGATTTGTAGAATGAAATTGAGAAATATAACTATGTTTGAAATTCAAATCGTCCAAGAGTACGTATGTAGAGTTTAAATAAATGTAAACGAAGATTTATTAGTAAAGCTGATTACTTAGTATGCTATATAAAGGCAACAGTAGTATACCGCTGTGCAAAACTCGTTCATCGATGGCAGAAAAACAAAATCGGGGTAACAAACTAAAACTGTGGGAAACGCATTAAATATAAGAGGAGAACAACGACACAAAATTAAAATGTAACACACACAGAAATGGACTAAGCATTAGACAAAATCCGATGAGAATAACAAATATAACATCAAACCGAATACATGAATCTGGGATAGAAAAGTACCGTGACACGTCTTATAATAATGTGAATTTACACTGAAATATAAGAGAAAACAAACGCCACAACGGAAGCACCATGTTAAAATGTAACACACACAGAAATGAACTACAATATAACAATATATATATGGCCATATTCTTGACTTCGTACAGGACATTTTTTTTAAATAAGAAATTATTGGTGGGTTGAACCTGGTTGTGTGGCATGCCAAACCTCCCGCTTTTATGGCAATGTTAAATATAACATTAAAATGACAACATAACATTACAGGACTACAATAAAAATAAATGGGATAACAAATTAGACAAAGAAACACACGAATAATAGCTAACAAAAGGTACCAGGTTTAATATTCAATACACCAGAAGCGCGCCTCTTCCACACCAGACCCACCATCAAAGCCTAAATACAAAAGTTCTAAATATATATATACGGATACCCTGATGATGACATCGGATAAAAAGTTCTGACTAAAGAACCGTTAACAATTAGTGAATATTGTGGCAGGAACATTGCAGACAATCTTTAAAGTTCGTAGAAAAATCGAATTGCAATGCCGACAGTGACTTTGAGAAAAACTTTGAAATAGGCACTCAGCGTAATATGAATTTCTCAGAGTATGATATTCGGGGAAGAACGTTTCCACAAATACTGACTTTGATATACGAAATGACATTAGTTTCTTCTTGTAGCCAGAAATTGGAAGAAGACAAATATACTGTTGGTAAATTAAATGTACGTTATAATTTCGTTTATCCGAGTGAACAGTCTGTTTAATTACATCGCTAAATCATATGAATCGAAATATGAGGAACTTTGTGACGTTATTGAGGCAACTGCAGTTGAAGTTGCGAAAGTATTGGAAGAGATAGCTATCTTGGAACTTCCGCGCGTTGAAAAGTAGACAGTGGTTACTGGTGAAACAGAAGTTGTTAGCGTTAGAAAGGTGGAATTGAAATGTCAGTGACATTGTTAAAGCAACTGAAGCAGAAGTTGCACAAGTTTTGGAGCTACAGACAACTACATTGGAATGTCCGAACGTTGAACAGCAACCAGTAATCACCGGTGTGGTAGAGGCAGTTAACGTTCGAAAATAGTCATCCTTTGAGCAAAGTAAAATTCGGTTTGATACGTCTACCAGTATTGAGGCGATCAATAACGAGGAACCTAGAGTTTCAACATATACTAGATTATCGACACCAGTATATGTAAAAATGGACTTCACATATAAAAAACGTGTATATTGAAATGCCAAGTTCATCCTATTCAGAGATAGTAACGTCTATAAAACAGTTATAAATGTGATGTATGCTTCTGTATATAGAAAATGTCACCTAAAATGAACTGGAAAAAAAACGCAATATGTCTTGATTAACTTTTATATCGAGGACGAAATATTCTTGAAAAGAGGGAGAAGTGTTGTGATTGTGATTCTGTCTTCATGTCCGTTATGTCGCAAAACCAGACATGTGGGCAGGTCTTATACTGTTTCAGACCAGACCTGTGGGCAAGTCTGCTTCCAATCAGAAATGTGGACAGATCTGCTACTGAAAAGACTTGTGAACAGGTATGCTACTGACCAGACATATAGACAGATCTGCTACCGACCAGGCATGAAGACAGATCTACTACCGAACAGACATGTGGACAGTAAAATTGAGAAAGGAAATGGTGAATATGTCAAAGCGACAACCACCCGACCATAGAGCAAACAACAGCCGAAGGCAACCAATGGGTCTTCAATGTAGCGGGAATTCCCGCACCCGTAGGTGTCCTTCAGCTGGCCCCTAAAATATGCATAATAGTACAGTGATAATGGACGTCATACTAAACTCCGAATTATACACAAGAAACTAAAATTTAAAATCATACAAGACTAACAAAGGCCAGAGGCTCCTGACTTGGGACAGGCGCAAAATTGCGGCGGGGTTAAACATGTTTATGAGATCTCAACCCTCCCCCTATACCTCTAGCCAATGTAGAAAAGTAAAAGAATAACAATACGC
Organism: Mytilus edulis; assembly: GCA_019925275.1. NCBI lineage: Eukaryota > Metazoa > Mollusca > Bivalvia > Mytilida > Mytilidae > Mytilus > Mytilus edulis. Next base: position 2,194,273 of record CM034349.1, read on the forward strand.
ACATTAAAATTCAGTTCAAGAGAAGTCCGAGTCTGATGTCAAAAGATGTAACAAAAGAAAATAAATAAAATGACAATGATACATAAATAACAACAGACTACTAGCAGTTAACTGACATGCCAGCTCCAGACCTCAATTAAACTGATTGAAAGATTATGTCTTCATCATATGAATATCAGGTACAATCCCTCCCGTTAGGGGTTTAGTATCATACTATCATAAAATATATGAGAAGAACATAACCCGTGTCATGCCAACAACTGTTTTTTTAGAAATAAATGTGTTTAGTTCCGATGCAAAGACCCTATCAGTGAATCAATGTTAAAGCCAAAATATGCAATCTTTAATGACCTGACAACAGTATCGTAACTATATCCCCTTTTAATAAGTCTATTTAAAGGTTTTGTTAGTTTCTGAGGAGAATACTGACATTGTTGTGCTTTATAAAGAATATTTCCATAAAATTTTGGATGTGAAATACCTGAACGTATAAGATGTCTGCATGTTGAGTTATATTTACGAATTATTTCCTTATACCGGTGATAAAATTTAGTAAATGTTTTGACCAGTTTGTGATATCGAAAACCCTGGTGTAATAATTTTTCAGTAATACATAAATTTCTCTCGCTAAAATCTAATACATTGTTACATACACGAGCGAATCGTACAAGTTGAGATATATAAACACCATAAGATGGTGACAAGGGAACGTCACCATCTAAAAATGGATAATTAACAATAGGAAATGAAAAATCATCTCTTTTATCATAAATTTTTGTATTAAGCTTCCCGTTTATGATATAGATATCAAGATCGAGGAAAGGGCAGTGGTCATTGTTATCATTAGCTTTATTTAAAGTAAGTTCTACAGGATAAATTTCTTTAGTATACATACTGAAGTCGTCATTATTTAGAGCCAATATATCATCCAAATATCTAAAAGTATTGTTAAATTTTTGTATCAAATGTTGTTTTGATGGGTCTTTGCTAATTTTAGTCATAAATTGTAACTCATAACAATACAAAAACAGGTCCGCAATAAGTGGTGCACAGTTAGTCCCCATTGGAATTCCAATAACTTGACGATATACGGAATCTCCAAAGCGAACAAAAATGTTATCAAGTAAAAATTCAAGTGCATAAATAGTATCAAAGCATGTCCAATTGACATAGTTCTTTTGTTTATTGCTACTAAAAAATGATCTAAAAGAGTTTGAACATATGTACTCGCATTCCGACTTTTTAAATGCCCAGTTAATTAGGGATGTGAATTTTTTCTTAATAAGAATATGAGGCAAAGTGGTATATAGGGTAGAAAAATCAAAACTTTGAACAGATTCAAAATCACCAATATATGCATGCAATTTATCAAGTACTTCCAACGAGTTTTTGACACTCCAAAAGTAATTAATTCCACTATTTTCAAAGGCCTTATTTGAACAATTTATTATCAGGTTTTTTATTGTACCAAGTGTACTAGTAAGTAAAACAGACAATTTAGTAGTTGAACAATGGCTGGAAGATGAAATAAATCTATATTTGTAAGGTTTTTTGTGCAGCTTCGGAAGCCAGTACATAGTTGGGACTTTCATTGTGTTTGGTTCTGCTTGTAAAGAAGTAGCTAAAAGTTTATGTTTGTTACAGATGTCGTTTTCTGAAAATGAAGTCAGTTGGAATGTTGGTGAATTCGTGATTTCCTTTTGCAGAACCTCTATATAAAATTTACGTCAAACAATAATGATATTATTCGCAGCTTTATCAGCCGGGACAAAAACAAATTCCTTGGCTAGTTCTGTTAGTTTATTTTTGATACGCGAAATAGGGTTTTTATAGTTTTTGTTGAGGGTAAAATGTTCTTTAAAATGTTGTATTCGAATATCAACTATCTTCATTACTGAATTAAAAAAAGAGTCCAAAGATTTTTTGTCAGCTTTTTCCCGTTTTACCCATTTCAAACAGTAGGCGCGGAGTGAGTCGTTGATGATATTACGACACTCATTCCAGTTAATAGTTGACGGGGGACGATATTTAGGTCCTTTACTTAGGAATGATTTTAACTCTCGGTCGCGAACGATGTTAAGGTCTCCTGTTATAACATGGGAAATTGGTCCATAGGTGTATTCTGAATTACTGCAATTACACGACATAGGTGTATTTTCAGTGATATTTACATCTTTACACAATTGGCTATAATTAAACACATATTTTCGGGTAGATTTCTTGTAAATATAACAAATGAGAGGGAGTTCAGTATTATCAAAATATCCAGGAATTTGGTCTTTAACAGAATGGTCGTTAAAAATACCGGCAATATTTACAAAATCAAAACCTTTATTGACATACTTTATTTTAATAAAATGTTTTTTATGATCTTCAGGGCGATCAATTTTTGGAAACAGTTTAGAATAACAATATGCCATTATAATTTGGACAATTTCATACTTAGGACTGTAATATGAAATTGTGTTGCAATCCTCTAAAATTTTATTTAATTTATGTATAGGTAAAGAACAAAGCTTGGTTAACAGATAATGTCTGCCGTTTTTTTTTAAATGGAAATTAGGTCCGAAATATTTGTATGGTTGGTCCGAAATTTTTTTGATTGCGATTTTGTCTGCTACTGACCAGACATGTGGACAGATCTGCTACTGACCAGACATGTGGACATTTCTGCTACTGACCAGACATTAGGACAGATCTGCTACCGAGCAGACACGAGGACAGATCTGCTACCGAACATACATGTGAACAGATCTGCTACTGACCAGAAATGTGGACAGATCTGCTACCGACCAGATATGAGGACATATGTGCTACCGCCCAGACATATTGACAGATCTGCTACTGACCAGACATGTGGACAGATCTACTAAAGACCAGACATGTGGACATATCTGCTACCGACCAGACATAAGGACAGATCTGCTACCGACCAGACATGTGGACAAGTCTGCTACCGACCAGACATGTGGGCAGATCTGCTTCTGACCAGACATTATGACAAGTCTGATACCGACTAGACATCAGGACAGATCTGCTCCAAACCAGACATGTAGACAGATCTGCTACCAACCAGACATGTGGACAGATCTGCTACCGACCAGACATTATGACAAGTCTGATACCGACTAGACATGAGGACAGATCTGCTCCAAACCAGACATGTGGACACATCTGCTACTGACGACACATGAGGACAGATCTGCTACCGACCAGACATGTGGAAAATTCTGCTACCGACCAGACATGTGCACAGGTCTGCTCCTGACCAGACATATGGACCAGTCTGCAACTGACCAGACATTAGGACAGATCTGCTACCGAACAGACATGAGGACAGTTCTGCTCCTGACCAGACATGTGGACAAGTCTGATACCGGCCAATCATGTCGAACGATCTTCAACCGACCAGACATAAGGACAGATCTGCTCCTGACCAGACATGTGGACATATCTGCTACCGACCATAAATGTAGACACGTCTGCTCCTGACCAGACATGTGGAAAAGTCTGCTATTGACCAGGCATGTGGATATATCTGCTACCGATCAGACATGAGGACAGATCTGCTACCGACCAAACATAAGGACATATATGCTACCGACCAGACATTATGACAGATCTGATACTGACCAGACATGTAAACAGGTCTGTCTCAGACCAGACATGAGGACACATATGCTCTAGATCAGACATGTGGAAAAATCTGCTACTGTCCAGGCATGTTGAGAGATCTGTAACAGACCAGACATTGGGACAGATCTGCTACTGACAAGACATATGGACAGATCTGCTGCTGACAAGACATGTGGACAGATAGGCTACTGACCAAACATGTGGATAGATCTGCTTTTTTTCCAGAATGGCAAATATATGTGTTAAACTCTATAGACAAATAATAGACATTTTACACATTAAACATTTTTTTTTTGTCATTTTATATTTTAATATACATTTAACAATAGCTATAAAATAACACACTTGTGATAAAAAAGAACTATCATATGAGAAAGGAAAGTTTTTTTAATGAGAAGGCGTACAGAAAAGTTATCCAACACATCGGAACAATAATTTAATATCATGGTACATAAACATCATTGTCGACGTTGCTTATTTCCCATTTCTACAGTCTCGTCCTAACTTTATGCATTACGGATAGATATTTCATCGTTGTGCAGCTTGTTTGTCTTTAATTTACGATTCGGTTTTCCACAAAATATTCTAACTAAGACTGCACTGTGTTCAGATAGAAAAGGTGTTGGATAGTTATGAACAATATCGGTATATGAGAAGTCGGCAAAATATACTTGTTGTGCATATGCATGATATAGTCGCCACTTGACGTTTAGCTAGAAACAAAATCAAACAACCGGCATTATTTAATAACAGTATACTATTCCATGTACATGATGTAGAGAACTTTTTTTAATTTACATTATAAAGTACAAATGAAATCAGACTAGCTGTTAATTGCTGTGTCATTTTGGTTTCTTGTGGAAAGTTGTCTTATTGGCAATCATCTTTTTTATATCATGCATGTCAGTGTTGGATGATGCAATCAAAAACTGTTTTTATATTTCTGAGGTATCAAAACTACTGATAGTTTGTTTTACGTATCAATATATCATGTATATTGAACAAAATTCTAAAGTTGTGCGGACAATATTTTGTAGTTGCTGTGTCCCAATATTGCTGTCAGTTATACTATACATTCTATCCGGACATACACATATTGCTGATTTGCTATACGGCGAAATAGTTTTCCATAATTAAGTGCAAATATGGTCAATTTTAGTTGATTTGGTCTTTTAACTTTGTTATAAGAGTCAGCCTGATGTATTTAAAATACTGTCATTTTGTAATGAGACAATATTTCATATGAAAAGAGAACATGCTGGCAATCTACATTTATGCGGACATAATTTGTATTCCCACTGTGGTCTAATATTGCTGTCATTTGTATTATACACTACATTTTGACATAAAATATTACTAAACTATTATGAGGCTATATAGATTTACATAATACACTTGATAAAATGCATATATGGTCAGTTTTGGTTGATACAGTTCTATATGAGTTAGTCTGAGGTATCAACACTACACACATGTTGTAACATAACTTATAAAATTTTTGAATAAAAGTAGGACATGCCCCGCAATCCTAATTTATGCGGACAACATTTTGTTGTCATTGTGTTCTAATATTGCTGTCATTTGTATTATACATTCTATCCTGACATAAAAACCTTGCTGATTTTTTTGCGGCTGTATAAATTTATATAATAAAGTGCAAATATAATCATTTTTTGGTTGAAGTGGTCCAACAATTTTGTTGTACATGCAAGCTTGAAGTATCAAACTAAAAATCCCAGAGTTTTATATGCAGTTAATAAAGACCTGGATAAAAGTAAAAGAAAAAACTATACAAAAGCCTACATTGTTTTGGGAAATAAGAAAACAAATAATATGGGGCAATAAATATATTAACATCAAAAATAAATGTTTACTGTTTAAAAACTGGATACAAAGCAACATTCTGACTATAAATGACTTATTAAATAAAGATGGAAATATATCTTCAGACATCATACTAAGAAAACTAAAAAATAAGGAAAACTGGATAGCTGAGCTCACAAAACTGAAGAAAGATATTCCAAAACAGTGGCCCAATATCATCAAAAATTCACCTTCTAAACATACACAAGTCAATATAAATATAAAAGAAAATCTGAACATCATAAACAAAAAGCCTATTCAAACCCTAAATAACCATGATATTTATAACTTCTTACTTGAAACAAGGGAAATCCAAACACCTATTGGCTTTTTAAAATGGAAATCATACTTTACACTAGAAAATACTTATCTAGCATATGAAACATTGAAATTTATCTTTACATTTTTAGATGATAATAGATATAAAATATTTAGATGGAAACTACTTCATCATATACTTCCCTGTAATCAACTATTAAAACAATAGCATATAGTAGAAACAGATACCTGCTTACACTGTAAACAAATAAAGAATTATGAACACTTCTTCCTCAAATGTTCATATTTTGAATTATTCTGGGAAAAAGTACAACAAATTCTTAAGAAATTAAATATTGGAAGACATGTTATCAATCTAAAAAGCATTGCTTTGGGATATAAAACACATAATAAAGAGTACTATGAACTTAATTTACTTTGAACTATTATCAGTTACAAAATATATAAAGTATACTATATGTCTGACAAAAAAATAAAAGTTATACAACCACTCAAAATATTAAGACAAGAGATCAGAACTTTTATTGAAATAAGAAACTTTTTAGGATATAAAATTGACAGACTATTAAAGCAATTTAATGAACTGAATGTCTGACTCATTCACCTAAATACAGAGATTATACTGTAATTTTCTTCAAACATTGCACAAGTATAATTACCTGTTTATGTATATACATGTAAATATTTGAAATATTGAGATTATACTGAAACTTTTCTTCAAACACTGCACAGGTATAACTACCTGTTTATGTATGTGCATGCAAATTATAGTGTTTATCAATTGTGAGTTGAGATTTGACTGTATTTTCATACAAAAGTCAACAGTTGTTTTATATGTATTTGTTATGTTTTCATGGTTATTACTTGTACTATATATTATTCGTCTCTTTTTTGTTGTTGTCCACTCATATTTTTTTATACTAGTTTAACGTTATCCAAGACATAACGTTACAATCTATAATCTGACATTAGAACACTCAGAAAATGAAAATTACTTTCAATTGATAAAATAGAATCCGGTTTTACTGTAGTTATATTTGGTAAACATGTAAAACGCATTTGCATATCAATCGAATACTCACAACAGAAAAAGATAACGGCATATCAATAATCCTTTCAAAACAAATATTTTGGAAACATTTCCTTGAATAAAAGCACTAATTAGTTTATATTCCAGATATATGCCCTGCACGTGTTATCTACCTTCTTTGTAAACAAAGATACTAGTATAGAAAATCATTCAGGCGAAAACATGAATAATATCCGGATCAATAAAAATTTGTGTACTAACATAATTAACCATAATAGATGTTCTATACTAATGTTAACGAGGCCGGGATAAGGTACCGGTAATTGATGTATATATTAACAAATGTAAATATGTTAATAAAACTGTAACGTATCAATATTTCGAATAAAAAGAGGACATACTGGCAATTTAAATTAATGCTAACAACATAAGGGGGTCTTAACCTTATTACATAAAGGAGGGCAAAGGGAAAATATAAAAAATTGAAGACTTTCCTTAATTGTGATTATAAAATTATTGCAAAGATTTTATCTGAAAGACTTAAAATAGTATTGCCTAAAATTATTCATACCGATCAGAAGGGGCTTGTTAAAAGTAGGAATATAAGCGAGGCTAACCGAATGATTCAGGACATTATAGAATATATTGACAACGAAGATGAAGAAGGAATTATCTTATTTTTGGATCAACAAAAAGCGTTTGATAGGTTTGAATGGGAATGGATAGATTTTGTATTGGAGAAATTTGAATTTGGTGAGAAATTTAGAGCATGGATAAAGATGCTATTATACAATGCTACTACGTGTATCAAAACTAATGGGTTTGTATCAAGATACTTTTCGATTACTCGCTCCGCTAGGCAAGGGTGTCCAATAGCGCCTCTCTTGCATACCACACAAGCTGAACCCATGGCATGTGCGATTAGGGGAGACATTAAAATAGAAGAATTAAAATTACCAGGAGGGGGAGGGAACTTTATAGATACCAAATTATGCATGTTTGCAGATGACACCCAGGTATTTAATAAAAATGAAAAATCTGTAAAAAATACTTTTGAAATTTTGTCCTTATACGAAAAAGTTTCGGGTTCTGAAATAAACCATGACAAAACAAAAGGCTTACTATTAGGGGCTTCTAAAAGAAAACGATTTAAATTTGATAAAATCAAATGGATCACATGCAATGTTAAAACATTAGGGGTGTGCCATGGTTATGAAATAGATGACGATAAAATTTGGAGAAAAATTGTAGAAAAAGTGAAAAATTGTATACATGTATGGAAAAGTAGGAAGCTTACATTTAAAGGTAAAACACTTATAGTAAAAAAATATGATACTTTCTCTTTGTTCTTACGAGATCGAAATACGAGGAATTCCGGATAAATACACTAAAGATCTAAATAATATGATTTGGAACTTTATATGGGACGGAAAAGTGAACCAGGTAGATAGAAATGTCTGCTGTTTGGATGAAATAAAAAAGGGATGGGAATGGTAAGTATAGATACGTTTATAAAAAGTAAACAAACAAAACTTGTATATCGTTTAGTTCAGGAGCCTTTGGGAAGCTGGAATGCGATCGGTAAGTATTGGCTTCGGAAATTTGACGAAAAATATAATGATGCCTTTTTGTATGTAAATGTTCAAGTTTAAATGGTTTAGATATGAACTCACTACCATAATTGTATCAGAAAATTATAGATACGTGGTCAGGATTCATTCAAAAGGTTGATTCACCTCCATATAAAAGTGCTATTTTAAATACGAGGATATTTGGAAACTCGTCTATTCGTTTCAAAAATAAACCATTGTTTTACTTTTCTTTTTTAAAAAGCGGTATCACAACTATCCACGATATTTGGAATTCAGAAACTACAGATTTTATTAGCTGTAATGAAATTTATAGGAAGCTGATTGATCGGCGAAATTGTATTTCCGAATTTTTAAAAATAAAACAGGCAATTCCTAAATATTTCGTGCAAATTTTGAAATCTTGCAGAAACCAGAATTTGCATTATGAAAGTAAATAAAAGATATCAAATGACCTTGAGATCATTAACTTAAACAACCAAAAAATCAAACCATCAAAGTTAAAACTCAATTATATTCGTACGGTTTTAAATAAAGATGTATTTGATAATGTCAAATTAAGTGGGAGGAAATATTTGGACTAAAAATATACCTTGGGAAAATATGTGGTCAGGATTGAAATATTTGAAAATTGAAAATAAAGTAAAAGAATTCCAATGGAGATCCTTGCACAATATTTTATATACTGAAGAAAGATTAAAAAAAATGAAGATATCAAATGGAAAATGTCACATTTGTCAAAATGACAATAATATAGAAACCCTGCAACACTTTTTTTTCAGTTGTTGTACATCACAGTTAATTTTAAAAAACCTCCAAGAAATACTGATCAAATCAAACATAGGAATAAACAATCCGTTTGGTGAAAACACGGGAGAACTAAAATATGATAATTTTTAAACATAATTATCTTATATTTTAAATGGACACTATGGAAAATTAGGAAGTCAATAAAATTTAACAAAACGCCTAAAACACCACAAGATATTTATCAAATTTGGAAACAAAACTTGAAAATTAATCTTAAATTTGTTCTTCTTTTGAAAGGCGTTGATATCATTGATAAAAAAAATTGGAGTCTGTAATAAAGAAAATTTAGACATTTAATATAGTATAATATAGTTTGATTCAAAGTACATTTTTTATGGTTTATAGTATTAGAATATCGATTGTTTCAATTTATATAAACATAAAAAAAATTAATAAAAAAGTATTAGCTTATCATGTTTACTGTAGTAAATGCAAATCTTTTATGTGGGTATCTTATACTTTTTTACTTACTATTTTGTATTAAAGTATAGAACTGTTAGATGCTTCTAACATTATATGGTTATATTTTTTACACTAAATGTAAATCCAAGGTTAAAAGTGGACTACTTTTTTTAATGGCTTCTTTTTCCCCTGGATAGATGGTTTTACTTTGTAAACAGGGACCCTTAGTCTGATCCTGGACGACTAAGGTAATTGTACACAGGAAATATGTAGGAATAAAACGTTTATATGTCTTTAAAAAAATTGATGCTAACAATATTTTGGATTCACATTGTGTTCCAATATTGCTCTCATTTGTATTATACAATAAATCTTTCTCGTCATGTTATAACTGGGGATCTAAACATAATTCAACATGAAAAAAATCTCCTGAAGGTGATTTCTCGTCGTCCTAAGTTTAGAGAACCCCAACACATCAATTGGAACCATAACTTCAAAATAATTATTGATTCCATTGAGGACTACGCAAGAGCATGGGCTAAGCCGGAAGAAGTTGACCTGGACACTTATTAGAATGGGTAAAAACTATCAGGTCTCTGACAAACGTCGCATTCTCAAGTTGAAAAACTGTGTGAACGATCGACCAAAGTCCGTTTTCAGAGACAAAGAGGCCATGGAATGTCTATCATCTCTTCGTGATAAGTATGTTGTTGTTCTTGTGGACAAAGCTTCAAATAATATTGTAAATCGTATTACTACGAATTTCTGGTAAAAGCATTAGGTATAAATGAGCAATAAGGTAATCCCACATGCAAAGACATATCATTTGACAAGGATGAGATTTTAGCAAATCATAAGTCCTTCATGGCTTCAATAAACATTGCATTGAACACAAAATCGGAGGATTTACCTTGTATGTATTGGATACCAAAGCTTCATAAAATTCTGTACAAACAACGGTATATTGCTGGCTCATCTTCATGTACCACTAAAGAATTGTCCATTAGATTGACTAAAATTCTGTCCGCAGTGAAAGAGGGTCTTCAGAAATACTTTGAAACTGTTTACTCGCGTAGTGGTATTAACCATATGTGGATTCTTAAAAATTCTAAAGAACTTCTAGACAATTTTAAATCTCGGTCTTTTTCCGACATTTGTTCTATCAAAACTGTATACCACTATTCCAAATGTGAAACTGAAAATCGCCGAAAAGAAATAATCCTTTTAACATAAAAATGGTAGCATGCGCTATACATTTATTATTTTGGGAAATCATAGGGCATATTTCGTTAATAGTGACAAACAAAAAGGTAAAACATGCTACACAGAAGAACAAGTGATCAGTATGCTGGAGTTTCTTATCGACAACACATTTGTTGAGTTTGGAGGTAGACTTTTGTCAACAAATTGTCGGCATTCCAATGGGAACAAACTGTGCGCCTCCTCTTGTCGACCTCTTCTTAATTTCATATGAATCGGAGTTCCTTCAACTACTTGTCAAAAGCAAGAGGATCAAAGAAGCCAGATTATGTATTTTTTACTTTCAGATATATATTGATGATGTTCTTTCCATAAACAATTCGAACTTTTCTGAGTGGGTTCTATTAATATATCCCCCAGAACTAGAAATTAAAGAAACAACAGACACGGCTTCCCCCACCTCATATTTAGACGTATATCTCGAATTTGACTTACACAGTAATGTCAGTACCAGAATCTATGACAAACGAGACGATTTTAATTTTGAAATTATAAATTTTCCCCACCTTAGTAGCAATATACCAACTTCACCTGCATATGGGATATATATTTCCCAGCTTATTCGATATTCAAGAGCTTGTAGCTCCTATTCATACTTTGTAAAACGTCAACAGTGTCTAAGTAGAAAGTTGATGAACCAGGGGTATATCAAAGAACGTCTCGTCTTTTTTCTTAAAACGTTCATCGGAAGGTACCAAGACCTTGTTTATAAATATTCAGTATCAACTTCACAAATAATACATGATGGTCTTGGTGTATAGATTATGTGTACTGATATTATTTATCAACTTCACAACGTGTTTTATTGTTATTTCATTTGTCTTTGTTCTATTATTAATATTACTTTAACTGTTGGATTGTTTTATGTGATATATAACGTGGCTCGGTACTTAAACATCCCGTCAATGTGTTTGTACTAACTTTCATTTTCTGCTGGTTTGTTTTGTATATGCGACTTTGTGTGTTTCTTTGGTTCTTATAACGTGACTCTGTACTTTAATAGATCCCGTCAGTATAATATTGTTCTATTTTATGTCATTATGATATATTTCTATTATGAATTAGAAAATACGTTGAACCACAAACGTCAAAATTATTCAATCGCGTAGTGGCATGAACTATTTGTGACTTCTTATAAATTCTATATAACTTTTGGACTATTTTGAATCTCTGTCTATTTCTGAAATTAATTCATACGTACTTTTGATTTTTTAACCCTGAATGCTAACATTGCCATTGTGAAATTTTAAAATTGTTTGTATATACATTGAACGACAAATATGTGTGAAGTATAAAAAAATTTGACGTCGCACACGCCAATCAATGAATGTGTTTGTAGATAGATTTGTTGAGCTCTGTTAAGTTGTTTCTTTTTAAAATTGTTACACGATGATGACTGCTGTTCCCGTATTTTGACTATTTTATTTTTTATGTCTGTTTAGTTCACACATCATTGTAAATATAACGGAATTTGATGAGACTGTCATCAAAGGGAGAAGTTTAGCGCTATAAAACCAGGTTTAATCAACAACTTTCTACATTCAAAATGCCTGTACCAAGTCTTGAATATGACAGTTCCTGTCCATTGGTTTTTGATGTGTTTTATAATTTGATTTTGCCATGTGATTATGGACTTTCCGAATAGATTTTCCTCTGAGTTCAGTATTTTTGTGATTTTACTTTTTCCTGACATAAACTATTACTGAATTATTATGCGGCTATATAGATTTTTGAATAATGCATTGCAAATATGGTCAGTTTTGGTTGATACACTCAAATAATTTTGTTATATACAACAATTATTTGAATACTTTGAAGACACTTATATATAAGTCATCCTCATGTTTCAAAACTTTACTAATATTGTATTACTTATCAATAAATTGAAGAAAGAAGGACATGTAGTACGGTGACAGCAAACAAAATTATTTCAGATTTAATCGTCAAACATACTATGTGGATATTATTATATATCATTGGAATCGTAAAAATTAGTACTTTTTGAAATATGCTTTGCATCAAATAAGGTCACAGATCAAATTCTGTTATTATTGTGTTTCTCCATATTTTCCGAAGTTACATTTCAGATACACACATTTTTTCAAATCAATTATTAATGTAATTACTCTATCAACAAATCAACGCACATTCTGTTAAAGTTACAGTAGTTATGTTGCCGGCTGACATTCAACCTCAGCAATTAATGATAAACATCAATTTTACCTGAAGCCTACAATTATGAATGCGTATTTTACAAACGTTAATTCATGTAATTCATTCAAACTTAAGACCACTCAATACCTCGAAAGTAGTAGCAATAAAAAAATCCAATCAAACAGAATTAAACCAGGAGTATCTTCTGTCAAGGATCATGATTGGATATATCGACATACTGATGGCCCTTAACAGGACCAAAGCTTCCAACGTGTAAGGAATTGTTGTGAACAATAGTTATCAAAGGTACTAGGATTATAACACATGGATTTTTTTATGGATATTTTCCTTCACATGAAAACACAAGATCCTGCAAGAATTCTGCTGACATATGCCCTTTAAAATACACGGGGTGTAATCAATTATTGAACTCACACCAACCGTATTCTAAAGGTGAGGGAATAGGGGTTAAGCAATGTGTAATGCGGTTCAAATTTCAGTTTGTAATGAAGCACGTAAACATGCTGATTCAGTGCCGCTTCGAATTCACAAAGAGGTAACCTGACTAAGCTTACATCTTTGTTTTTGGCAAGTTTGACGCGCATTTTATAAATACCATGATTGAATGATTTAAAGATATTTTTCTGATCATAAAGCTTCGAAATTAATGTCATGCCTAAACAAGGGTTTCATCTTTGTATATAAAAGCATATCGAGTATGTAAACTAGCATTCACATTCAGTAATTTGTACGGTTGGTTACAAAACAATAATGTAACATTAAGATGACGATCTCAAAGAAGTGACCAATTACCAGCAATTGACAGCAAAATGTCTTCTGCTTCAAGGAACATATCACTTTATTTGAATGTAAATGATACAGCATTTGCCTTTTTAGTTATATGTATCTATAAGAGGTTGCATATGAGCTTCAAATAGCTCCGTCATATGAGCGTTAGGACTTGTGTTTGACTTGAATTGCTTCCAATATAAATGAATTTGATAGTATTGATTAAGGTAGCAAAATACAAAGATTTTTTCACTCCCAATCAGACAACTTTAAACTGATGTAATTCATTTCATCCTTCTTTATATTTTATAAATGAGGTACCAAAAGAGAGAAGAAGGATTAATCTTTCAAATTGTGATAATTTCATTATGACATAATTATTACATAATCAATTGTTATGTAATAAGTTGCTATATTGTGATGTCCACACTTAAATGAATTTAGCGTCTTTGTTCTTCATAGCATCCCGAAATATTTTATATATTCGTGTACAACACAGCTTGACCTCCAAGACTGTGTCTCAGATTTCTAAAAACATCAATAGAACAATTTTATACCCAATTGAATTAAGTGATCTCTTATGAATTGATGTTGCAAACTTTAACGAAGATTTATGAGAGAATGAAATAATATAGGAAAAATCTGAAAAACAGTTTTGGAGGTCAAACTATGTTGTACAAGAATCTATAAAATATTTTGGGATGCTTTGATTAACAAAGAAGCTAACTTCATTCAAGTATGGACATCGCAATATAGCAATTAGTTACATAACAATCAATTATGTAATAATTATGTCATAATGAAATTATCACAATTTGAAAGATTAATCTGTCTTCTTTCTTTTGGTACCTTATTTATAAAAAATTAAAGAAGTATGAGTGGAATTACATCAGTTTAAAGATGTCTGATTGGGCATGATAAATCTGTGTATTGTGCTACCTTAATAAAAGAAGGACGAAAGATACCAAAGTGACAGTCAAACTCATAACTCTAAAACAAACTGACAACGCCATGGCTAAAAATAAAAAAGACAAACAAACAACAGCACACATGACACAACATAGAAAACTAAAGAATAAACAACACGAACCCCACCAAAACACTAAGGGGGATCTCAGGTGCTGCTCCGGAAGGGTAAGCAGATCCTGCTCCACATGTGGCACCCGTCGTGTTGCTTATGTGATAAAAAATCCGGTAAAAAGTCTAATTCGGTAGGTCACATTCATAAAAGGGAAGGGGATTGTAGTTACGACGTAAGGAAAGTATCCGATATCATTTGTGAAACGGTTATTCCATAACGGTCAACCAACTCGTGATGGCGTCCGTAAAATTTACGAAGGGATGATTTCAACTTTTAATAAAGGTATGCAATATTATATACATGATGATTATTTACATTTTGCGAAAGCAATTGATGAAATTGAATTTAAATGTTCTCTATTAAATGCAAAACATTTGTAGTGTTTTAACTTTTACAAAAACTCCTTAATAACGGGTTCATTTTGCTAAACTTAATTTGGAATCGTAAAAGAATATGGTGTTACAACAATGTATATAATAAAATAATCATATCAAGGATGTTCTTATACAATGTAGACCTCAACGCATGCTCAAAACTGTTTAAAGTCGATTTTTCTTTCAAGTAAATTAACGTACTTTAAAGCCAATTTTACAAAACTTGAATCTTACGATTTTGTGACGACAAGTAAAAATGTTAAGCTTAACTTTTGAAATACTAAAACTGTGATATATATCCGTATAGTCCGAGTGACAACTAAACTCTTTGAATAAGTGACTTTTCCTTACTCGGTCACCGTACTAACGTTGGCACTCTAAATGTGGGTGGACAACATTTTGTAGTTAATCCAATATTGCTGTCATTTCTATTATACAAATTATCCTGACATAAAAATATTGAGGGGAGGCTTTATAAATTTACATACTAAAGTGCAAATATGGTTTGGACGAATTAGAACTTGATATGTATAAAAATATATGTTAAATGCCTGGTAGTATTGTAACAATTCAAAATCGTTTTTAAATTTATAAAATGGCAGATCACGGATACATTTGTACTACAAGCAAGCTTTTATTGGTACTTTAGTGAGAACTGGTTTCAAAGTAAATGTGTATCAGTAGCAACCTGTTTCCACGTTAACTAGATTGTGAATCTAGGACTGGTCAGAGCAGTCCAATCATGTCAAGTTAGGGTTAAGTTTGACCAGTCAAAATGACAAGTTAGGACTGCACCACTCTGTAGTCATTTGATTATTAATGTCTTAATGTCAATGTGTGAATTGCTGTGTGATTGTTTTCTACATTATCTAGATTTATAGGGGAGGGTTGGGATCTAAAACAAAAACGTGTTAAACCCAGATGCATTTTTTCGTCTGCGTCAAGTCAGAAGCCTCTTGCCTTTGTTAGTCATGCACGATTTTTAGTTTTAGTTCATTTATATATTACAGAGTTTACTATGACGTCCATTATTACTTAACAAGTACACAATTTATTTGTTTCGGGGACAGGTGAAGCACGTCTCTGTATGAGGGATGTTTTGTCTCTGTATTAAAGACTTATTGGTTGCTTTCATTCTTAATTCTGTAATTTCACTCTGTTAATATCAAGATATTTGCAGCACTCGATGTTCATTCGATAAACGTTTGGATAGTGTCAACAGCAATACCAGCAGTACACATATTACTAAATTACATAAACATCAATAACTGATATCTGAATCAAGATTAGAATTGCATAGTTTCAAAGGCATCCTGGGATACAATTGTAACCGCAATGCTTACTCTGATCAAAAATATGGGAGTACAACCTTGACGTTATTTAACCCATAATTTCTACAGATTGTAGTTTCAATTACTGTTACTTTAACTGTCATTTTTTCAGGTTTATGGTATTTGGTTCATAACAATTAATTAATCGTAATTGTTATAAGGTGTTTAGATATTGTTATTTCATTTCATATTACTTTTTTTGTGATCTTGCAGGTTACTGCAAAGGTGATCGATCAAATGTTTAGACTTCTCCTGATTTGGTATGTACAATTTAATACGGATTATATTTAATCATTTTGCATGTTTAAATATAAAATGGTAATGGTTTGCCTTTAATGTAAAAAGATAGAAGTTTTTTTTTAATAGTGTATGTGTTTCCTTACATTAATTTAACTCATGTGGCATTGATATGTTACATAAAAAATTATAAAAACGTTTGCCGTACAAAGTGAGCTTCTGTCGCCTTGTATGTACGTTAACTAAAGATTAACTAGTAGTCGGCTAATAATGATTAGAATAAGAAGATATAATATAACATTCAAAGACAAAACTATTTCGTCATTGTGATATTGTACCATGCTAATCTTTGTATTCTTTCCTTTCATTAATGGTATATGTTTTTTGTCGATATGTCCCTTTGTCTTCCTTAGATACATATGACGTGGCTCTGTACTTATACATCCTATTATTATGATATTGTGAATTTGCAAATTTGTTATTCTTGTCCTTCTTTTTTGCTGATGTGCTCTGTATATGTATATGCCTTTTTGTGCTTCTTTTTTACATATTTGGTTTTTTTTTCGTAGTGATTGTGATTATATCACGGCGTTGACTGTTGTACCCTTATTTTGACATTTTTACAAATTATGTTTGATGGTTTTGATTATACATCGTTGTCAATATAACGGAAATTGGTCCGACTGTTATACAAGTGAGACGTTTAAGTAGCTTTACGGTAGATTGGTCGTCTAAATTAAAATAAATCGAATAGTTTAATGATTTATAAAATTGTAGTTTATATCATGCTTTTAAAAAACTACAAAAACAGAATTGATCACAGGGCTTTTTTTCACGCTACAGGTTGTGCAAAATTGATAGATTTTGTATAGATTATACATTGAGAACCCAATTTGTCGACTTAAAAGAAAAAACACCATAGCATTTTGAAATAAACATTGAAAACATAGCTCAAATAATATGTTTTCAGATAAGGAAGGAAAATGGTGCCACATAACTCCTTTTCTTGATACATAATAAAATAGATAAAATCTTAACAAATTCGATGTTGACCTTTGTAGCTTTTTTTATGTGAACGGTTGTAACTGTCGAAACCATAAGCTGCACCTAAAATGTCTCAATTGTTTTGTCATCTCAATTTTGTTCTTAGTCTAATTATCTGATTTTGTTAAAAAAAAATTATGAGGTAGGCAATTTAACAAATAAATCCATTTTTGTTGTCGTAGCAAATTAAACCTAGTTTTTAAATCACATTTCTGTCTATATGCTTCTAATCCATGTGGCACTAGCACATTAACTTTCAAAGCTATATTTCACAGTGTCGTAATCAGAACTACTTTATGCCTCACATAGGTGAATTATGGTTTAAGGTCTGTGCGTCCGTTTGTTCGTCCGTCCGATCGTTCATCCGTATGTCCCATTTCAGATTCAAGTTTTTGGTCGAGGTGGTTTTTTATTAAGTTGAAGTCTAATCAACTTGAAACTTAGTACACATTTTCCCTTTGATATTTAATGGCACATTACAGTTTTGACTAAAATTTCACGGTCAACTTAACTTTGCGAATAGGACATCCGGATACTCTGAACAAATGTTTGATCTTTTTGAGGAAAGTGCTTAGTGTATTCCAGTGACTTTTCTAAAACGAGGGAAAATATTTCAACTCTTTTTTTTCAAAGAATCTAGGAACTAGGATAAATGAATTAGGCTTGACAGTTCCCTTTGTAACTCAACATATGCCCTCAAGTCTTACCAAAGAGGAAATTCTGGATAGCTATATGTCTGTGTTATGTTCTTTTGGAATATCAATCAAAGATCAAGAACTGGATCTTTCCATCACTGTATTGGATGCATAACCTACATAAGTATCTTTAAAACCAATGGTATATTGCTGCGTCTACCGACGAAATATCTTTCTTAATTATTAACATCTTTTTTATCAGCCATTAAAACTATGCTTAA
Source organism: Mytilus edulis (assembly GCA_019925275.1). Taxonomy (NCBI): domain Eukaryota; kingdom Metazoa; phylum Mollusca; class Bivalvia; order Mytilida; family Mytilidae; genus Mytilus; species Mytilus edulis. The sequence continues at coordinate 2,213,068 of CM034349.1, forward strand.
ATTTATTGTCAAACTGCTTATTCTGGAGATTAATATTAAACAAACATTTATAGATCTTTAAGAGTACATATCAAATCAAATCAAAGTTTGATTTATTGTCGATACATAGTAAACAAAGTAACACAAGCTCTAGTGAACTTTTAAAATCGTCATTATAATAAATTACACACAAGCAAATAACATGCAAACAAAACACACATATAAAGACAAACATGCATACATTACAGCATGATATTAAAAGCACATGCATGACATAAGCAATAAAATAATACTGTTCATGCATATAAAATATAAAATCATAGCTACTGTAAATTCAGAAATTATTGTGTGCATTTATTATTGCGATTTTGTCATTCTGGACTAACATGCGAATTTTTGCGATATTGAGAAAAATCGGATTAAAGTCATATACTTAATTTCAAAATGCCAGTTTAAATTATTGCGATTTTAACCCAGTCGCAAAATGAATATTTGCAATAACAAAAACATCGCAATAATTAAACCGGAGAGCTCTTTCCTATATTTTTTTGCATATTTTGTTCACTACAGAAACGCCAAATTACCGGACAATAATTAAAATTTTAAAGAATGAAAGAGTAGTAAGCTGTAAGACGTCTTTTAGTTCAAAATCTATCATTACGCCAATGAGTTTAACATCTTCATTACATGAAATTGAATTGCCTTCTAAGATAAAAGTTAAATTATAATTTTTCCCAAGGGCAATGGCCTGGAACTTATCTGGATTTGCTTTCATTAAATTTTGTGAAAGACATTATAATAATTTTTTCACTGTCGTTGTCAAGTGTTTTTTACTAAATTATCTACATTATTGTCACAGTAAGCTCGTTTATGATATTTTGAAATAACTGTCAGCACACTTACAGGAAGGTAATTACCTTTTTCAAGGGTGTTGTTCTTTTTGAAAATTAGGGCTAGTTGGGCAGATTTACGTTTTTCTCGGAAGACTGAGAAAAGATTTATTAATTAACAATTTAATTGGACTTGCAATAGCTGAGTGTACCAGCTTAATGATTTTAGAAGAAATACCATCGTACCCTGAAGTCTTTTTTACATTTAACTTGTGTATCTGTTTGTTTACAAAAGCATCTGTTACTTGTGTAAAAACTAGTTCTTCTTTATTTATTCTTTTCGTCTCCATTTGTTTAATGTTTGGATGGTTTTTGTCAATTTTTTATATTACTGTCTCCAATGTTTTGAGCAACATTTACAAAGAAATTGTAAAATATTTCACAGACTTCCTGAGGTTCAATGACTATTTTATCATTTTCACACAGAATTATGCTGTCATTTGTTCTTATACCTTTATTTGGTAAAAATGGTTTAATTGTTGGTAAATAAAATTGTTGATTTTGATCAACCAGACATTCTTTCAACAAAATATGTTTTTATAGAAGTTGTCTTCATTTTTGTTATAAGATTTCTTTGTTTTCTATACATTTCCCTGTTTGTATCAGTTTTACATTTCTGGAAATTTTTATAATGCATTCTTTTTTTATAAATTGCCTTTCTTAAGTTCTTATTCATGTAAGGTGCAGGTGGTACAATTGGTTTCCTCTTTTTCATTGGAATATGTTTGTCAACAACAATAAGAAATTCTTTCTCAAAATTTGCATATGCATTGTCTACATCATTTGTAGCTGTAATATGCTTTGCAATCTCTAATGACTTCAAACCTTTAATAAATCCTTAAAACCTCTGTACTAGATAAGATATCTCTTAAATTAAGGGATATGTCATTTAAGTTGGAAGGAAATGACATTATGGACATTACTAGTCTAAGACCACAACAGAATTATGTAATGTTTTGACCCTTTATGTTTATTGTCATCAATTTGGAAAAAGGAATAAGTAAAATTCGGGAGTCGCTCTGTGCAGTTGTTACAATAAAAGCAATCACCACATGGGGATTAGATGTTATACTCTTATGATGACAGTATTGTGCATTTCAAATGAGTCATACTGATCGCAAAATCACAATGTAATGCTTTCTGATTTGACCGTACTGTTTTGCAGTTAGTCCATGGGTGCTTTATTGGTCGAGGATTATAATGGACGTCACCGCTTAGAGAAAGTGTTAAAACCAGATAGTAGTGAGATGGGTTGTCTATTTTTCTGTACTGCAAAGTTGTTTTTGTAGGTCGACCATTTTTGTTGTGAGTAGTAATCAAGTTTGCGTTTGATGGACAGTGTTTACCAATAAATAAATCATATTTGCATTCACTAGATACTTCCGTGCATGCATATAGCCCAATATCTGCTGGTTTGACATCATTTACAGGACTTTAAAACGGGTTGGTTGTAAACGTATAAATATTGATATAAGTAGAAGAGCTGTTTTGAGTCCACCTTTCCCAGTCGCCATCTTTTCTTTTTTTTATAACATACAGTCTAAGACTCTTTTAGCTTGCAATAGTATTACAACTTTTCACTTTTCTACACTTAAGACAAGTATTCTCTATTTCAAACCAAAGACAATTTGAAAGGGTTGGTATTGCTTTGTTTCACACAAAGTACCAACGTAGATACATGTAGTTTGACTTAGGTTAATTAAAACTTACTTTGTAAAGAATCACTCTCATTCAAACAAAAATTTCCTAAAAATGACCATTATCAAGATGATTGATTTCTTGATTGACAACATATTTGTTACGCTTGGAGGACGTGTTTTTCAACACAATGTCGGCATTCCGATGGGTACCAACTGTGCACCTCTTCTTGCCGACTTGTTCCTTGTATAATAATTTATGCTATGTTCACACAAGAATTCGAACTTATTAGAAAGAAGGTTAGAATTAATCAATATTCTTAAAATTTACTTTCCGCTATATAGATGAAGCTTTGTCACCAAATTTGGTGACTATGTATTTTTCATTTTTAGCCATGGTTTTTCAGTTTATTTTATATTTATAAGTTTGACTGCTCATCTGGTATCTTTCACCCCCTCCCCCCCCCCCCCCCCACACACACACACACTTTTCTTCTGAACGCATCTATCACATCGACTTGGAGATAAAGGATACAACAGATCCAGTTAATATATTGAGATTGGAAGTGCTGAATGTGTCAAAGAGACGACAACCCGATCAAAGAGCATCGACAGCCGAATACCACCAATGGGTCTTCAGTGCAGGGAGAAACTGCCGCATCCGGAGGCGTCCATTAGCTGGTCCCTAAACAAAAATGTGTACTAGTTCAGTGATTATGAACGGCATACTGAAATCCGAAATATTTAAAGAAATTAAAATTAAAAATCATTTTAACTATTTGATTTTATTGCTTTGTCTCTTTTTAGTTATATATGATCTCATTTTTTTTCTTCTTTCTATTTTTACATTTTACAAATTGTATGTCTTTTTTCTCTATTTCATGTTAGTGACACAGTAATTTATAATATATAATGCAGCATTGTTGGTGTATTCTGGTTACAATTTGAATTCTTCTCAGACTTGGCAGGTGAGATCAGACATCTCAAAGATATTTTCACATTCACACACTTTAAGTACACAGCTGTATGGGTTTATTTTTGGTTTTCTTTTATGCATTTAACAAAACACATATTTTTGTTTTTTTTAAATAGAAATATCACTTGAAAATGAGTAATAATAGTATAAAATTTCTCTCATACAACTGTCAAGGTCTTAATTCAATAGAGAAGCGAAGAGATGTTTTTGATTATCTTAAAAACAATTAAAGCGATAAATGTACTTTCTGCAATGCAGTTACTGAAGATATTGAACACATATTTTGGACATGCCATAAAATAGCAGATCTGTGGATAAGACTCATGGACTGGTTTTATAACCAAACACAAATAACTATTCCATTTAACATGGATATTATTTTTTTTGGAAATTTAGGAAAAACAGAAAATAATAAAATAAAAAACTTAATAATACTTTTATCAAAAATTCTTTATCTATAGAACAAAACTGTGTGAAAATCAAGTAAATTTTGCAGGGCTGAAAAACTATCTAAAAGAAAATCTAAAACTAGAAAAGAATATATTTTTTAACACAAGGCCTCTTCACATTGCCAATCTCTACTGGGACCCCTGGCTTCCATTATTAGAATAATTTACACTTAGGCAACTTAATTAGCATTACCCTATGTAATGTTATTGTGTATTTTATTTCAGCCTTCTCACTCCAACATAATGTTGTTATATAGTATACTGTTATATGTTGTTTATTGTTTATTGTCTTTTGTTCTTGTTTTTTGTGCCTAAAATGCATATACATTTTTTTATATCTGTTGTGTGTTTGTATGAATTATTTACCAGAGAAAAACAACTTTGCCAAATTTATTTAATGTTGTATCTTAAGAAAAAAAATACTGCTGCCAAATTCCGAATTTCAAGGACTTTTTATTTTTTATTTTTATTTTTTTTCTCTAGTTTTTATTTTTTTATTTTTTTTTTTTTTTGCATTTGTGTTTTATTTATTTATTATTTTCTCTTCTTTTCTCACTTTGTCTCTTAAATAAAATTCTCACTTTATTGATCAATATTGAAATAATTGATCGACAATGATATATTGTATATATATTTTATAATTTTGAATACTAACAATTACAAACAATTTTTCTAAATATTCAATCTAATGTTTAACGAGGCCGGGATAAGGTACCAGTACTTTCTGTATCAAACTAACAAATGTGAAAGTTTTCAATAAAGTATGTATAATTTAAAAGCAAAAAAAATGAAAAAAAAATCATACAAGACTAACAAAGGCTATAGAGGCTTTGCATCATATCTTCACTTACATCTATAAATTGACAATGATGATTGGTTGAAAAATAAATTATGACAAAAGAGATGATATCAGCTTCCCAATTGTGAACTTTCCATTTATGTGTAGCAACTGTCCAGCAGCGCCTGCATACGGATTGTATATCTCCCAATTGATACGACATTCCCGGGCTTGCTGCTCACAAGGAAGCTATCAAACCTGCTGTTTCAAATGGTGAAGTTGAGATCATCTCTTCATACATTCTCCGGGTACTATCACGATTTGGTCGGCCGTTATAAAACACGATTTCACATATGATATTATACAGGGATTCCCCTGGGTCAGTTTTCTTTTTCGCCACCTCTTTTGACAAAAAACAATTTATTTTTCGCGACTTTCAATTTTGTTTTTCTTTTAAATTGTCTTTCTTTTTAACAAATCAAAATCAGTTAGCCCATTGTTGTCTCTCATTATTCTACAATTTTTGTTAAACTTCATCATTGTTATGAATAAACACTAATCATAAACTTTTCAAAAGATAGTGTGAAATTGAAATACAGATTATGATCTATTAATTCATTGTATTTTACTTACTAGTGTGGTAACACGAGATTTATCAATATGTTTATCGGATATATATTTTCCATTCTAGTTGAAGGATAAAGACTTAAACTAAAGAGTTTTCTTACAATTGCATTTAATTCTTCGAAGGGAATGATTTCAATTCTGGACCATCGTGAAAACAAAATCGAGACGTAATAAAATTGAGAATGGATAATACTATGCTTGAAACTCGTGCGTCGTCCAAACGGTTGTTAATTCCTGGCACCCACTTCAAATCAATTCTTTCTATCAAAGTTAAAGGATAAACGTTATACAGTCGTATATGTTTCTTGTTTTTGAAGTTGTCGTCTTAGTTTTTTTCTCCCGAACCATGCAATTAGTTAAAATGAAAACAAGTAGACGTGAACCTATGCCATACACTTGAGTTGCAAAATGCATATGGTTTTTTTATAACTCAATGGATAGTTTTTATTATAAAACTTATGTACACGTACTTTTTTCTGAAGAAATTTCTTTAATTTGTTCATATTTAGAAAAAGTTTACTTTATTTCAATTGCTTCCAGCAAGCAATTCCCTAACATAATTTTCGTGTGCAAAGTGACCTCAGTGTGACCAATCTCGTAAAAATCCTGTGATCGCAATACGCATGGATATCCTTAAAATTAACTATTATTTGATTGTATGTATTAAACACGTGCTCAATATCCATGCTTGTTTGTTGATTGTTGACAAACAGCTGACAACCGTTATACTTCGGCTTCAAAACAAGAAACTTAAATACCTGCTTATTTTCACGACAACACTAACCGATTGGAAAAAAAATGACAATTATACGAAATTTATGCGAAACAAAATTGATAAAATCGTGCATAGAAGACTAAGTTTATGATGTTTGTATGCATTGGTTCAAGAATCGGAATAACATTATTTTTCACCGGTCACTCTTGTCATATGACTTTAATCACACCACTCGATACAATACTACAATCAACACCTTTAAATTCTCCCTCGCCCTTCTCGTCCGAATTTAAAGTATTTAATCTTTAAATTCAATTCGCTATAAACAAGACCAACACAGGTATAGGATTAGTTGCTCCCAGTAACATATTATTTTCTTTGCGATACTATTTCTTCGATTCAAACATATAAATACATGACAGATAACATTGTTCCCCTTTCTCATTCTTTTTTCCCTCAGCTAATACCTCCAACGCCTGAACGTACAATAAACAGAGCAGCAACTGTAAATTTACCAACTTCAATTCGACGCAACTGCAAGCACCTTCGATACTAAAACATATAAATGCCAAAATTTATATAGTACCATTAGATCCCACCCGTAGAAACCGCCAAAACTTTCCTCGTGCCTTATGTAGAGACTCTGCAGCTTTCACCATTTTAACAGGATATAATTGTTTGTGTACCCTAATTATAGGCATACTCTAAACCAATTGAAAAAAAAAATGTATTTCTGGTCATTGTTATGGGGTATTTCTTTTTTAGGACATTGTCGCCCCTTTTTTCTAGCCTAGAGGAATTGGCTTGTTTTGCTCTTATGGCACTAGACTATATAATTGTCATATTGCACTTTTAAAATATTTTAGTAATTTAACAAAGACATAAGAGAGCACAGAGAAGGTCAGAAGCACTACTAAAATATCTCATTTCGGCAAAAATTGAGTTAAAAAAAATACCGTTTTTTCATACCATAGAAATTCCTAAAAAAAAATGCATATTATGTTTAATGTCATGAACAATTTAAAGAAAGCTATTGATTAAAAATATACAAGAAATAAAACATAAGTGTTATATAGTTACAATGCAAACTTATCACAGAGGGAGTCCATATCAAGTGGCCATAAAAGACATAACCAGACAAGAAAAGAAGATATAAAAAAAAAAGCAGTTGTCTTATTGGCAATCATACCACATCACCATATTTTTATACACATATATTATGCTAAACATGGAATACATTCGTTGACAAGTTCTTAAACAAGAAATATTAATAAAGTTGGCAAATTGTATTAACGTCTTAAAGAAAAGATAACTTTCAACCAAACTAAATTATATATGTAAAATTTTAATGTAAACCACAATAAATCTTCATTTTTGCATACAGTTTGACATGGTCTCAAGATAGATATTGTGATTGAGCTGTTAGGTTGCTGTCTAATTTAAGTTTACATAACATAACAAATTGTTTATATTTAAAACACATGAAAAAAGAAAATGTGTTTTATTTCAATTTTAAGATAATGTAATTTCGCCTTCCATTCTTCTGTCAATGTTTCTTCTTCCTCTTCTTCAACTTCTGAAAAAAAATTAAAGTTTGTTATGTTGATGTATATTTACAAATATATAACTTTTCGTTGTTTGAAATCTATGTAACAAAAATCAAATTAATTAAAGGAAGTTTGTTATAAGTACTCAGTCAGCTTTTTTCATTGATTTTCATTTTTTTTTTCAATAAAAAAATTAGGTTTGTAAATATTTTTTTCTTTAATTCCTATTTAGTTAGTCTTAATTGATCACCACATGTGCTGGTCTGTTGAAACTCAACTTCTTATTTATGGAAGCCTGTATGGTATTTTTTTTCTCACTAAAAGTGTATGTCTACTAACAAGAATTTTTGTATGAGGAGCTGATTGTATCTTATTTTTCATGCAATTAAACATGCTGTAATATTGCACTAATAAAACTAGATCCGCATAACTCAACACTGAAGATATTAAATTCCTATTTTGATTAGACTGCGTTGCTTGTTTGCTGTCTCACCAAGGCAACACATACCAAAACGCAATGCAATGGAAAGTTTTTTTGTCAGCTGATTGTTCTAGAACTAACTGTCTAAATTGTATATGACTAGTCAGCATATTTCTGTTCTATGTTTTTGACTTCGTTTGAAGTTTCATTTCTATTTCTTGCCTTGACTTCCAGGGCCCTTGTACAAAAATGACGTCCATTAATTCTCTTTTCTCTTCCACTTGTTTGGCCTTTTTTGGTTTGCTTTTCTCCTGAAGCTTGATAATGTGTAACATTCTCTTTGACCATTGAACTAGCTTTTGCACCTAACACCAAACTTTATAAATAATACATACTGTGGCAGAACCAGTATAAGAACTAGTTATACTAGTTCCCGTCTATAAAAGAGGGACAGTCAATATCATAAATCGAAAATAAACTTACAACGCCATGGCTAAAAATGAAAAAGACCAACAGACAAACAATAGTACACATGACACAACATAAAAAACTACAGAATAAACATCACGAACCCCACCAAGAACAAGGGGTGATATCAGGTGCTCCGGAAGAGTAAGCAGATCCTGCTCCACATGTGGCACCCGTCGTGTTGCTTATGTGATAACAAATCCGGTAAATAGTCTAATTTTCTAGGTCAAATTCATGAAAAGGGAAGGGGATTGTTGTAACGACGTAAGGAACATATCCGATATCATTTGTGAAACGGTTATTCCATAACGGTCAACCAACTCGTGATGGCGTCCGTAAACGTTACGAAGGGATGATTTCAACTTCACCATTTTGAACTCTTGGTTAAATAGCGTCCTTGTGAGCAGCAACCCTCTATCAAGAAAATCATGATAGGAAATGCCAGCACGGGAATATCGTATCGATTGGGAGATATATACCCCGTATGCAGGTGCTGCTGGAATGTTGCTACTTAGAAATGGAAAGTTTACAATTGAAAGCTGAAATCATCTCTTTTGTCGTAAAGCTTTGTTTTCAACCGACCCTCATTGTCAATTTCTAGACGAAAGTCAAGATATGAGGCCGACTTAACTATATATGTAGTATCCTTTATCCCTAGTTCGATGGGATAGATGCGTTCCACATAGTCATCAAATTCTGAATTATTTAGTGAAAGAACATCATCTATATTGCGAAAAGTAGAGTTAAAGGTTATCGCTAACTTCTTATTTTTTTCCTAAGAAGTTCTAGCATGAAGTCAGCCTCATAATAATAAAGAAACAAGTCAGCAAGTAGAGAGGCACAATTTGTTCCCATTGGAATGCCGACGATCTGTTGAAAAACACGTCCTCTGAACCCCTATCCCTAAGACAAGACACTTGTATCTACGATGGTCATTCTTTTGTATGAAGCAAAGCAATACGAACTCTTTCAATTTGTCTTTTAGTTTGGAATGTGGAATACTTGTGTTAGAGAGTAGAAAAGTCAAATGTTTTAACACTATTACAAGATGAAAGAGAGTTATGTTGTATGTACTCTGTCACTGGGGTCGAATGTAAGCTTTTTTTGTGTACTGGCCAGCCGGACCAGTGGACTGAAAATATACTAGTCCGGCTCCCAATCTACTGGTACTAAAAATGACATTCATTTTACAAACATTTAAATGACTAATATAAATGATAGAGAATTACTTTTATTTCCTCGGGTGCTTTCCTCTCCTTTATTCCAGTGGTTTTTTAATGTTCCGATCAATCTTGACCAAGTACAGAAACTAACTTAAAATTTGAAGATTCCGTTACAAAAAAAATATTTCTTAAATAGGTCGGTCACTGCAAATGTTTAACATGTTAAACAATTCATTACACTGCGATCGACTTTATAATTTAACCATTCACGATCTTTTTCCAAGGAATATTTATATTCACATTTTTTTTGTCAGTTTTATAAACTTTATTCCAAGTCTTCCTTTTGAATGTTACTTATTTTATTTTGTTGTCCGGTGGTTTAACTCGTTCCAAAAATTTCTTCATTTTGAGTTGTTGTGAAGGACGCTCACCTGAGATATACATTAACTTTAACAGTTGTAATACATAGTACCCCCTAGTACCATGTTATAAGGTATTATAAACATACCGAGATTGTGATACATCAGTGATTTTTGTCGACAAATTTCTACTGGTCCGCCGGACCACCAGCTGATAAAATGTACTGGTCTGACGCGAATTCTACTGGTGTCGGACCACCTGACCAGCGCTAATTTCGACCCCATAATGTACTCTAAAAGATCTTTGGAATTTTAAAGTATCCACATCTGATTCACGCCACCTCTAGAATAAGCATTTTCACAATAACTTTGAAGCCCGTCTTTGATTGCTGATAAAATAGATGTTAATAATTTAGAAAGAGGTTTCGTGGAGCACTTGGAAGACCAAGCAATATACCGTTGTTTGTAAGGACACTTATGTAGTTTAGGTATCCAATACAGTGATGGAAGATCCAGTTCTTCATCATTGGTTGAAATTCCAAAAGAACATATAACAGACATATGATTATCCAGGATTTCCTCTTTGGTAAGTGTCGTGAAGGTTAATGTTGAGTTTCCAAGTGAATTGTCAATACCTAATTTGTTTATCAAGCAGTTAATGTAATGAGTTTTACACGCAAAAACGATGTTGTTTGGGGCTTTATCTGCGGGGACAACAAAATATTTGTCATGGAGGTAGGATAAGTGTTTTGCAACATTTAGGTCTTTAAAGATTGACGTAGCATGGATATTGATAGACCCATTCAGTTTCTTACTTTTTGATTTGTATCAACGACCACACTGCCTTTATCCATTCGGAAAGAGTGTCTGCGTCTTCCTTCTCCCGCTAAGCCCGTTGCCTGGCATAATCCTCGACTGAATCCATCAAAATTTCAAAGTTGTATTTCCAATTGATGGATTTAGGCTCACGATATTTCGGACCTTTTGATAACACATTTCGTAGAGAAGTGTTATTAACAATGTTGTGGTCACCGGTATTAACGTGTCCAGTCGGATTACATGTGAATATGGAACTAGCACAAGTGCAATCAGGAGGTTTAGACTTGAAGTCCTCAATATCGAGATCCTGCAAAACGTGTTACCTCAGAAGCTAACAAAACATTTAAGGTGGTATGGGTGTCTTCCTCCATCTTGGATTGTAAAAACAGAGAATCAAAGGTCCAGATTTTCCATCAAGTTAGCAAAATTTGATGTTGGAATGCAGATGTTTAATGTACATTTTCATTTAAAAGTACCAATTTATAAGAATATAACTTCTAAATATTGATATTTTGGCAAAGTATGAACAAATTCTATCATTTTTATTTTAGACTCCCATACCACCTTAAATAGACTTATTTAGAAGGGATATAATTACGATACTGTTGTCAGTTCATTAAGGATTGCATATTTTGGCGTTAATATTGATTCACTTATAGGGTCTTGCATCGGAACTAAACACATTGATTTAAAAACCAGTTGTTGGCATGACACGGGTTATTTTCTTCTCATGTATGGTATGATGGTATGATACTTAACTCCTCACGGGAATGATTGTGCCTGACATTCGTATGATGGAGACATAATTTTCCAAACTGGATATGTAAAGAATAGATATATTGGTTTTAATATAAGGCAAATTCAAGACATAAATGATTATTCAGAGAAATTTAATATAGAAGGAGCAGTACTATTTCTAGATTTTAGTAAGGCTTTTGATTCCTTAGAATGGATCTTTATGACAGAAACTCTCAAAAAGTTTGGATTTAAAAGTGGATTTATCAGATGGGTTGAAACTATGTATAATGATATTAAAGGGTGTATTTTGAATAATGGGTGGGTCTCAGGTCCATTTAAAATATACCGCGGTATTCGACAAGGGTGTCCGATTTCTGCGTTACTGTTTGTTATAACTGTTGAATTAATGGCCATAAGATTAAGAAAAAATAAAGAACTAAAGGGAACAACAATAAAATTAGACGGACAATCTTGTAATTTAAAAATCTGTCAATTAGCAGACGACACAACATTATTTCTTCAATCTCGTAAAGATATAAGTCTAGCTCTCATTATAATAGAGACATTTGGAAGTCTATCAGGGCTGAAACTTAATAGGAATAAAACAGAAGGAATATGGTTAGGGAGATTAAAAAGCAGTAAAGATAAATATGAAAATATAAACTGGACAAATAAACCAGTCAAAAGTCTAAGTATTTATTTTGGATATGATAATAAGAAATGTCAAACATTGAACACAGAAAAAATATTGGATAAAATTACAAAACTTGTAGACAGATGGTCAAAAAGAAATTTAACATTTGCTACTAATGCTACTAATGGTATTATTACTAAAGATAAGTTGCAAATCATCAACAATATAATTTATAGGTTTGTTTGGAATGGCAGAAAAAATAAAGAGGTCAATATTAACAAAAAATAATATGCTGAAGGGGGCTTAAAATTGATTAATCTGGAGTCTTATATAATGTCAATACATATAAAATGGATTAAAAAAATAATACAATCAGAAAATGCTAACTGGTCAGTGTTGCCTAAACTATACCTGAATAAGTTTGGCAAAAATTTGCTAATTTTCAAGATAAATATAAGAAATATAAAATTAATTGATAAAAAAATATGGAACAATACAACATTATTCAATTAAGAACTGATAAAATCATGGATTCATGTAAATTCATCTAAATGAAGCTAAAAATAATAAAATATGTAACTTTTTAGAGATCAGAAAGCAAATAATATGGGGAAATAGCTTGATAAAATTTAAAGGACAATGTCTGTTTTTAGATAAATGGATTGAAAGTGATATTCTATTTATAAATGACATAATTGACAATAGAGGACAAATATCAGAAAAAAGTAATCAATTTAAAACTAAAAAACAAAAGTAATTGGATTGCTGAATTTTCAAAACTTAAAAAAACCATACCAAATCACTGGGAGGAGAAGCTTAAAACTGAGAGATCATTCAAAACTAAAGTAAATATTAACAGAGAAAAAGTTAGATTAAGAGACCATGAGGATATACTGGGCATTAATAATAAAGATATTTATATGATAGTGCAAAGTAGAATAAAAACAAAAACACCCATTGGTTTTTTGAATTGGGAAAAGATATTACATACAGGAAATATAAATAGTGAACTCAAAGACACGATAAAATTCACTTTTGAATACTTAAAAGATAATAAAATTAAGATGTTCAGGTGGAAATTAATGCACTTCATCTTGGCAAATAAAGAGCTATTATTTCAATGGAAAATTTCTGAAAACAGCCTTTGTTCATATTGTAATGAACAAGACAACTACAAACATTTTTTCATCACATGCGCATATAACACAAACTTCTGGAGATCAATGAGAGATATATTTAACAAACTAGGTATTGACAAACATGTTATAAGCCTACACTCTCTAGTAATAGGATACAAAATTCATGATGATGCTTATTTTGGACTCAATCACTTGCTGAGCTTAATATTGTTTTCAGTCTATAAATCAAATTATAAATTCAAAAATAAGGCAAAAAAACATAGACATACAATGTAGTGAAAGATTTTAAATATGAAATCTCGAGTACAGTTGAATTATATTATACGGCCAATATGGAAATAAAAAAATGTTAAAAAAAGTGTTGCAGATCTTGAAATAAACAAAATTAACTTTTGGAAAAAAACAGAATGTCTGTTCTAGGATGTTAATATTGTGTACTTGTTTTCAATATTTCACCAGTGGACCAGTAAAAAAATATGCTACTATAATATAAGTATAGGTGTCTATGTACAAAAAAAATGTATGAAAACACATGCAGATACATGTACAATGTATGTGAATGCATCTTTCTGTAAAGGTCTTTATACATGTTATATGTGTGAACATGTATGTATGTAACTAGAGCATATGTGTGAATGAATATATATGTAAGTGTGAATGCATGTATGTAGGTATGTAAGTTATGTATGCATGAAAGTGAAGTATAAAATTAATTTGGAAAGAAAAGGGGGGATAAAAGTAAAAAAATAAATAGTTTTTAGACAATATTCAACATGTATCCTATCATATCTGTACAACAAAGATTATGTACATTTTCATATGTTTAATGATGTTTTTCTTTTTTTTATGTGAAACTATATGAACATATTATATATAAGAATAATAAGGATAATTCTAATGTTTACAATATAAAGGTCACAGACTGTTCACAGGTAATAAAATTATGGTCAAATTTCTAAAATCAAAAATCATGACAAAAGTTTCTAAGAAACAAACAAAAAGAATACTTTACTTACCATTCTTTAGTATTAACAAACACTTCCAAAGAATTGTATAAATCCAAAGGTACGAATTAACAAAAGTTAACAGAAACAGTAACCACGCTGTATCTCATTCATATTTTCATATGTTTCAAAATTCTATTAAAAGAACCGATAACGGATTTTTCTCCGTAAATTTCACGACACATTGTCTGTAACATCTTTAAGTACTTCGATAAGATTTTATATGATATTATGTTTATTTATAAAGTAATGATAGGAAATAGAAATGTATTAAATGGCTATGTATAAAATAAGATGGTTTTACTGTATATTCTCCCTGGATATCAGTTATAATTGTATGTAACAGGGATACTTGATGGAATGCTGTACATTAAGTAATTTGTTAAAACAGCAAAGAGTGCAATAAAGAATTTATGAATGAAAAAAAAATAAAAGACATAATTTTCCAATCAGTTTAATTGAAGTCTGGAGTTCAATTTTGATCTTCGTAAATTCATGCAATTGTAGTTTTGCTAATGGGCGGATGATGTCCCCAGGAACACAATGTCCACCAGCAGAGACATCGACCTAGTGGTTATAAAAGAGTGGTAAAAGATACCAAAGAGACAGTCAAACTCATAAATCGAAAATAAACTGACAACGCCATGGCTTAAATGAAAAAGACGAACAGACAAACAAAAGTACTCATGACACAACATAGACAACTAAAGAATAAACAACACGAACCCCACAAAACATATGGGTGATGTGGCACCCGTCGTGTTGCTTATGTGATACCAAATCCGGTAAATAGTCTAGTTCGCTAGGTCACATTCATAAAAAGGGAAGGGGATTTACGACACGACGTAAGGAAAATATCCAATATCATTTGTGAAACGGTTATTCCATGACGGTCAACCAACTCATGATGGCGTCCGATAAATTTACGAAGGGATGATTTCAACTTCACCATTTGGAACTCTTGGTTTATAGCTTCCTTGTGAGCAGCAATCCTCTATCAATAAATCCATGATAGGGAATGCAAGCACGAGAATATTGTATCAATTGGGTGATATGTACCCCGTATGCAGGTGCTGCTGGAATGTTGCTACTTAGCTATAAACAATTACTACAAATAGCAAACGGGTAAAACCCAATTTCAAACGGACAAAAATAGATTTATAAACTACTCCATTGTTGCCTACAGCTGAATAAAATGCACTCAGTTGATTATTGATTAACTAAGGTGAGTTCCGAAAATTATGTAATCAGGCTAAACTAAGAAACACGAAAATAGTTAACCAAATGAATGCAATAAAAATATTATGTTTCTTTCACTGAATTCTTTTGCAAATAATAAATTTAAATCGCCACAATTTGATTTTTTTGGCAATATACAAAAATGGCGACTGACAGCGGAAACTCTGATATCGGATATGTTCACGTGACCTGCCGAATTACACTATTTACTGGGTTTGTAATAACATGAGCAACACAGTGGATACATAATGTTGATCGGGATCTGTTTATCCTTCCGGAGCACCTGAGATCACGCACAGTTTTTTTGGTGAGGTTCGTGTTGCTTAGTGTTTAGTTTTCTATGTTTTGTATTGTGTACTATTACATGACTGTTTATTTTTTTTGTCTTTTTTTTCGATCATAAGGTTGACTGTTCCTCTGGTATGTTTTAACCCCTCTTGAGAGTGAATCATCAATTTCTATAAAACAATGACATAAAACTATGATATAAAGATGGTAAAAAGAAAATGACTAATTACAAAATCACATTAACAAGGGAGGTTATTATTTATCTGATAAGAAAACTACCCATGTCGTTAAAGTATACATCCAGACGCGCGTTTCGTCTACCAAAGACTCATCAGTCAAGCTCGAATCAAAAAAACGTTTAAAAGGCCAAATAAAGTACGAAGTTGAAGAGCATTGCAGACCAAACATTCCTAAAAGTTTTGCCAAATACAGCTTAAGTAATCTATATCTGAGGTAGAAAAACATTAGTATTTCAAAAATTCAAAGTTTTGTTAACAGTTAATTTACTACTATAAACTAACTTATCACAGAAACGACGAAAAGTCACCGTCAATATACTGGATACTAAAAGAAAACATAGCTGGAGTAAGTAGTTATCAAAGGTACCAGGATTATCATTTAATACGCAAGACGCGTGGTTTGTCTGCATAAGGCTCATCAATGAAGCTCAGCTAAGATCAACATATTTGTAAAAGCCAAAACTAGTACAAAGTTGAAGAACCTCGAGCGAAAAGATGGCCTTCACAAATATTGCGAGAAGATATATTTTAACTAGATGAGGATTCTCAAAAATTCAAAACATCTACTGATTAATCTTAGATCACATTCTGTGCAATTTTGTACACTGCTATACCCCATGCTCAAATGAAAGATCGAATTCCCCATCTCATTAAACAGGGTTTTTTTTTTTTTTTTTTTTTTTTTTTTATATAGAAATGGGAATCGTAAACACAAATTTCTTGTTTTGTGTATACTAATTCTTATTTTGCGAAGAACCACACTCAAACTGCCAGAAAGTGTTATGAAGATGAAATCATCAAATGGACTATTTGATCGACCATATATTAATGTTACAAATCTCCACTGCCCCATCGTATGATGTTTACATATCTCAGTTGATACGTTATGCTCGTTCATGTTCACACTATATTGACTTCATATACATCACACTATATTGACTTCATATAGAGGAGAGAACATCTTACGCAGAAACTGCTCCAACAAAGTTATGAGGAGGAACGATTGAAAATGACACTCTGTAATTTTTATGGACATCAGTACGAATTGGTTGATTCGTACGATGTGTCTAAGTCTAATCTAACTTATGACAGTTTTTTCTACGTCTTAGATTGTTGTGTGACATTTACGTCGTCTTGTCTTTTAAGTACCGAACGTGGCCTTTTCCCTTACTTTAATGTTTTGTTGAGTGTGAGTACACATAACTATAAGACGTGTCAGGGTACTTTGTTATCCAACATTAATGCATTTAGTTATGATGTTGTATTTGTTATTCTGTTCAGATATTGTTAAATGTGTTATCGTTTGTAGTTTATAGTTTGTAAAATCACAAAAATACTGAACTCAGAGGAAAATCAATTCGAAAAGTAAACACCCATTTCATTTATAAGATTTTAGTTTTGGGGCAATTTAACGTAAACGATTTATTTGTTTTTATCGTATGATTTAGGAGAAATACCGACATAGCTAGAAAACAAAAGTAATTATAAAATACTAACACAATTTTATATTAATTAAATGGTAACTGTTGTATTATACATCAAATAACATAAATACTTGAACTATATAAAACTTTTAGAAATTTACCTTTGACGTCACTTTGACACTTTTACCAGTGACGCCTGTGACACTTGTACCTGTGTCGCCATTTTGTAGCGTTATCTATCTGTTATTTGTGCTGTCTTATTTGTTTTACGTGTTCGTTTTTATTCTGTGGTTAGTCTCCACTTAGGTGTTGACATGAACATTGGACCTCAATATCGTCCAGGACAGAGAGGTTAAAAACTTTTCGAAAAAAATATCGTACTTGAAAAGAATCTCGTCCGGTCACCAAAGACGCTCTTTCCTAGTTTTGTAAAAAAAAAGTAGTGAAAACGGAAAAAAATCTGATAAAAATGTCTTGATTCTTATTTAAATAAATGAATTGATGTGGTAGATAAGGGAATATCACATTTTGAAAATAATTTAGAAGGAAATAATACATAATACAACTACTTCCAGAATAAGAAATAAACTTCAAAAACTTTCAAAGCGCTTTGTTTTTGTACCGGCCGACAAAGCAGCCAACAATGTGGTGGTGGTATGCCGTAACTACTACACGGACGTTCTTAAGAATTGAATTTTAAATTCATCTATATTCAAGTCCATCCGCTACACAGAGTGTAAAATAGTAAACAAACATATCAAACCCACATCAAAGCTTAGGGCTTAATCTGAACATTTGAAGGTCCCGACTATGTTTTGGCTACCTAAACTACACAAAAAAAAACATTCAAATATCGTTTCATCTCGGCCTCTAGTAAGTGTTTAACAACTAATCTTTCAGTGCTATGAATAAGTTAATTAACTATTATTAAAGAGCTTATCATAAAATATTGTAATTAGATATATGAACAAAGTAGTATAAACTATTTTTGGAGTGTAAAAAGTTCTTTGGATGTTTTAGATAAATTACGTGCTTTCGATGGTCCTTTTGATTCTATTGACAGTTTTGATTTTTCTACTCTTTACACTACTCTTCTAGACTATATTATCAAACAAAAGTTATCCCATGTAGTTAAATAGTCGTTCGGTAAAACTGAATGTAAATGCATTTGCTGCAACTCATTTAGAGCCTTCTTCTCTAAGGATAAAGGTAATTATTAGGGATGGCAACGAGTACTCGAGTACTCGGGTACTCGCTCGGAAGGCCGAGTACTCGAGTACAGTTTTAGTATACTCGGATACTCGTTTGCGTGTTATACATCTTGAGATATTTCTCTTCACATTTCCACTCACTTTAGTTCCGTTGAAATATCCCCTTCGTAATACTAGATAAAATAAATATGTTTATACTGAGGCTACTATTTGTTATAGTAGTACCAGTAACGTCATTTCCTACCGCGGGATGTTTTCATGTGCACAACTTGTAACCAAAATATAAGTCAAAAAGTCTTTCATCTGAATTTGTTTACAGATTATATTTTTAAACCAGAACAAAATGAAAGTGATCTGCGGTGAACCCTACGCAACTGATTAGAGACATTTGTAACGGTATTTGTACGTGGATCAACACTTTCATGGATTAATAATTAACTCATCAGAAGTCTAAAAACTTACCTTAGTTTGTTGAGCAAGACTTCTATGTAAACGTGATTGGTATGAGATGTACGTTACAATTAATTTAATAACTCTGTATTTGAAACTTAACTATAATTGTTTAATTTACAATTTAAAGATAGGCGAAAGTACGAGAGCGACATTCAAACCCAAAAGTCGAAAATAAACTGACAACGTCATGGCTAAAAGAAAATCAGACAAAAGATAGTGCAAAAAACAAAACAAAGAAAAAGTAGCACTGGGCATTACGAAAAGGCACAAGTAATTTGAAGTCCAACATTGTTGTTGACAAATTATTGGACGAGTCGTATTATAAAAAGTACCAACTCCTCAGGAACAGATGATACATATATTGTCTACTTTGTCGGACTTTATAAGTAAAATTTTTGATTTTATTGGAATTAGGTTCATGAACATGTACACAAATAATAATTGCTATTATGATAGGTTATTTGTAGAAACGGCGGTCGGTAATTCATTGTTTAATTGACACAAAAAAGACAGAAAATCAAGCTATGTTTGTAGTACGTTTGACTTTCGTTAATATGTTTATGAAAGGCAGTAACAAAAATACTGCATCCCACCTAAAGCCTAAACTTTTCAATAGACGTTTAAGATTCATCCGAGTATTCGCGAGTACTCGAGTATCATGACCGAGTATCCGAGTATTAAATGTCAGATCTTTTGACAACCCTAGTAATTATGCTAGATATTCAACTGGAGGTGTGATGAGATGATTGAAGCTGTTAATTTTCCCATTGATAATATTTATGTACGTTTTGGAAACAAAGTTTATCGGTTTAGGTATCCCTATGGACACTAACTGTGCCCCTTTAATAGCAGACACGTTTTGTACTGTTACGAATCGCAGGGGTGTTTTTTTATAATGATTTTTTTTTATTGTAACAAATTGAATATCACAACATGTATGAACAAATGTATTCATAATGGTATATTCACACAAAAAAAGTTTTTTTTATAATAGAACAACAAATGAATATATAAGATAGTGCAAAAATAGGTTGAAAATAAATAATTATCTTATAACATAGGAATTTCATTTGTTCTTGCAATATATATTAGTGGTGTTTCAATTAAAATTCAACACTTATTATTTATTCTATTAAAGGGGGCCCTGGGACTCTAGTATTTGTTATATTCCTCTAGAGAGAGGTTTTTAAATGAAATATATTTTCGAAGTACAAGTGTTCCTTTTAATAGCTTTTAAACCATTTAAATCTGGAAAAACTTCTTGTAATTATGTTCGGTAAATAAAGTATTTTGAAAGTATAATAAATAAAGGCAACAGTAGTATACCGCTGTTCGAAATTCATAAATGGATAGAAAAAAAAACAAATCCGGGTCACAAACTAAAACTGGGGGAAACACAAAACACCAAAACGCAACAGACACAGCAACGAACTATAATATAACAATGGCCGTTTCCCTGATTTGGTACAGGGCATTTTAGAATAAAAATGTTGGGTTGAACCTAGTTTTGTGGCATGCCAAACCTCCCGCTTTAATGGCGATGTTAATTATAACATTAAAATGACAACATTGCATGACAAGATTTCAATACAAATAAATTGGATAACATATAGGACAGAGAATCAAATGAATAAAAGTCTCAAAAAGTTGTAATCAATACGTCTGGAACAAGAACATCATTATAATATAGAATTTAGAATAATTAATAATTCATGGTGAACAATCAAGTTTATAAAATGACTATATAATAGATCTACATGATTAAACTGCAGTGGTGCCTATCTATAGATTAAAAACGGACACATTCCAAAAATACACAGCCGTGTTAGCCAAAACCAAGTGTTACGCTCAATAAAGCGTCACATTTGAATTTGTAAAACGAGTTCCCAAGAATGTGTATGGAATTCAAGCTTAGATTTGTATGACTATCTAACATTTATTACTAACAGTGAAAATTACAATTCTAATTAATATCAAATTGAAGTAGTAATTAGATAATTTATATAATTATCTAGCTATGCCGGTGTTTCTTCTGAAAAAAAAACGGAAACTAAATATATCGTGTAAATTTCGTAGATTAATATAATAATCTTATTTTTAACAAAACCAATCTAACATTTTCGTAGATACCAAATAGAATAATCATTATATCAAAAGACAGCTAAATTTTTGTCATTTCAAAAATCGAAATGTTTAGTGCATGCCAGAGACAGAGATCATCGGACAGCTTCAAAATAAATATGGTATCTGGTCTTTCTTTACAAAATGTACATATATTGCTGCTATTTTTTTTTATTTTGTAAAGAAATGAAATTGTTCCTAAAATTCTATGGATAATTCTGTATTGGAACCAGCAAAGCTTAGGGCTTCTAGTATATTTTGTACACTAAGTGTGTATTTTTTCCCAGTTTATACCAAATCACAGTTTATGGTTTTACTTAGTAAAGACCCGTCGAAATTGCCATTAATTGATAAATTCAACAACACTTACCGTTATCTTCATGATATGTTTTCTTTAAATAATCAAGAATTTTCTCAATATACTGCTGACATTTATACCAAGGAACTTACTTTAAAAAAATCAAATTTAAACGGTGATAACTGTCCTTTCCTAGACTTAGATATTTCTGTTTTGAACGGGTAACTCCACACTAAATTTACGGTAAAAGGGACGATTTTCGTTCCCTGTTGTTAATTTTCCATTTTTAGATGATGATGTTCCTTTGGCACCATCTTACGGTGCTTATATTTCACAGCTAGTTCGCTATACCGGTGTCTGTTGTGACGTTTTTTTTTAATTTCACCAACATAATCTATGTATCACTGGTAAATTATCAAACCAGGGATATCGTTGCATTAAATAGCGTAAAATGTTGAATCTACATTACGCTTCTTGATAAAAAGAAATAGAAAAAATATTACAAAAATGGTCAAAACAGTCATTTACCCCGTTTGGTAAAATAACAATTATAAAGTCATTAATTATATCAAAATTTAATCATCTGTTCCTGTCCATCCCAGGTCCATATGATAATATGATAAGTCAACTTAATTTTATGCATTCATTTTGGGATGATTAGCCTGACAAGATAAAGCGGGATCAGCTATGTCAGGAATATTTCAGAGGGGGCCTAAAAATGGTTAATTTGAGAAATGTTATACAAGGGTTAAAATTTACTTGCTAGAAGATTATTTAAGTCAAAATCTAAATGGATTCAATTATTTACCTCCACCCAAAATATAAATTTGACAGAGTATGCTCATTTTAGAAGTATTAAAAAATCAAAAAACAAATTTTGGGATGAAGTTTTTCATGACTGGAAAACTACGTCAAAACTTAGACATCCATTTTATTTTGAGGAAGTAATTTCTACATATTTATGGCATAACGAACATAAAATTGATAATGTCAGCGCTTGCTATAAAAATTCGGCACATCATGGGGTATGGACTGTAAAAATCATATATTAGCCTATGAAAATTTTGAAATTCTGTATAATTTCAAACCCATGTTTCTACAGTTTTATGGACTCATATTAATAATTAAAAAGTGGCTACAAGACATTGGAATCAACACTGAACGAAAAAAAAAACATAAGGTTATTATACCTTTTAACAATAATATTTTCTTCAAGTCCGAAAAGGGCTCAAAGGACATGTATACTATTTTAAATCAAGGATATTTACCTGGGAAGGTTTTCTTCGTAAAGTTGTAGAAAATTGAAAAGAAATACACGTGCGTGTTACCAAGGTTTAAAAAAACACTAGTTTATGTTGGTTTCAATATAAAATTATTCATTTTATTTTAGCGATAAATGCTCTACTTTTTAAAATGAAGCTTGTTAATTGTAATTTGTGTTTTAATTTGTAATTGTAAAAGAAGGAAAAGCCTGAAACTATAAAACATTTACTTTTGGGTTGTCGTATTGTAGCCGACATTTGACAAATTCATGGATTTTCGATACTATGGTTCTTATCGAAATTCCACTTAATTTGAAAATTGTCATTTTTGGCCTCTATGAAAATTATAATCTGAATTTTATTAAAAATAAAGTTATCTTACTGACGAAGTACTTTATTTGCAGATGTAAGATGCAAGATATAAAACCTAATATAAAAGGACTTCAAAATTACATCAAAGAAAATTTGATTTTAGAGAAACATATATCTTCAAAATACTTAAGTGAGGAAGAACACAACTTGTACTGAAACCTCCGGGCTAAGGTCATTAATCAAATTTAAACATGTATGTATATGCGCATTTGAAATTATTTGTATACTGTTATACCATACCATATGTATGCTCATACATTTCTTGCACTGCTATTACTATATCAGTGAAAATGTTATTACTATACTTAATCCATAGATGTTTAAGTGTTAGTTTATAGAATGCTTATAATGCTTATTTATTTCGCTTGCTTGCTTATTGTGCCACAAGATAAATATATGTTGATACTTGTAAATTAATAAAGAAAAAAATAAATTATAAAATAAATAAATCGCTCAAAACATTAACTAAATTTATCCATAGATATAAAGATTTCGTTAAGAAGTTTGGTTGTACCTGTAGAAAACTTATTTCAAACGGGATATCACATCGTCATTTTTACGAAAATGTTGTTAACCGTGTCTGGAAATTTAGAAATGATTCTTGTAAAATTATCGCTCCTTTAAATAAACTTATTCTAAAAGGTTACCAATTCAACAGTTTGAAGTTTAAATTTGATATCAGTTTTAAAAATTAATAATATATGTTTATATTATACATTCAGATTAAATCTTGAATACTGTATCTTGATTTACAAGTCTTGTTTTCATCTGATGTAATGACATCATTACATAAATCCATTGGATGTTCATTGTGTATGATTGATATTTGATGTTAGATGCATGATTTTTTTATGTGTTGTTAGTTCTTTGATAGTGTAGGATAACTGCAAGTACTCTAGATCTGTTCCTAATAAAATTAAGAATGGAAATGAGGAATGTGGTCAAGGACAACACGCACACCGACATAGACAGCAAATCATCAGTGTTAATTTTTTTTCATTTTGGTCACTTGTGGACAGTTGTCTCATTGGCAAGCATACCACATCTTCTTTTTTATATCAAGCATCTGGTCATTTTTGTAAATCTACTGTTTGCCAAAGTAAAAATTATTCTAAATATTAAGGATTTTCTAATTCCAGGCATAGATAATTTAATCCGTATTTGACACAACTTTTTAGAATTTTGGGTCATCAATGCTCTTCAACTTTGTACTTATTTGGTTTTCTTTACTATTTTGATCTGAGCGTCACATGTGAGTCATGTGTAGACGAAACGCACGTATGGTGTATTAGATGATTAGCCTGACAAGATAAAGCGGGATCAGCTATGTCAGGAATATTTCAGAGGGGGCCTAAAAATGGTTAATTTGAGAAATGTTATACAAGGGTTAAAATTTACTTGCTAGAAGATTATTTAAGTCAAAATCTAAATGGATTCAATTATTTACCTCCACCCAAAATATAAATTTGACAGAGTATGCTCATTTTAGAAGTATTAAAAAATCAAAAAACAAATTTTGGGATGAAGTTTTTCATGACTGGAAAACTACGTCAAAACTTAGACATCCATTTTATTTTGAGGAAGTAATTTCTACATATTTATGGCATAACGAACATAAAATTGATAATGTCAGCGCTTGCTATAAAAATTCGGCACATCATGGGGTATGGACTGTAAAAATCATATATTAGCCTATGAAAATTTTGAAATTCTGTATAATTTCAAACCCACGTTTCTACAGTTTTATGGACTCATATTAATAATTAAAAAGTGGCTACAAGACATAGGAATCAACACTGAACGAACAAAAAAAACATAAGGTTATTATACCTTTTAACAATAATATTTTCTTCAAGTCCGAAAAGGGCTCAAAGGACATGTATACTATTTTAAATCAAGGATATTTACCTGGGAAGGTTTTCTTCGTAAAGTTGTAGAAAATTGAAAAGAAATACACGTGCGTGTTACCAAGGTTTAAAAAAACACTAGTTTATGTTGGTTTCAATATAAAATTATTCATTTTATTTTAGCGATAAATGCTCTACTTTTTAAAATGAAGCTTGTTAATTGTAATTTGTGTTTTAATTTGTAATTGTAAAAGAAGGAAAAGCCTGAAACTATAAAACATTTACTTTTGGGTTGTCGTATTGTAGCCGACATTTGACAAATTCATGGATTTTCGATACTATGGTTCTTATCGAAATTCCACTTAATTTGAAAATTGTCATTTTTGGCCTCTATGAAAATTATAATCTGAATTTTATTAAAAATAAAGTTATCTTACTGACGAAGTACTTTATTTGCAGATGTAAGATGCAAGATATAAAACCTAATATAAAAGGACTTCAAAATTACATCAAAGAAAATTTGATTTTAGAGAAACATATATCTTCAAAATACTTAAGTGAGGAAGAACACAACTTGTACTGAAACCTCCGGGCTAAGGTCATTAATCAAATTTAAACATGTATGTATATGCGCATTTGAAATTATTTGTATACTGTTATACCATACCATATGTATGCTCATACATTTCTTGCACTGCTATTACTATATCAGTGAAAATGTTATTACTATACTTAATCCATAGATGTTTAAGTGTTAGTTTATAGAATGCTTATAATGCTTATTTATTTCGCTTGCTTGCTTATTGTGCCACAAGATAAATATATGTTGATACTTGTAAATTAATAAAGAAAAAAATAAATTATAAAATAAATAAATCGCTCAAAACATTAACTAAATTTATCCATAGATATAAAGATTTCGTTAAGAAGTTTGGTTGTACCTGTAGAAAACTTATTTCAAACGGGATATCACATCGTCATTTTTACGAAAATGTTGTTAACCGTGTCTGGAAATTTAGAAATGATTCTTGTAAAATTATCGCTCCTTTAAATAAACTTATTCTAAAAGGTTACCAATTCAACACTGAAGTAATTTGAATATTGTTTTTATTGGTATAAATATTGATTTTGTTATCAGTAAATTAAAAGCAAACTTAATATTACTAGTATGTTATATAAATATACACATTCATGGATCTACAATCTGTCGATACCTGTATCTTGGCATTTCACAAGGTCTTGTTTTCTCTCTGACTGTGAATGACATCATTACACTAAATCCATTGGATGTTGGATGTGTATGGATTGATAGTTTAGTGTTAGATGCATGATTTTTTTATTAGTTGTTAGTGGCTTTGAACTAGCTGTCAGATAACTGCAAGTACTCTCAGATCTGTTCCTAATAAAATTAAGAATGGAAATGAGGAATGTGTCAAAGCGACAACAACCCGACACAACCCGACCATAGAGCAGACATCAGTGTTAATTTTTGTTTCATTTTGGTCACTTGTGGACAGTTGTCTCATTGGCAAGCATACCACATCTTCTTTTTTATATCAAGCATCTGGTCATTTTTGTAAATCTACTGTTTGCCAAAGTAAAAATTATTCTAAATATTAAGGATTTTCTAATTCCAGGCATAGATAATTTAATCCGTATTTGACACAACTTTTTAGAATTTTGGGTCATCAATGCTCTTCAACTTTGTACTTATTTGGTTTTCTTTACTATTTTGATCTGAGCGTCACATGTGAGTCATGTGTAGACGAAACGCACGTATGGTGTATTAGATGATAAGCCTGGTACCTATTAGCATGTCGAAATGTCATATTGTTATGTTTATTTGTGTATCTATGTGTCTTGAATGTTATTGCATTTTTTTGTACTGTAGTCCTGTCATGTAATGTTGTCATTTTAGTGTTATATTTAACAATGCCATAACAACGCAAGGTTTGGCTAGCTGCAAAATCCAGGTTCAACCCACCGTTTATTATTAAAATGTCCTGTACCAAGTCAGAAAAATTGCAGTTGTTTTCATATAGTTCGTTTCTGTGTTTTGCATTGTCGTTTTAGTTTTTTGTTCCACTTCAGTGTTACTGTTATTTCGTTGTTTTCCTCTTATAGTTGATATGTTTACCTCAGTTTTAGTTTTTTCTCTCAATTGATTGATGACTTTTGAACAGCAGTATACTACTGTTGCCTTTATTAATTTTGCTAGTTGCAACAGAGACTGCAAATCACTCCATCAAATAAAAATAGTTATATGCAATATGAACTGGTACAACTATAAAATTTGATAAAAAACAAAGTATTTTGCAAAAATCAATACACTTTTTTTAACACCAATTTAATACAGAACTTATTGCATTTATTAATTAATTAATTAATTTGAAATAATCGCAAAAATTTTCTTTTAATCACTTATCTGGATCAATGTTTTGAGCATCAGACAAAGATAACCGTGCGACTATTATAATCGGCAACCATAATAATATAGGTTGTTTTACTACTCATGTTTTCGGATTTATAGCAAGTGTTTACCGGTAGGGTATATATGATTTCAAAAAGAGCATCCTTTTGCAAATCTAAAACTGTTTTGTCTATACTAAGGCAAAATACAAATTAGCCGTCTGATTTAATATATTTGATTTATTTGTCCAAATATATTGCAAAACTTACAGCTGTACCCCCAGCCGTGTAGATTCTTATGTTTTATAATTAAACATCTAGTTCGTATACATCATCTAGTTGTGTTTATGTAACAAAACAACATTATGTTTATGTAACAAATACCTATATTCAGTATACAAACATTTTGTTTTGATACTACACACATGTACATATATTAAAAGATTTCAATAGTCTTTATTCACATGTAATGCATATGAGTGCATGTTGTTAGTTCTATATTGGTAATTTGTAACGGTAATGAAAACTTTCTATGGTCAACCTAGTACATGCTTTTACCAAAATTTAAAGCTGGGTACATCTAGGTACAAACGGCCACACTTACTGTTATTGTTAAAAGTAAAATCACAAAAGTTCTGAACTCAGAGGAAAATTCAAAATAGATATAGGAAGATGTGGTGTGAGTGCCAATGAGACAACTCTCCATACAAATAACAATTTAAAAAGTAAACCATTATAGGTTAAAGTACGGCCTTCAACACGGAGCCTTGGCTCACACCGAACAACAAGCTATAAAGGGACCCAAAATTACTAGTGTAAAACCATTCAAACGGGAAAACCAACGGTCTAATCTATATAAACAAAACGAGAAACGAGAAACACGTATATATTACATAAACAAACGACAACTACTGTACATCAGATTCCTGACTTAGGACAGGTGCAAAACGTTATTTTCCTAACCACCTTGCAAAATCAAATGATAAAACACATCAAACGAATGTACAACAACTGTCATGTTCCTGACTTGTTACATGCATTTTAAAATGTTGAAAATGATGTAATATATTAAGATAGAGTTTCGTAAAATCTGGGTACAAAAGGTTCCACATACGTTTTTATCAAAATGCGTAAATTTTGAATTTGTTGTCAGCAAAAGATTTAAACTGTTCTCCTAGCAAGCTTCCTTTGACTTCCGCGACAATAAAACATGTGTGTGACTTGTCTGGTTTTTCATTCAAAAGATTCTTGTATTCTGGAATTCGTCAGGCAAATTAAATCCAAACCAGAAAGTATTAATGACAATCTACTGTCTTTATCCTTCTAGTCATTATAATTTACATCTCAGAAGCGATCTAAAACCGACATCTGATGTAAAACGGAAATAAATTTCAATGCTGACAACAATTTTTATAAACGTTACTGCTATTTATAGATTGCAAGTGATAGAATTGAATATCGCTGCATGTCAATTTCAATTATTGAGTTCAACAATATACCAAACGAGACTGAGTCTAATTTTTTATTACTTTGAAATTGAATAAAGGGAAGATTATTGTTACATAACCAACTGTTTTCTATGATAAAAAGTCTATCCTGTATTTTACAAAGTGTAAAATATATTTGTTTTAGTTTTGTTTTCCTTACTGCACATTTATGTCACAGTTATTCCCCTTTTTATACATAAAGAAAGTAACTACAAGTACTCTCAGGTAGTACGTTTTTTTAAGTTGTTCCAATGACACCATTAGTAATGCATGTGTGCATTTCAAGATTTACAATTACTTATTTTGATATATTTAAGCCTTCCAAATACCGTTTCGATCCCTAACATCCCTGAAGAGACATTTATTGTCGAAATCCGGATCTGGTGTACAAAAAAATATTAACACCTTATGGTTGTGACAAGTTAATTGTTTTCTGTTTAGTATTAAATTTATATTAAGATCCATTTTGTTACATCTTGTGATCAATTTTATTTGGCAATCGCCAATGGCAGTCAGCAGGGTTAAAGAACATCAGTTGTTCGACCTGTTAGTCAAATGCATTTTGTTTAAATATACTTCTTCGATTTTTTGGTATTTTGGAAAATGTTGTTTGTGCTGTATTAAGACCCTTCTACAACGAAATTTGTTTTACATGCACACGTATAAAAATTGCGGTTTTTATCCAACGCAATCATACATAATGTACACAGTCATGTATCACCATCACTGCTGGTGATCCGATGGATAATTATGTTGTAGAGTTGTCACTGGCTAAGACGTACTTATAAATATAATTATTTTCTGTGACTGTATCTTACATACATTTGTTGGATCCTTTACTATAGATAATTAAGCTGATCAGTAAAAATAACATCTCCATGCCTTATATATCATGAACTTTAAAACGACGCTAGATTAAAACTGACGTGGAAAGGTAACACCCGTCCACAGAAAGCTTCATTTTTATGAAGCGCTGGTGGTCTTGTGGTGTAGGGGGACGGCTACAGTGCAGGCGATTTGGTGTCACGATATTTCAGAAGCATGGGTACGAATCCGGGCGAGGGAAGAAAGAAAAACATTTGCAAAAGCAAATTTACAGATCTAACATTGTTGGGTTGATGTTTAGACGAGTTGTATACACATAATCTACACAGCCATGTATCACCATCACTGCTGGTGATCCGATGGATAAATCTGTTGTAGAGTTATCACTGGCTCCGACATACGTATAAATATAATTATTTTCTGTGACTGTATCTTACATTAATTTGTAGGATCCTTTACTTTAGATAATTTAGCTGATCTGTAAAGATAACATATCCATGCCTTATATATCATGTACTGTATCACGACGCTAGATTAAAACTCACGTGGAAAGGTAACACCCGGCCACCGAAAGCTTCATTTGTATCAAGCCCAGGTGGTCGTGTGATCTAGCGGGACGGCTACAGTGCAGGCGATTTGGTGTCATTATATCTCAGTAGCATGGGTTGGAATCCCGGCGACGGAAGAACAAAATATTTGCAAAAGCAAATTTACAGATTTAACATTGTTGGGTTGATGTTTAGACGAGTTGTTTATATATATGTATATATATATAAAGAAGTCTAAATTCAAAACTAAATTCAAACCTATGATTGCGTTGGATAAAGACCGCAATTTTTATACGTGTTTATGTAAAACAAATTTCGTCGTAGAAAAGTCTAAATAAGACACAAACAGCATTTTCCAAAAGACCAAAGTGAAAAAGTATATTTAAACAAAATGTATTTGATTAACAGGTCGAACAACTGATGTTCTTTAACCCTGCTGACTGCCATTGGCGATTGCCAAATAAAATTGATCACAAGATGTAACAAAATAGATCTTAATATAAATTTAATACTTAACAGAAAACAATAAACTTGTGGCCAAGATGTTATGCCACAAACATAAGATGTCAATATTTTTTTAGTACACCAGATCCGGATTTCGACAATAAATATATATATTTATAAAAGGGTACAACATGACCAAACTTTAACAATGAAATGAACATTGTAACTATAGATATTTCGGATAACAGATATCCTTCATCAATATTACGATGTAAATAAATATATATACACACTGATGTAGTTTCATTTCATTTATACCGTAAATCTCACTGTAACACATAATTGAAATACAATAAAAAATATATATTTCCCAAATGCCCAACTTAATCTAGAAGACACCGGATATATTACGAATAACAAAACAAGATAGCATGTGAAATATAACAGCGTGTGTGCTATAACCATACAAAAAAATTACTTAAGAAATGATTAATTGGACTTTAATATATCGTGATTTGACCACTGGTTGGCCTTTTATGACGAATAATTTACCGTGAGCGATAGCGAGGGGTAAAATATCGCCATATAGGGACAACCTGTGGTAAAATCACGATATAGTCAAGCCCCCATGAATTAGTTCGAAAAAGAAACGCACTATTATGTAGGCGTTAAATAACAGAGCAAACTGAATTAGTGACATTCTTAAACTATTTACAATAACGTATTTAGAGAGTTTTGGATGAATTCAAATGATAATTTACTTATATGTCTTATATGTATAAATAAAAATATGGCTTAAAACACATTTTTGTATCGTTTGTTTACATTTCATTGTTGTGATGATTTTGGGTTTCTCAAGCGAGTATTTCCCCGTAAAATACCTATATTCTCACATCATCGTTCTATGACGTCGGGAAGCTAATTCATAAAAAAGCATATAACGTGGGGGTACGATCAGCACAGCCAAGGCAATATATTCATATTTTTCCACGAGTGTGTACTCAAAGCGTTTGAAGGACTTCATGTTATAATGTGTTGTAATTAATAATAATTTATCAAAACTTCTCTATCTTTAACGATCCCTTTGGCCTAGAAAACCGACAAACTTCGGAAACATTTGTCCAAACCCTTTGCTCGAAAGACCGTTTCCGAAGTATACTTTAGACAGTACTTTCTGAGATATGACATATGACAACAACAAAAAATAATATAAAGGGGGGAAATGAAATTAAAATAACCCTGTATTATGTGAATCAGTTTATTCAGCACACATCTTAAAGTGTAAACATGAGCAAATATTAATAAAGATCGAACTCTGGAATATTTTAAAGAAAAGATATATATAAATATCGTTGAGACACTTAACTGTATCAATGTTGGGCAGAGAGTAATTACTTACATGTGCATGTAAACATGTGATTAATAACATAATTAATCAGAGTTAGTACAATATTTTTTCTCTATACTGCGAAACGCAGAAAATTATAAATATATATAAATATATTTGCTCAATTTTACATTGTTTCAAACATCAAATCAATTCGTGCAGTGTATGTTCTCTTGACGTGTTAAAATTCTCTTAATTGAGTTAAGTAATTTCAACTGCAAGTTTATAGTGTGGCTTGAAACATGTCCTTTTTAGGGCCCTTTATAACAGTTTTGCAACAGTTTTACTACCCAGATAGAATTTCACGAAAATATATCATAGGGAAATATTTTCCTAGGGATAAAAAATAAAAAAACAACTACTGTGATATTTTTTCCACTGGATATAATTTTGCTTTACACATACACAATGGTTACACCATGTTAGTAAGTATGCATTAACCATCTTGGTGCACATGATATCATCACATATTTGTTTGTGAGGAATATATTGTTCAGACCTTTTTGTATGCTTTGTTTTACAGTTTGTTGGGTTGCTGTCAGTTTTCGTTTTGCAACGATTTTTTTCTTTTGCATATACGTTTATAGTTGACATCCTTTGCATATTGTATATACACAATTCAAAAGTTATATGATAGCGTTCCTGATGAAGGCAAATCCAGAAAAACGCTAATGACATATAGCAGAGGGTTTGGCTTGCCATAAACCAGGTCCAACCTTCCATGGTTTTTTAAATGTCGTTGTCTTCTGCCAGTTTAGAAATAAAGGAGGTTTTTTTTTAACTGTCCGTTTCTGTGCAAGCTGTCGTTTGTTTTTGTTTTAGTTCAGTTTCAGTATTTCTCTGTTGTTCCGTTGTTTTATAACTATTTTCATATGAGCGTCACTGATGAGTCTTTTGTAGACAAAACGCGCGTCTGGCGTACTAAATTATAGTCCTGGAACCATTGATTACTATTTTCCTCTTACTGTTGAGGTGTTTTTTACTGTTTAATTTGTAATCCAAATTAGTTTTTGTTTAATCGATATGTGACAAATAAACAGTGGTATACTATTATTGCCTTTATCATATAGTATCGTTTACAGTTTACAGAATACTACTGTTATCATTATCTCAAAGTATCGCTTATAGTTTACAGAATGTAAGACATGCCATATAAAAATAGAAGATCGACAATGGTACAAACAGTGGTATTTGGTATGTATATTGTTTTAAATATTTAAGCTTCTGTCCAAATTTAAAAAATTATGAAAAAGGTATGATCATCGGTATAAAGTCATCATTCGTAAATATACCTCAACATGCAGACTTCTAATACGTTCAGGTATTTCACATCCAATTTTTTATGGAAATATTCTTTATAAAGCACAAAGGTGTCAGTATTCACCTCAGAAACTTACAAAACCTTTGAATAGACTTATTAAGAAAGGATATAATTACGATACTGTTGTCAAGTCATTAAAGATTGCATATTTTGGCGTTAATATTGAGTCACTGATAAGGTCTTTGCATCGGAACTAAACACATTTATTCTAAAAACAGTTATTGGCATGACACGGGTTATGTTCTTCTCATATATGTTATGATGGTATGATACTAAACCCCTAACGGGAAGGATTGTGCCTGATGTTCATATGATGAAATCATAATCTTTCAGTCAGTTTAATTGAAGTCTGGAGCTGGCATGTCAGTTAACTGCTAGTAGTCTGTTGTTATTTATGTATTATTGTCATTTTGTTTATTTTCTTTGGTTACATCTTCTGATATCAGACTCGGACTTCTCTTGAACTGAATTTTAATGTGCGTATTGTTATGCGTTTACTTTTCTACATTGGTTAGAGGTATAGGGGGAGGGTTGAGATCTCACAAACATGTTTAACCCCGCCGCATTTTTGCGCCTGTCCCAAGTCAGGAGCCTCTGGCCTTTGTTAGTCTTGTATTATTTTAATTTTAGTTTCTTGTGTACAATTTGGAAATTAGTATGGCGTTCATTATCACTGGACTAGTATATATTTGTTTAGGGGCCAGCTGAGGGACGCCTCCGGGTGCGGGAATTTCTCGCTAAATTGAAGACCTGTTGGTTACCCTCTGCTGTTGTTTTTTATTTGGTCGGGTTGTTGTCTCTTTGACACATTCCCCATTTCCATTCTCAATTTTATGAAAAAGTACAATAAACTAATAAGAAATAACCAATGACTAAAGTATTGAGATATTGCAGAGCACATTGAAATATTCGTTTTTAATCAACTGATTAATAGCTGACGATAACAAAATAATGTGTATTTTTATACTAATATCCTCTCGATTGCGACCTTTATATTGTTATCATGATTTGAGATGTAAGGCCGCATTACGAAAATAATTTCAAAAAATCCCTTTTTTTTTTATTAATGATGATATATATTTGACTTCAGGGAGGAAACAATGCTAAATATAATATGAACGTAATACCAGCGTGGCAAAGTTGCGCAAATGGTACTGGGGTGACGGTAGGCGTGGTCGATAATGGGATTCAAAATCACAAGGATCTTAACATTGTAAGTACTTTTCTTCTTTTTTTTATAGAAATGGAAACAATATCTCTTTTCTTTATCAATCATTTTATGTGCAAATTATAGCCTAGATCAAAGAATTAGATTTATAATTAAAGGCAACAGTAATGTACCGCTGTTAAAAATTTCGATATTCGATAGAGAAAAAATCAAATCCGGGTTACAAACTAAAACTGAGGGAAACGTTTTAAATATAAGAGAACTACGACACAACAGAGACATAACACTGAAACGTAACACACAGAGAAACGAACTATAATGTAACAATTGCCATTTTCCTGACTTGGTACAGGGCATTTTATGAAAAAATGGTGGGTTGGACCTGGTTTAGTGGCATGTCAAACCTTCCTTTTATAAAATTTACTGTTTGCAAAACTATGTATTATTTTTGATAATAATGATGTTTTGTCCCAGACGGAAAACCCTGGCCTCACAATTTTTTGGAACTTTTGGTCCTCGGCGATCTTCAACTTGGTAGTTGTTATGGCTTTCAAACTTTTTACATCTGAGCATAGTTTTGTGAGAACGTAGCGCGAGTCTGGTGTGAAAAAATATTTGTTTACCTGTTACCTTTGGCTGGCTATGATTCGTTTATTTCTCTGTCCTATATTTTCTCCCATTTATCTGTTTACTTACTGTGACCCGGTCGTTTAATGTTATAATTAACACTGCCATTAAAGGGATATCTAAACTCTAAAGTTGAAGATATAACAAACGCTAAATACAACTAAGAAAACAAGACTAAACAAATCCACTGCTTATAAAAATCTGGGCTAAACTTATATAGCAGGTCGTGTTATACGTGTGATACCCTTTCTTATGTTAAAACAGGAGACCGTAAAGTCGTTCGTGACCTAGGGTTAAAATCATTCCTCAGTAATGGACCTAAATATTGTCCCCCATCAATTATTATTGGAAGAGTGTCATAACATCGTCCACTTCCCACTTCGTACTTACTGCTCGATTATGATAAAACGAGAAAAAGATGAAAAGAATTTTTAGATTTTTTATTAATTCAGTAAAAAAATAACATAGTTTTCCCTACTAAACTGTTTATTCTACTTACTAGTACACTTGGTATAATCAAAAACATAGTAATTAATTGTTCAAATAAGGCCTGTGAATAAAGCGGAATTAATAACTCTTCGTGTGTCAAAAATTCCTTTGAAGTACTTGGAAATTGCATGATTATATTGGTGATACTAAAACTGCTCTTGAACTTTTTGTTCGTTATGGTATTCCGTATATCGACAAGTTATTGGAATTCCAATGGTGAATCACTGTGCACTATTCATTGCGGACCTGTTTCTGTATTGTTATCAGTTATAATTTCTGACTAGAATCAGAAAAGGCCCATTGAAACAACATCTGATACAAAAATGTATTACACTTTTAGATATTTGGCTCTCAATAATGACGACTTTAGTATGTACAATATAGAAATTTATTTTGCTGAACTGACTTTAAATAAAACTAATACTTACAATGAACACTAACCTTTCCTGGATCTTGGTATCTATATCAATAGCGGGAAGCTCAGTACCAACATTAATGACAAAAAAAGATTATTTTTTCATTTTCTAATTTTCATTATACATTTTTAGATGGTTACGTTTCCTTTTCACCATCTTGTGGTGTTTATATATCTATTTTTTTTTTCGATTCGCTCGTGTATATAACAACGTATTTTATTTTATTTTTTCCAATCCCACAAACTAATCAGAACACTTACTATAAAAAAAAACTAAGGATTTTCTTATCCCAGCATAAAAGAGGGACGAAAGATACCAAAGGGACAGTCAAACTCATAAATCTAAAACAAACTAACAACGACATGGCTAAAAATGAAAAAGACAAACAGACAAACAATAGTACACATGACACAATATAGAAAACTAAAGAATAAACAACTCGAACCCACCAAAAACTAGGGGTGATCTCATGTGCTCCGCAAGGGTAAGCAGATCCTGCTCCACATGTGGCACCCACCTTATCCTTTACACCATATTATGGTGTGTATGTATCTTAATTTGTTTGATTTGCTCGTGTATATGACAACGTAGTTGATTTCATTTTGTATTTGGCACAATTTTTTGTAATTTTGGATCCTCAATGTTCTTCAACTTTGTACTTATTTGGCTTTATAACGTTTTTGATATGAGCGTCACTGATGTGTCTTATGTAGACGAAACGCGCGTTTGGCGTACTAAATTATGATACTTGATAACTAATTACTACTGAGTCTTACTGTGCGTATTTATGTGTGTTTGTTTATTCTACATTGGATAAAGGTGTAAGGGAGGGTTGAGATCTCACAAAACATGTTTATTCCCACTGCACTTTTGCGCCTGTCACAAAATAAAAAAATGAAAACATTTCAAAACGTTTCAAAAACAATGTATTCATGATCTGTTTTATCTCAAAGAGTTCAAAGTAAGTAAAGTTGAGTTAAAATCCGAATACTACGGATTAACATATAATATCTTAGAATCCTGCATCATTGTCCCTAATTTGAAATATTAAATCTGAAAATCGAATCTCTATTTCCTTTATTCAACACATGTTTAGTGATATATTATACATCTAAGTTTATATAGTAATGAGTGTCTTAACATTTTTTATGAATATTAATTATAGCACAACAATATCTATGCAAAGTTGTTAAACATTTAGTAAACAATTTTTTTTTTTTAAACAATAATTCCCTCATACGGATTTGACCGTTTGTATGAGAGGTATTGAACTATTATATTCTGACTGTGGTATTACTAGATTTATTTCACTAGACTGGGCGGGGTTTAAGAAGTTCGCATATTTAAGACCAGTCCATCTATAGACAGGAGTTTTAGGATAAACTCATCAATAAAGTGTCCAGATATTCGTCCTTTACCCTGAACGCAGTTCTTTTGTATATGCGTTTGGTGACACTGAAAGGTGATTAAAATTCAATAATAATTATAACGGCAATCATGCTTATCACACAATCTTCAAATAGACTGTCCTTGTGTAAATTAAAACATAAGCTCCACCCGATCATTTGAAATAACATTGGTAATACAACAGTGCAAACATCTGCAATCAAGCTAGCGGTAGACAGTTAGCCAACCGTATCGAGCTTTCTTTTTATAACTTATCTATTTGGACACGATTTATAAATAAAAGATGACATACTTGTCAATTAGACAGTGATTGATTTTAGGTAACTGTTTAGCATACATCATTTTAGGGCGCTCTTTTGAAATCTGTAATAATATGTAGTTCGGTTGCAGTTTTCAAACTCAACATTTATCCCCACGACACTAACCAAAGAGGAAATCCTAGCTTATTATAGGTCTGTTCTACATTTGTTCTACATTCTTTACAATTTCAACCGAAGATGAAGACCTTGACCTTCCATTACTGTATGGGATACCTAAACTACAAAAGTGACCTTACAAACAACGGTATATTGCTGTGCATTCCAAGCGCTCCACGAAACCTCTTTATAGCTTATTCAAGGTTACTGTGAAACTGCCTATTCTAGAGGTGGCGTGAATCAGATTTGTATACTAAAAAATCCAAAGATCTTTTACATACAATCTGAGACTCTTGAAATAGTATAAAAACATTTGAGTTTTCTACACTTTACACAAGTATTCCAAATTATATATGTTGTGTCTTGTGTACTTTTTTTTCTGTTGGTCTTTTTTAGCCATGGCATTGTTAATATAAAAAAGAAGATGTGGTATGATTGCCAATGAGACAACTCTCCACAAGAGACCAAATGCCATCGAAATTATCAACTATAGGTCACCGTACGGTCTTCAACAATGAGCAAAGCCCATACCACATAGTCAGCTATAAAAGGCCCCCGAAATGACAATGTAAAACAATTTTAAACAAGAAAACTTACGACCTAATGTATGTAAAAACAATGAACGAAAAACAAAGATGTAACACATAAACAATCGACAACCATTAAATTACTGGCACCTGACTTGTGACAGGAACATACATACAGAATATAGCTGGGTTAAACATTTTATCGTGATCCCAACCCTCCACCTAACCTAGGACAGTGGTGTAACAGCACAACATAAAACGAACTATAAAAATCAGTTGAAAAATGCTTAACTCAGTTTTTTTTCGGTCGTTGAGTTCGATTGTTCCTCCGGTATTTTTCGCTCTTTTTAGAACTGATTTATAGTTTTCAAAATAAGTAATATGCTGCCATGATAATAAATATGTGACTGTTCTCACATGTTATCCACCAATTTTATCCAGTGTAACAAAAACCATAAATTTAAGAGATTTTAAATAATAATTTGTACGTAAATTCTATTCCAAAACCGATACGTCAAAAACGTTCTCTGGGGTTCAGAAAAAAATGGATATATTCGATGTATTCCCTATAAAAATCAAGCCGAAAAACAATGTCTAGTTTATGATACAGACAACATTGTTTGTTCACTTTCTGAAATGAATTACAAATATTGACTGATCAAATGTTGTTTTTCAATTGCAACCTATCAAATTTTTTCTATTTGGTTTTTTTTAGAACTTTCAAGTTGTCGGGATGACTTTGTTTTGAATACGATAAAGATTGGTTGGTATATTACAAATTTAATGCTGAATATTTGATATAGAAAATCATCTATGTGGATAAATCTATATGAGGAAGACTGAATGTACCCCAAAATTCAAATGTTCGGTAAAAGATGGCCTTCAAAGTACTTAAGTAATTGGATTAGGTAAACTTAATTCCTCAATCAACGATTTCAATCAAATGTGTCTTTTTCCGTTTCTTAACCTCTTCTCCAAAATCATAATTGCAATTATGACAATTTTTACAAAAATATAAAACAGTTTTGATATTATATACACTATAATTTCACTTGCTCTATTCAAATATTGTAATTACGAAATTCCTTTTTGGAGTAAGAAACATCTCGATTTGCCTACAAACACTAAATCCAACAAACAACACTCAAAAGATGGTTTTATCAAAAAAGCCTCATTTTTTTTTATCAAAAACAAATACTTTGAATTTGACGGATCGTTATGCTAAGTCTGTATAAGACAGGTCAAATCAACTGTAGGGTTGGACATATGTGAGAATGTTCAAATATCTTGAAAATGATTGATGTTCATACCACCTAATCATATATGTTCTTATTTAATGTCAAGATGTGTTTATTAATACAAATAGGAAGCTCTAAGAGGTCATTCCTATCCCCTGTTATTTTTTAAATGTACTAATAAGTTGTATATGGTTGAGATTTCATGTCAATAGCCAAATATTATATTGTTTGATCTATGAAGGGATACTCTCCGCTATTAACAGTTTCAAAATATTCAAATATCTTGCATTTTTTTAGATCCCCTCTTAAAAGCACATATTTGCTGGTTTGGCATGTCAACGAAATTATGAATGATGTATATCTCAAGTGTAATATGTTTGAAGGGTTCTCAATGCTCTTCAACTTTGTACTTGTTTGGCCTCATAACTATTTTGATCTGAGCGTTACTGATGAGTCTTATGTAGACGAAACGCGCGTCTGGCGTACTAAGTTATAATCCTGGTACCTTTGATAACTATTATTGTAATTTATCACCCGAATAAAAGTTGTCTTGCATATTGATATCGCTCGTGTCTTTCTTTTCATTTTATATGTCGAACTGAACGTATGTCGGATGAAATAATATCATCCTGGACAGAAATTGACATTTTTATTGCTTTGTTTCCTTTTAAAAATTATCTCCACAACTGAGTAATTTTAGATGCATGATTTTTTTATAAGTTGTAAGTGGCTTTGAACTAGCAGTCAGTAACTTCGAGTACTTACAGATCAATAATTTGCTCTTTCGAAGTCAATAGACGCAGATATATTAAAGATATGAGACGACTGGATGCAAAGCAATACTAAATAAATGCTCAGTAAGAATTAAAACGAATTAAAATAAAACATGTAATTTTGGCAAGTTATTACAATTTCATACGAAAAAACAATTAAAGACGTTAAAGTTAATTCAATCAATGTTCAGCACCATTCATCAACAACACTTTGATTGCACGTCTATATCCAGCGGGTAACGATAAATCTGACATCTACGCCATTGTGAATTAATCCGAATCCAAATTATCGGTTATAAACTCTGTTGTTCCAACGTCCTTTAATCAGTCGATTATATTGTAAATTCGTATATCCACAGTAACATCGGCAAGGAACATACGCTGAAAAATAAAACTTCCACAGAAAATGAGACTGAAACTACTGATTATAAATATTGGCTGGGATTAATAATTGGAGGGTTAGTTTTCGGCTATCGACGGCAGAATGAAAAACTTAAAATTCTTTAAATCACAAGTATATAAAGGAACCAATAAAAATGCATTGTTATGTTATAAAATTCATAACAAGTTGTATCATTAGCTGTATGTAAAGAACCGAAACAATTCGAACAGTATAAAGTCTATTTCATTTATCTCCAGTCGCCAATTATATATTTTTAATTAATAAAATTATAAAAATAGCACACTTAGTGTTTGTTTTTTTTTTTTTTTTTGTTGAGATAACAAGTTCCCAGCCACGTCCACTCTTTGTGTTTGTTAGAAATATGTTATTTATATCCATCTGATAAGTTAAGCCTTTTTCTACTAATTTGTATAGTTTGTTCTTAAGTTGTACTGTTACACTACTCTCCAAAGGTTAGGGGAGGGTTTGGATCCCGCTAGCTATCATGTTTAACCACGCCACATACTGTATGTTTGTGCCCGTCAGGAGCCTGTAATTCAGTGGTTGTTGTTTGTTGATGTGTTACATATTTGCTTTTCGTTCATTTTTTGTACATAAATTATGCCGTTAGTTTTTCTTAACAT
Source organism: Mytilus edulis (assembly GCA_019925275.1). Taxonomy (NCBI): domain Eukaryota; kingdom Metazoa; phylum Mollusca; class Bivalvia; order Mytilida; family Mytilidae; genus Mytilus; species Mytilus edulis. Next base: position 2,254,673 of record CM034349.1, read on the forward strand.
GTGTCATATTGGCGCCTTTTAAAGTTGACTATGCGGTATGGGCTTTGTTCGATGTTGAAGGTCGATTCGTAACTTATATTTGTTAATATCTGTGTCATTTGGTCTCTTGTGGAGAGTTGTCTCATTGGCAATCATACTACATCTTCTGATTCTTTTTCTATAGCTTATAATGCACACTATCTTTCTCATTTACACACAGTCATGATGATTTGAATTCCTGCTTCCAATATTGGGTACGGTATTGGATGTACTCTTTGTGGATTGATCTCCGTCGGGGAAACTTGACAAAGACTCAATTTTAGAATGAATGATCATCGGTCTAATGTAAATGATCCTAATAACAACAAATTTCTCTATAAATATTTCAACCAGCCTGACCATTCTATTGTTACAATGAAAGTCCGGTTTATAGAGAAAATATATCATTAAACAAATGATCCCATATCGAATACACCACATCGTTTATAAAGAGAAGACTGTTGGAAAAGAGAGTTGGGAACAGCAATTTTCTATGGGTGCAATGACAAAATTCATGGTAAAGGTACTTTGTCTAGTCCCAGGTGTAGTACTGTCAATACTTTACAATTATTTAATACTTCTGATCGACGCAATAGAAGTCATGGTCACAGAAAAAATACACCACCTGCTGTGCACACCGTGACAATTGATAGTCTGTTTGCGTCTGTTCAAAAACATTTAGGAATTCATCATATCAGAACTACATTCAATTGTCAAAACTTTTTTTACTATTTCAAGAGGCGCAAATTACTTCCGTTATTGATTTTCGCTCTGTTTTATATAGATAAGTTGCAATAATCATGGACATTGCTGACCATAGACTATTCAATATTTTCCACCATAAATCTTGACAAAAAATTATACCTGATTACTTCCAGCAGATTAAACCTCCAATGATATTGTCTTAATATGTAAAAACCATTATTTGCAATGTCTCACAACCGAGCTTGGAATAAAAATGCGATCGTCGATACAAATTCTTGTTTTGGGTTACAATAATTCATACTTTGTGAAGAACCACACTAAATCTACCAGAAAATATACGGAAGATGATGTTATCATAATGATAGACTTTTTGATCGACAATATATTTGTGGAGTTTAGAGATTGATATTTCAACAGTCGTTATTCAAGTGGTCACTAATTGTGCAACCCTGCTGTCCGATTTGATTTGTATTCGTATGAAGCAGAATTCTTAGAATATTACTAAGAAAATAGTTGTTCTTACTTTAAATAAAACTTTACGGAAATGTAATATGTCATTCTTATATGTGTTCAGTATTTGAAATGTTCAAATTAGCTGCTGCACACATGGTAACAATAAAATTCAATTTTGGGGTGATATGTATTGCTTGCTATTGTTATTTAAGTTGATTTCATATTCTTTTTCACAGCTTAGTTATTGGAGACGCTGTTGCATATGTAACGTAGTAAAAGAACATTTTCTGACACAGAATGTTTAAAAATATCATTTGACCATTTATGGTTTGTTGAAATATTTATTCAATATATTGGACATGATATTATCAGCTTTATACATCACGTGTTTTCCTTGTGTCCGTTTCTTGCTATTTACAGTAGATTAACAATATCTTTTCTCTAAAATCAATGTTCGGTTGAAAATCTGTCCTTATTATCTTAATCTTGAAAATATTTGCACGGTTCAATATCTACATATATGTTGATATTTTTTTCACCAGTAGTTAGCAACTTTATCACTTAAATTAGAAGACCTAATTTCTTACAAACTAATTTCTGGAGAAACATTCAATGACAAAAATACCGAAAAATGTAAATTCAAAAGAATGAACCTCATATCAAAGTATCGAATGACCAACAACTGTCATATTCCTGATCTGGTAGAGACAATTTTGAATAAAAAGTTAGAATAAACCTCCCCCTTTACACAAGCAGAATTTGCTCACATGAATTTCACATGAAGTTCACGTAAAAAAAAATAACTTGTAATTTACCTCAAACGAGCTCATACATGAACCTCACGTGAAAAATTTTCATGTGAATTTCTCGTGAATTGAGAATCTCATGTGAATTTATTTTACAAGAATTTCACATGAACTTTTACAAAAGAAATTGGTACATTTCATGATTTTAATCAGACCTACAAATTTAAAGGTTATTTGAATTATGTTATGTTAAAAAAATCTAGTGAAAAAGATTCATGTGATTTTCATGTGAAATTCATACGAGTTTCACATGAAACTCACATGAACTGATTTCACGTGAGTTTCATGTATAAGCTCGTTTCAGGTGAAATTCATGTGAATTTCACGTGAGATTCACGTGAAATTGATGTGAATAAAATTAGCCTGTGTATTGTTCCGTTTTATTGACAATGCCCGATGGCAATCTATGTATTTAGTATTTGAATGTCCTTTGTCCAGGAAAATATTATTGGCTGTTTCTACAATATTTGAACTATGACTTAGGTCATTTTCTTTTTGAAATTACCGTGTTATCATTAGATTGTTGTTTACTGTGTATTATGTAAGAGGGTTTTGTTTTTCATTTTTATATAATATATTTGTTAGTTTATTGCTGTTTTGCCGTATTTACTGTTATTTTGAAAGGTGATATGAAATGTCCCGATTTTTTGTAGGCTTGTATTTTACAGTTTTCATATCTCTTATTATATATTATTTGCTGCGATGTAGCCAAAATATTGCTGACACAATGTTACACATTTGCCAGTCAAAACATAATCCAATTGATTTGAACAATGTATTCATTTACTTTACTTTTTTTTTTTTTAAAGGATTAAGAATTGATATGATTTTTTGTTTTGTTTTGGAGGTAATATTTTGTAGAGATGTAGGCAGTATTTCATTGATTGTGATGATATAAACTGATTTTAAGTTAACATAGAAGTATGATCCCATTGTGGCTGTCAGAGTCGTCTAAAGTTATGAGCCTTTTTCTCAAATATATCCAACTTATATTCCAAATACTTCCTACTACAGCCTTTTGTCAACACATTATATTAAAGACTTAAACAAAATATTCATTCTGATGTTTGTCTACATTAGAATCATAGTTATTATAAAAGGTGACGTTTTAACTCAAAACATTTTTTTATACAATTGTTGACTATAAGAATCGTATACTACTTGAACTCGATTTTTGAATATAAAATTTAACAGAGTAATTAATGTTCTTGAATTGAGAAAGTCTTTTACATCTATATTTGTTTTCTGTAACTTACATATTTACTTCATTTTGTTTGGTTTTATATATTAGTCTATTTAGTTTATTGAATTGATCATGGGTATTAATTTGTGTTATGTGAAAGGTGTTATGTATATGGTGGGATGTTATGAGATACTACTGCAGTGGATATTCGATTTGTTATAACAATATATTTTACTTTTTTAGTTTCTTGCTCATATTTAAACATTCTTTTTCAGCTTCTGAAAAGTAAGATAACAAAACTTCCGTACTCCAAGAAATTCAAAACGGAAAGTCCCTTATCAAATTCTGATTTTTTTTCGGTATTTGAACAGAAGCTTTTGTATGACATAAAAACAGTGTCAAAAGCATTTCATTAACGTATTTTACTTATCACTGTTTTTGTTGCTGATGCGGTTAACAATTAAGATATAGCCGAAGCTTAAAGTGTTTTCATTCATCAATAATTCTCATAAAATTAATCACAAATTGTACAATAACCATATGCATGATCTAAAAGACAGAATCCAGATCTTAATGAACTATTTTTCTTTCTTTTCTCATTATTTTCCAGATAAAATATAATTTGGTGATTTGCAGTAATATGTAAGCTTTAATTTTTAGACATAATTGTATGTTTAACCTTTGAATTTTATGAACCTGCAAAATATTTTTATGTTTAATCAATATTTAAAGCACCAATTTGGAAAATATATTGTGTTTTAATTATTTACTTTAAATACACTAAGTTGTGGGCAGTTAACATATACAGACAGTTGGGAATTAATTTTATTTGTTTGTTATAAATAAATGTGTAAATTTCATTCATTATTATAAAACTTCGACATAAGCTTTTTTTTTAAATAAAAAGAAACATTTGTAAAACAATTTATTTTATTGATTTTATTTGTTAAATTCTGTATTGTATTGTTACATGGACTTATTTTTAGGAATTTTGGTTCTCAATGCTCTTCAACTTCGTACTTTATTTGGCCTTTTTAACTTTTTTGCATTCGAGCGTCACTGATGAGTCTTTTGTAGACGAAACGCGCGTCTGGCGTATTTACTAAATTTAGTCCTGGTATCTATGATGAGTTTATTTACACTCAACATTACTCGTTGACATTAAAAGCATCGATGGTAGACAATGTAAATTGTTGAAATGAACCTAGATGATTCTTATAATCCAAAGGGCTAGTCCTACTTGCTGTGACAGATTGGAGACAACAAAACTTTACTGATGTTGAAATTTTTCACTTTTCGTCTCTTTAAACACTTCCTAGATATTAAAAAGTAAAATAACAAACATACTGAACTCCAAGAAAATTCTTAACGGAAAGTTCCTAAGTAAATGACAAAATCAAAAGCTCCAAACATATCAAACGAATGGATCATTTTTCCTGACTTTTTAAAGGCATTTTCATATGTGGAAAAAAAAAGATCCTGTTTAGATCCTTTGAGTATATCAGTACAAAATAAAAGTAATGTCCCTTTAAAACTAAAAACAATTGTATTCATATTCAAAAGGTAACTTTATAATAATTAAAGAAACATCAGTTGTTGATTATTTATTTTTGTTTCGGTTTTTTTTAAATACATTATTGAATATTCTATATATATTTACTATTCATAATGTTTCCCCTTTTGTTTCGGAATTAATAATTCATCCATCTTTGAATTAATTACTTTCGGTCAGTTGCTGTGTTACATAAAAATACTGTACGTCCGTCAGTCCGACCTTGTTAGTTCTCTCACATGTGCAATTCTAAGCCGATTTTAATAAATCTTATATTATAGGTACATCAACAATGTGTGGGACAATTTCAAAAATTTGAAAAACGAGTTATGACCCTTGCAAACATTAATTATATGAAGAAAATGCATCGTGAGTACTCTCATGTGTACAATTCTTTCCAAATATGTTTGAAATTTATATTGTAGGATTAAATCAGCGATGTCTTGGGCGAATTGTAAAATCTCTGCCGATCAAATATTTTATGAGTTATGCCCCTTGGAAATATCAATTATATGAACAAAATCCATCTGAGTGCTCTCATGGGTATACTCTTGACACATTTTGTCATTTCACAGAGTCAAAATTTTCCCTTCTTAGCCATACTCCCTTATAAAAATCAAAGCTAAAATATATCTGCTTATATCGTTGTTCATTATTATATTGTAAAATCATATTTTTCATGACGTCATTTATATAATGTAATACCCGGAACGCTCAGAATAGCAAAATTTCACACCTCCTGCTATAAATTTTCAAATTTGACACAGACCTCGACCAAAGTAATTTTAATCTCATTTTGAAAATTTAAATAAAAAAATACTGAACTCCGAGGAAAACACAAAACGGAAAGTCCCTTATGGCAAAATTAAAAGCTCAAACACATCAAACGAATGGATGAAAACTGTCATATTCATGACATGGTACAGTCATTTTCTTATCTACAAAATGGTGGATAAAATCTGGTTTTAAAGCTAGCTTAACCACTCACTTGTATGACAGTCGCATCAAATTCCATTATATTGACAACGATATTTGAACAAAAAAAACACAGACATATTAGGTACAATTAAATGTCACAAATAGGGGTACGGCAGTTAACATTGTGTTGTAAACTTAATCAATATAAAAACAAACAATTATTTAGCTTAAAATCACATTGGCAAAAAAGAAAGAGAAGAATATAAATATTGCATCAGCACAATAACACAATGACGGGATATAAAAGTAATTGTTTGACATTGATGTCGTTTGCAACAATTTTTAGTCCGGACAAGGCCTGTGGCAAGATCGACAAAATAAACCTTTGCTAACAAGCGAATTCAGATTTGACACTGTCATCTCCGTTTTTTCTACGAAAATCGTCTTTTGAACAATTGTTATTAGTTAAGGAAAAAACAGATTAAAAACTTAAAAAAAGGGAAAAAAATAGCAAATACAGACAACTGCCTTCAGGGATCCAATCTATAATTTGATATACCACTTTTTCCCATAATTGGTGTGTATGACGGCGCGAAGACGTTGTTAGTGCGCTTGGCCTAAGAATGCCACGAAAATATAACAAATAATGTTTTTTATCATTTTTCTAATATGATATCATATACCTGTTGAAACATATTTTACTTTCATTCCTGAGATTGCAATTGTTTAAATACGAGACACTGTTATCTTTTTTCTCGGTTTAATGTTAATTGAAACGTTTCTATTTGGTATTTGAATTTTAAAGTAGAAAGCGTTATTGAACGAATTACTTTTTAGCTCACCTGGCCCGAAGGACCAAGTGAGCTTTCTCATCACTTGGCGTCCATCGTCCGTCGTCTGTTAATTTTTACAAAAATCTTCTCCTCTCAAACTACTACGCCAAATTTAACCAAACTTGGCCACAATCTAGTATCTAGTTTTACAAATGTGTCCAATGACCCTACCCGCCACCCTATATCTCTGAAACCAAAGCATTTAGAGCAAATATAACGCGAGAAAATTGTTGAAAAGGTCAACACCTATCTGCCCTGAAATTTTAAGACCAATTAGGCAAAGCGTTGATGGGTTGCTACCCTTAAATTGGTATTTTAAGAAAATTTTGCAGTTAAGTCATATGACAGGTGAAAAATTATGTTATTCCAATTCTTGAACCAATGCATACAAACATCATAAACTTAGTCTTGATTTTATCATTTTTTTCGCATAAATTTCGTATAACGTCATTTACTTTTTTCTATCGGTCAGTGGTGTTGTGAAAATATGGCCGGTAATTAAAATTCGTGTTTTGAAGCCGAAGTTTAGAGATTGTCACCTGTTTGTCAACAATCAACAAAAAAACATGGTTATCGAGCACGTGTTTAAAATGTACAATCAAATAATAATTTATTTTAAGGACATCCATGCGTATTACGATCACCGGATTTTTACGCGATGGGTCACACTCAGGTCACTTTGCATACGGAAAATATGTCGGGGTATTGCTACTGGAGCTTTATTTTAATTGCTTCCTGGAAGGAAGCAATTAAAATAAAGTAAACTTCTTGTAAATATAAATAAATTAAGGTGGTTCCCAAAACTTTCACTAAAATTAATTTGACTCGTTTAATTTTCATGAAATTTTGTCAAAGTATTTACTTTGACACTTTAACAAAAATATAAAAATTTGAAAAAAAATTAACCAACCGTTTTGTCAGAAAAATTACACTGGTTATTTAGCAGTTTGACAAACACCAATTTTGATCATTGAGAAGCTTAATATTCCTTTTACAACACAACGTAATGAAACATTTAGCTGATTTTACAGAGTTATTTCCCTGTAGTGTTAGGTACCACCTTAAGGAATTTCTTCAGAAAAAAGTATATTTACATAAGTTTTATAATGAAAACTATCCATTGAGTTCTAAAAAAACACATGCATTATTTGTTTTAGTTTGAGGTTTCTTATGACTTTAATATTTTCAATACTACTGAGATAAAATGTTAACAGCAATGATGTACAGCAAAGTAAGATCTACAAATAAGTCAAATAATCAAAATGGTCAATTGACTCCTTCAGAAGTAATTGCCCTTTATGTTCAGTTTTTAATAATTTTCCGAATTTTTCTCTGTAATGGGCCAATTTCATTATATATAGAGATAATAGTAAGCAGCAAGAGTGTTTAGTCAAGTCAGATCTACAAACACATCCCCATCACCAAAACACAATTTGTCATGAATCCATGTGTGTCCATTTGTTTAATATGCGCATAGACCAAGGTGAGAGACACAGGCTCTTTAGAGCTTCTAGTTTTATTTAGTATTTGCCTTTAAGTCCCTAATAAAATGGCAAAATCAAAGGCTCAAACACATCAAACGAATTGATAACAACTGTCTTATTCCTGACTTTGAACAGGTTTTCTTATATAAAAAAAACGGTGGATAAAACCTGGTTTTAAAGATAGCTAAACCTCTCACTTGTATTGCCAATGATTAGTGAACAAAACAAACATACATAATAGGTAAACATATCCAGGGTACAACAGTCACTATTGTGTTTAAATCTTATTCACTTTAAAAACAAACAAATATGTAACAAAGAAGCACAGAATAGCATATAAAGCAAGCATATTAGCAAAAATTAAAGACAAGAATACACAAATTTACCATAGTACAATAACACAATGACGGGACGTATAAGTACAGAGCCACATCCTATATCTATCAAAGAAACATAAAAAGCTATATAGACAAGGCACATTAAATCACCATTACAATAAGACATTTCGACATGCTAATAATTGTCAAATGTACCATGCTTGTAATTCAATACTTGATACGTGATTTTCGACCGCATAAGACTCACCAGTGAGCAGGATGTATTGTCAATGGGGTAACGCAGATGCCCCTAACTGGATTCAAGGTCATCCCAAGATGACGGATGAACAATTAGGTCAGTATCTGTCTTGTCTGTTAAAGTGCTTTTTTTACAAAACATACGGAAATCACAAATTACTACCGAGAAATGTGCATGAAACAGGAAATTTGATTTGAAAAAATCGCTAATTTGACCGTAAATCATCATTAAAATATTTTTAAGATGGCCTTAACATATAACAAGGAAGACCGTAGTTTTTGATTTTACACTCCCACACCCTCTTACAAGGTAAAATGTCTGTCTCCATTTAAGTTAATGACATTGAACCATCATGGTTTTAAACACATTTTCAAAAGTGATAATGCTGTTATCGTGGGTCATCATATATTCAACCTTGGTGGCATTCCAGTTATTGAAATAGGTGTCAGATTAGAACAATGGTCTAGACCTTTCGGGAAGGATCTTATAATTTAGTATTGAGCCATAGAATGGGACCCCCTGCACGGTAACAATGATAAACAAGCTTGAAAGGATACAACGTCAGGCGGTAAAATTTATAACCAGAGATTACAAATAAAGAGAGGACGGATACGTCTCCAAAATGCTGGCCAAACTAGAACTACAACAAGATCTCAAGATAAGACGAACAAGGCATTGAAGCCAGAAATTAATAAAAACATACATGAGAACGATAGGGAACTATATTTCAGTATGAATACATTTACTAACAGTAGCTAACATGTCGTGTTGTAAGGGAGGCCGGTGCCTTAGATAAGATTTAGAACAAGTTCTAATCTTTCCAAAAATAAAAGTAGTTGAGGGGCTGATTCCCGCTATTGAACCAGACGAATTCCTCAAAAAAGCATGTATGTATGTATGTATGTACTGGTAAATGCCTCCGATATCCGAAGAACCACTCGAAAGCTGCGAGGGTACAGTGGCATCCATGTACACTCCTAAACGGGATTAATGGAGATGTGTCACTAACGTATGTTTATACGACAATTATTTTTACAAGGACAATCAATCCCCACCCAACACAAAGGGAATGCTAGGACACCGCGCAGTCTGTTATTATGGTGGAGGAAGCCGAAGTACTCGGAGAAAACCACCGGGCCACTCGGTGGAAACAGACAAACCAGAGAGATATTAGAAGATTGATCTCCAGGTAAAAAGTAAGGGACAACTTTGACCAACCGAGGCCCCCAAAGTACCCATTCTAGTTTAAACTCCGGTCTGGGTACCAGAGATGTGTGTGAGAGGGTGAAAAACACCCTTCTGATGTGCTGATATTTTTAGCACCCCGAGTGAGAATCGAACTCGGGACCTTCAGCACTGTAGCCATCGGTCTTAACCATTAGACCACGAACTCGCATGTCCGAAGAAAACCATAACTGCCGAGAAATTCAAAGAATACCACGCAACAAATTTTGTGGAAAAGCAAGTGAGGAATAACTCTAACTGTAAGAGTTTTTACATTCCACCAAGCAAAACACCGTGCAATATTCAAACTCATTCTTTGTAAGACAGTGATTAGTTTAGTTTAAACATATTTTTGTAGTTCGTTCTTATGTTGTACTGTTATATCACTATCCCAGGTTAGGGGGAGGGTTTGGATCCCGCTAACATGTTTAACCCCGCCACATTATTTATGTATGTGCCTGTCCCAAGTCAGAAGCCTGTAATTCAGTGGTTGTCGTTTGTTTATGTGTTACATATTTGTTTTTCGTTCATTTTTTTTACATAAATAAGGCCGTTAGTTTTCTCGTTTGAATTGTTTTACATTGTCTTATCGGGGCCTGCTATAGCTGAATATGCGGTATGGGCTTTGCTCATTATTGAAGGCCGTACAGTGACCTATAGTTGTTAATGTCTGTGTCATTTTGGTCTTTTGCGGATAGTTGTCTCATTGGCAATCATACCACATCTTCTTTTTTATATATGTATTTATAGTGGATTGGGAAACAAGTTTTGCAACTTATATTAATCCCTTTCCACTTTGCGGGTGCGAGTTCTGCCTTGTAGCGGCATTAGCCTACTCTTTTTCGAAATCTACAAGGGTATCTTTAACGTGCAAGAGATATGGCTCTCTCTTAACACGGGTCAGCCATTTATCGTCCCCTTCCGACGGACTATCATCGTTTCCTCAAGACCAGATTCGCAAATGGTGTCAAGGGAGAGCCGAAAATTGGGTTCCTGAAATTTTCATCTCCCGAACGGGAATCGAACCAGGAACCTTTGTGTTAGTAGTCCGATGCACTAACCACTACACCATGGCTCTCTAAACAGTGATCACGTGGAATCAACTGTAGAGGACACTGTAATGCACGCATCAATCGTAGAGAACTTCAAATCTGTTCTCACGCCCGTCAATAAATCGACGGCGCTCTTTCAAACCTTTGTATTCAAGCCAGTATCGGTATCGACAATTTATTTACATGTCATACAAATACACAGTTACGGACTCTGCAGCTGTAAATTTTTAAACAGAGATTCATACACACCACGTTGGTATAACCTTATTACTAGTTTCCGATTATTAAAAACTTCGTAAGTCTGGATAAAGACCAGTATCCATCCAATGGATATGAAGATGATTCCAATTATTACTTTTGTAATGATTGTAAAGTTGGAATGGCAAGAAAGGCTTAAATTATTTAGGAGAACTATTTTGTCTAGCGATTGCTGATAATTGGAGTGTAAAAAGTCCAACACTATAACAAAAAGGATATATTTATGCATACCTATTGTTTACGATTGTAAGACATGTGCATAAAGGTGAAAGGTCGAATAATTATGAAAAATATAACAAAGGGATAGCTCCAAATACCATTTCATAACAAAAAACATATGGACAGGTCAAAATTTGTTTTAGGTAAATAAAATTAAGTATGTTAACTGGTTCCCGTCCGACTACAACACTTTGTTCGAGAGTAGCGTAATACAAGCAGATTCCAGTTAGTATGTAAAATAGTAAATATGAAACCGAGTGCGGAAGGCGGAGAAAATAATTAACTTCTGTAAGTTCTAGTCAATGGTATCGGAAACATGCCGCTGTAACCAAGAAAACTAAACATTGATCAATGAACCATGAAAATGGGGTCACGGTCAGATTAACCACGCCATTTAATGTACAGCTATCAATTCTTCCATACAACAAATATAGTTGATATATTGCTTATAGTTTAAGAAAAATAGACCAAAACACAAAAACTTAACACTGTGCAATGAACTGTGAAAATGAGGCCAAGGTGAAATGACACCTGCCAGCTAGACATGTTCACCTTACAATCATTCCATACACCAAATATAGTTGACCTATTGCATACAGTATAAGAAAAACAGAACAACACACAAAAACTTAACTATAACCACTGAACCATGAAAATAAGGTCAAGGTCAGATGACCCCTGCCAGTTGGACATGTACACCTTACTGTCCTTCCATACACCGAATATACTCAGTCGGAAACCCGGTTGAAATAGAACAGAAGAATCGAAGCTCTTTGTTAGAGAAGGCGATAAATGTGTACTGTAATGTTTACTATAGTGACAAAAAATTTAAAAGTTAATAGAAACAAACAAAATTACAAATTTCTTCTCAATTACGAAGTGTTTTATTTTAAAAACACCGTTTGCCTAAGTTTTCAATTTATCTAGTACATAGTTAAGCAGAACAATTGGATATCAAGTCGACGACATTGGTATCTTTCAAGTTGGATGTAGAAAAAGCATAACCTCCGATTTCAAAAAAAAAGTTACTACGGACTGAAAACATATAAATCTATTAGTTCAGTAATTTTCGTGTCTGCCCTTTCATTATGTGAAAAATAAAAAATCCAAAAAATGGGTAACAATAGTATTGAAAAGAGAAAATCGAGTGCACCTTTTTATGTAAGGGCGTGTTTGAGTTTAATATTTTGTCTTCATATCGTACAAAGCAAGAAAATTTATTACATCGTCTCGCTTCAGATTATTTCATTTTTATATATCAAAGCTACAGGTTGAGTTTATAACATAAAAAAATCACAGTACTAAAAGATGAAATATATGGGTCAAGTGAAATACCTATCCAATGAATCACAAAAACAGAGTACCGGTAGTCGTGTTCGAATAGCTATTTTCTTACTGAAAGTACTTGACGACAGTCTTTCAAGTTGGATGATGAAAATGCATATCTTCGAAAATTATAATTTTGTGTGAGTGATAACTAGGGTTTATAGTCTTCAATCAACTAAAATAAATCTAGTCTGCCCTTCCACGAAATATTTATTTTTTTTTATTTTTTTTTATCTTTATTATGATCACACTTCATATATACATATCACAGTTTGAAAATACACATATAAATGAAAACATTCATATAACTTATTGTCCTGTCTCTGAAATGATAACATTCGACATTTTATATAACAATATTGCGTGAAATATTTTCCACTAACTTCGAATTCACTGTCAGATTATAAAACTTTTTCTTTATTTTTTCCTTTTTTTTCTTTTTATATAAAACAATAAAAAAACAACATTTGAAACAATTCAAGAAAAAAAAAAAACTTTAAATGTTTACATACGCAAAAGTTCTATTTTAATTTTATTTTCCATGTGATACATAAAAAACGGTTGGTTTCCAGACCAGAATATTGATTCACCGGCACAAAAATTATTTAATAAAATTTCCGTGTATAAACATATATTGTTTTCCATCTTAACTGTTTATTAATCGAAACATCATGAACACAGTCTATATTTCTCCGCGTATCTTTCCATCCTTGGAATGTCACGTACGTAACAGTCAATGTCACAAGTGTCCCATTTTCTTACGTCGTTAAATCTATTAACGCAATACATTGCGTTTTCAAAGTCCGATTTCTCGCTGACCAAATTTACATGTCTGATTTCTCGTGTCGCTATACTACACATAACTACGGTGTCTCTGTTTTTCACTTTTCCTATTATGCAACTTCCGTCAGATCGTCTATTAAATACAATTTTGTGATAATAACTGTCTGTACTAAGATTGTTCCCAGTAATTATCAATTTCGGATCGATTGTTTTTATTTCGTCTTTTTCATTATTTTCTATATTTTCAACTTCGGTGTATACATTCTTTTTATTTCTCGAACCGTTACACACTATTCTTCCCGTTATTTCATTGTCCTTACTTGTTTTGACCAGCGATACACTAATCGGCTGAACACCTTTCATCACAACCGGTTGAACAACATTCCTTACAGGTGTAATGTTTATCTGCTCGGGGGCTACTAATGGGAGATCTAAATGACCATCGTATTGTAATTCACCTTCCGAGTCCATTATAACTTCTGAATTATCCTGATTATCGCCATTAAATGTCTTATCAACGTCATTGTTTGTATTTTCTGCTCTTTCCTTCCATGTTTTCATCCTTTTATTGTCTCTCTCTCTATTTGATCTTAACTTATGTTTTACTCCACGATTCACGTGTATTAAATCACCTCTTGTCCAAACCAATGAAATGCGCATTTTGTCACCTAAATAATGAGAATTCCATGTCAGTTGCTCATAATCATCAATAATACTGTTAATTAAGGCGACTAAAGGCTTCGGCAATTTTTCCATAATGATTTCCCTGATAGGTACCTCAATTTTCACAAGAAGAATAGTAAAGTTCACAAAACAACAATAAAACGCAAAATAATTCTCAAAAATGTCAGTAATTTAACTTACATTACTGTTATAATAGTTATATTTACTAAATCCGGCTGGTAATATCCAAATCCTATAGAAATAATAACACAATAGCAGGAGCAATAAATTGTACGTCTATATCAATGTAAGGTGCACTCGACCAACCCCTTATTCTATAAATGACCTATTTACCACGAAATATTTAATTAGAATTTTTATAAATGATTATGAATTTTCGAAAATTCCACCTGACAACCGATCAGACAATAGTTTTAAGTTGAATCAATGCAGACAAGATCATTAACTGATGCTCATTAGCTAGTTGATACATTTGTCTTTTAAAATACAACTGACATATAAGGATCGCAATAGTGCAATGTGGATAAATTTATCGGTTTCCAAGAGCAAAATTGGTAGCGCACGAGGACCTTGCAAGCTCGCACATACCAAATATAGTTATCCTATTACTTATAATAAGAGAGAATTTAACATGACAAAAAATCTTTTTTTCAAGTAGTCACTGAACCATAAACATGAGGTCAAGTACTTTGGACATGTGACTGACGGAAATTTCGTAACTTGAGGCATCCATATACAAAGAATGCAGCATCCAAGTTGTCCCCCTTCTAAAATATAAAGCTTTCAAGAAGTTAGCTAACGCTGCTCCCTATGTCGAGTTTTCTGCAACAAAAGTCGCAGGCTCGACAAAAACGTTTGCTGTTATTTTACTTGCACATGTGTATTTGTTTGTTTTTTTCTAAAATTAAATGTTTGTGGACAAACATGATTGTCTATAGTGTGTATCAAAATGCTGTCTACATTCGATGATTTGAATTTGCAGGTGGTATAAGGAAAACACGTGTACCTTTCTGAAACAAAGAACATTTGCAATGGTAGTATCAATTGGTGTAAAGCAAAATTATACCCGGGTGAAATTTGATCCGGGGATAAATGTCACAGTAGTTCGGAGGAAATATTTCCCTGAGATATTTTTTCCTTTGCCGTGAAATTCTATCTGTGTAGTTTACTTATTGAATAGTTATTTAAAAAAAAACCTTTACAAATAATAATAGTGTATTTGAATTAAAGCTAAATTGTTAAAAATATGTATCATAATGGGATATAATTTCACAAATTGTCATTGAAAAAAATTCCGTAAATATTGAATAGTTATTAGAAAAAACTTAACCTTTACAATACTATGAAATATTAATAGTGTATTTGAATTAAAGCTAAATTGTTAAAAAAAAATGTGTTATGTTAATGGGAAATAATTTCACAAATTATCATTGAATAAATTTCCTGAAATATTCAAGTAAATATCATTCTTTAAAAAGGACAATTATCATGAAATATAAGAAAGAAAACCAAAAGTAATTTCAAAGATCGTAATTGTGAAATAATATCATGATTAGATAAGGTAAGTGAGATACATGTACAAGTGAGTTGTTTTCAGATCTCAGTACAAATATAAATTAAAAGTAAAGGTAGAAATATAAATCAATTGCTTTTAAAAAGCAATTGTAAACGGTCTTTCCCCCCTTTGAAACATGATTTTGTGTGTGTGTGGGGGGGGGGGGGGGGTATGTGGGTGTGTGTGTGTGTGTGTGCCAGATTGAGGAGACATCACGTGACGCAGGTTTATAATAACGAAAACTTAGTATATTTATTCCTTTTTAGGTGGGGACGTTGAACAGACAACATGTATAATAGAGACGGAATGTACACAATGTAATTTCTTTTGTCATTGTAGGAAATTGACATTTTGATCACAGTTCACCAGCAGTGCATGTTTTGGATTTAATTGATCCGGTGTAACTTTAATACACATTTAAGGATTATTTTCTGATAAGGCCAAACCAATTTAATTTCTTGTTCTACGGATTTTTGAACTCCAAAAATTGAGGCGAGCGAGCGATTTGAAAATTTTAATAAAAAAATATTTGATTTGGAAATTTTTGAGGCGAACCTTGAAAAGTGAAGGCGAGCGATTATAATTTTTTTTTGTAAACATAAAATAGTAGGATTTGACAATATTAAAACTTGATTTATCACTTGTACTTTGACATTTTTTTAATTTATGAAGTATTTTTTCCCCTGTTTACCAAGAAATAATTGAATAATTAAATCTGGTCTTTGTATGTGTGACTGACAATAAGACAATTCTCAATCCAAGTCATAATCATGTTTGGAACAACCCCTTAATGTTATAAATATCCCTTTTAATGAGGGGTCAATATAACTTTATAATATATTTTTTTGTAAAAAACAAACACTTTTTAGTACAAAAGGGCACATATTTTCCCAAAGAACTATATATCTATCTGGTATTAAATGGTCCAAGAATTTTGTAATATTTCTGGACTTTAATCATGTTAAAACATTTACTTTAACAGTTTAATATTATTCAAAATAAGTGGACCCCTCTTTTAGAAAAGTTGTTAACAAATATGTTGTATTTAACCTCTTTTTGAGTAAAAAATTCTAAGTTAACAAAGGTTTTGTATAGTAGCACTTTATAAATCCTTGGTATTTCTATTTTCTTTTCTTCAACAGTAAAATGGCCCCTTGTACGAAAAAAGGGGGGGTATTGTTCCCAACCTGATAATAACAAACACAGGTCAAAGTACGGCCTTTAACACAGGGCTTAGATCAATACCAAACAGCAAGCGATAAGGGACCCCAAAATCATTAGTGTACACAATTCGAACAGGAAAACCAACGATCTAATTTATATGTCCAAACGGGAAAATACCAATGCACCACATCAACAAACGACAACTGCTGAACGACAGGTCCCTGAATCAATCAGGACAGGTGCATTAACATACAGCGGCTATGGATAGTTTTGTTTCGCCAGCATACAACCTAATTGCAGCTGAAGGCAACTCTTCCAGAAGTTCCTTGTATTTTATTCTAACAACGAACATTTTGTGAGAGGGAATATAAGTAAGGGGGAAAGAAACCTATGTATTGTTCTGTATAGGTATTTCCGCTGTTATATTTTATATTTCGGAGCACTCCAACTTGAGATCAATTGGTTTCACATATATGTACAGTGTTGTGGGGTGCTAATAGGTTTAAAATCGTTATATACAGGTTTAA
Source organism: Mytilus edulis (assembly GCA_019925275.1). Taxonomy (NCBI): domain Eukaryota; kingdom Metazoa; phylum Mollusca; class Bivalvia; order Mytilida; family Mytilidae; genus Mytilus; species Mytilus edulis. Next base: position 2,271,993 of record CM034349.1, read on the forward strand.
AAGACTTTGATCCAAAGACAAATGTTTTATATCTTTTTATAATATTTACAAAAAAAACGGTGCGGGAAATGGACATGATTACATTTACGGATGCGGGAAGCGGGAATATAAAAAAATGAAAAAAATCTGTTTTCAAAAAAATAGGTGCGGGCGGGTCCGTCGAACAAGGAATTAAATTGGTGTGGCCTTATGTACATTTTTCAGCACCTGATTGTAACATAGATTAGTATTTCAATCTAGGAGCGGACATTTTATTGTAGGCTTTCACTGAGATTTACGGAGCTAGCAAGCGATTTTTACGGCATTGCAATTTCTTTTCTCTAGGAAAAGTCGTGGGAGATATCTGCACCACGTCGTTTTATGAACCTTTAGTACATGTATGCCCTGCTGACTGCAAATTTTGGGGTCGATTGGACTTGTAGTTTCCGAGGATAACTGATAACAAGGATGTGGACTTTTTTCAGAAGAGATGTAAGAACAATATTAAACTGTCAATTGTTCTTGAACAATTGAGAGGTCTTTCCTTTTGTAATGTGAAATACATGTTCAAATAGACGTAGAATGTTTTGAAAAGCTTTAAAACACACTGAAAAACCTTTAAATAAGGTTAAAAACACCAAATTCGCTATATGGGACATGACCTTGACCTTTGACCTTTTGACCTTTGTCAAGGTCATTAGTCCCCAATGTCATTGCCGAAGACCCCATGGGTCTAGGACCTTTGGTTATATAGTAAAAGATGATTTTGTCTTTCCAGAAACCTAAAACAGGTGTTATGCCCCTTAAAAAAAGGTCAAATCTCTTCGGTCAAAATATAACAAAGTTGTGCCGTAATGACCCAAACATTTTCCACTATTTAAAACTTCTGTAAGTATAATGGTTTCTGAGATTATCCCATAACAAGGTGTTAGGTCAAAGGTCAAGGTCAACATACAAATTTGACCTTGAGGTATTTTTCAAAGATACATAAATTGATGATGATTGGTGAAGATCCTAGGTGTCTACGACTTACGGTTTCTGAGTTTTGGTGGTCAACCGACACCGGTTAATTTTCATAGGGGCATAACCCTACCAATGAGTCGTTGAATCTTTTCGATCCAAATGTAACGAAGAACCAGGGTCTGGTCCTGAACAAATTTCACCTTTGTTTTTTTTCTACCTATTACGGTTACGGTGTTGGAACGATAACAAGGTTTTTGGGTTTCGGAGGGATTACTCCGAACCGACAAAATATTTCGACTCACAGGGTGAGTTCCGGATAGGTATTCATGACACCGATACAAAGTGTGAACATGAAAGCGACACGTCTTACGGTTACGGAGGCTAACTTCGTCAAAGTTTGGCGGAACAAAAAGAATAATAATTAAACTGTCAATTGTTCTTGAACAATTGAGAGGTCTTTCCTTTTTTAATGTAAAATACATGTTCAAATAGACGTAGAATGTATTGAAAAGCTTTAAAACACACTGAAAATCCTTTAAATAAGGTTAAACACACTAAATTCGCTATATGGGATATGACCTTGACCTTTGACCTTTTGACCTTTGTCAAGGTCATTAGTCCCCAATGTCATTGCTGAAGACCCCATGGGTCTAGGACCTTTGGTTATAAAGTAAAAGCTGATTTTGTGTTTTCAGAAACCTAAAACAAGGGTTATGCCCCTTATAGAAAGGTCAAATCTCTTTGGTCAAAATATAACAAAGTTGCGCCATAATGATCCAAACATTTTCCACTATTTAAAACTTCTGTAAGTATAATGGTTCCTGAGATTATCCCATAACAAGGTGTTAGGTCAAAGGTCAAGGTCAACATACAAATTTGACCTTGAGGTATTTTTCGAAAATACATAAATTGATGATGATTGGTGAAGATCCCAGGTGTCTACGACTTATGGTTTCTGAGTTTTGGTGTCCAACCGACACCGGTTAATTTCCATAGGGGCATAACCCTACCAATGAGTCGTTGAATCTTTTCGATCCAAATGTAACGAAGAACCGGGGTCAGGTCCTGAACAAATTTCACCCTTCGTTTTTTTTCTACCTATTACGGTTACGGTGTTGGAACGATAACAAGGTTTTTGGGTTTCGGAGGGATAACTCCGAACCGACAAAATATTTCGACTCACAGGGTGAGTTCAGGATAGGTATTCATGACACCGATACAAGGTATGAATATGAAAGCGACACGTCTTACGGTTAACGCGGATAAATTTGTCAAAGTTTGGCGGAAGAATAATAATAATAATTAAACTGTCAATTGTTCTTGAACAATTGAGAGGTCTTTCCTTTTGTAATGTAAAATACATGTTCCAATAGACGTAGAATGTATTGAAAAGGTCAAGGTCAACCGTAAAAAGCTTGAAAACACACTAAAAATCCATTAAATGAGGTTAAAAACACTAAATTCGCTATCTGGGACATGACCTTGACCTTTGACCTTTTGACCTTTGTCAAGGTCATTAGTCCCCAATGTCATTGCTGAAGACCCCATGGGTCGAGGACCTTTGGTTATATAGTAAAAGATGATTTTGTCTTTCCAGAAACCTAAAACAGGTGTTATGCCCCTTAAAAAAAGGTCAAATCTCTTCGGTCAAATGTAACAAAGTTGTGCCTTAATGACCCAAACATTTTCCACTATTTAAAACTTCTGTAAGTATAATGGTTTCTGAGATTATCCCATAACAAGGTGTTAGGTCAAAGGTCAAGGTCAACATACAAATTTGACCTTGAGGTATTTTTCAAAGATACATGAATTGATGATGATTGGTGAAGATCCTAGGTCTCTACGACTTACGGTTTCTGAGTTTTGGTGGTCCACCGACACCGGTTAATTTTCATAGGGGCATAACCCTACCAATGAGTCGTTGAATCTTTTCGATCCAAATGTAACGAAGAACCGAGGTCTGGTCCTGAACAAATTTCACCCTTTGTTTTTTTCTACCTATTATGGTTACGGTGTTGGAACGATAACAAGGTTTTTTGGTTTCGGAGGGATTACTCCGAACCGACAAAATATTTCGACTAACAGGGTGAGTTTCAGATAGGTATTCATGACACCGATACAAAGTGTGAACATGAAAGCGACACGTCTTACGGTTTAGGCTGCTAACTTCGTCAAAGTTTGGCGGAACAAAAAGAATAATAATCAGAAGAAATACAGTAAGGTCTTTCCTTATAGATAAAGGAAAGACCTTAATTAAACTGTCAATTGTTCTTGAACAATTGAGAGGTCTTTCCTTTTGTAATGTAAAATAAATGTTCAAAAAGACGTAGAATGTATTGAAAAGCTTTTAAAACACACTGAAAATCCTTTAAATAAGGTTAAAAACACTAAATTCGCTATATGGGACATGACCTTGACCTTTGACCTTTTGACCTTTGTCAAGGTCATTAGTCCCCTATGTCATTGCTGAAGACCCCATGGTCTAGGACCTTTGGTTATATAGAAAAAGCTGATTTAGTCTTTTCAGAAACCTAAAACAGGCTTTATGCCCCTTAAAAAAAGGTCAAATCTCTCCGGTCAAAATGTAACAAAGTTGCGCGGTAATGACCCAAACATTTTCCACTATTTAAAACTTCTGTAAGTATAATGGTTGCTGAGATTATCCCATAACAAGGTGTTAGGTCAAAGGTCAAGGTCAACATACAAATTTGACCTTGAGGTATTTTTCAAAGTCACATGAATTGATGATGAATGGTGAAGATCCTAGGTCTCTATGACTTACGGTTTCTGAGTTTTGGTGGTCCACCGACACCGGTTAATTTTCATAGGGGCATAACCCTACCAATGAGTCGTTGAATCTTTTCGATCCAAATGTAACGAAGAACTGGGGTCTGGTCCTGAACAAATTTCACCCTTTGTTTTTTTTCTACCTATTATGGTTACGGTGTTGGAACGATAACAAGGTTTTTTGGTTTCGGAGGGATTACTCCGAACCGACAAAATATTTCGACTAACAGGGTGAGTTCCAGATAGGTATTCATGACACCGATACAAAGTGTGAACATGAAAGCGACACGTCTTACGGTTTAGGCTGCTAACTTCGTCAAAGTTTGGCGGAAGAATAATAATAATAATTAAACTGTCAATTGTTCTTGAACAATTGAGAGGTCTTTCCTTTTTTAATGTAAAATACATGTTCCAACAGACGTAGAATGTATTGAAAAGGTCAAGGTCAACCTTAAAAAGCTTGAAAACACACTAAAAATCCTTTAAATAAGGTTAAAAACACTAAATTCGCTATCTGGGACATGACCTTGACCTTTGACCTTTTGACCTTTGTCAAGGTCATTGGTCCCCAATGCCATTACTGAAGACCCCAAGGGTCTAGGACCTTTGGTTATACAGTAAAAGCTGATTTTGTCTTTTCAAAAACCTAAAACAGGGGTTATGCCCCTTATAGAAAGGTCAAATCTCTTTGGTCAAAATGTAACAAAGTTGCGCCATAATGACCCAAACATTTTCCACCATTTAAAACTTCTGTAAGTATAATGGTTTCTGAGATTATCCCATAACAAGGTGTTAGGTCAAAGGTCAAGGTCAACATACAAATTTGACCTTGAGGTATTTTTTAAAGATACATGAAATGATGATGATTGGTGAAGATCCTATGTGTCTACGACTTACGGTTTTTGAGTTTTGGTGGCCAACCGACACCGGTTAATTTTCATAGGGGCATAACCCTACCAATGAGTCGTTGAATCTTTTCGATCCAAATGTAACGAAGAACGGGGTCTGGTTCCTGAACAATTTCACCTTCATTTTTTTTCTACCTATTACGGTACGTGTTGGAACGATAACAAGGTTTTAGGTTTCGGAGGGATACTCCGAACCGACAAAATATTCGACTAACAGGTGAGTTCAGATAGAATTCATGACACGATACAAAGTGTAACATGAAAGCGACACGTTTAGTTAAGGCTGCTAACTTCGTCAAAGTTTGGCGAAGAATAATAATAATAATAATAATAATAAACGAAGAAATACAGTAAGTCTTTCCCTTATAGAAAAGGAAAGACCTTAATTAAAATGTCAATTGTTCTTGAACAATTGAGAGGTCTTTCCTTTGTAATGTAAAATACATGTTCCAATAGACGTAGAATGTATGAAAGCTTTAAAACACACTGAATATCTTTTAAATAAGGTAAAAAAAACATAATTTGCTATATGGGACATGACCTTGACCTTTGACCTTTTGACCTTTGTCAAGGTCATTAGTCCCCAATGTCATTGCTGAAGACCCATGGGTCTAGGACCTTTGGTTATACAGTAAAAGCTGATTTTGCCTTTTCAGAAATCTAAAACAAGGGTTATGCCCCTTATAGAAAGGTCAAATCTCTTCGGTCAAATGTCAAAAAGTTGCGCCTCATCCACCTCAACGCGTTTTTCACTATTTACTATTTCTGTAAGTACAATCGTTTTTGAGATATCGACTTAAAAGTTTTAAGGTCAAAGGTCAAGGTCAACCTTAAACAGCTTTAAAACACACTGAAAATCTTTAAAACACATTGAAAATCCCTTAAATAAGGTTAAAATCACTAAATTCGCTATCTGGTACATGACCTTGACCTTTGACCTTTTGACCTTTGTCAAGGTCATTGGTCCCCAATGTCATTGCTGAAGACCCCATGGGTCTAGGACCTTTGGTTATATAGTAAATGCTGATTTTGTCTTTTCAGAAACCTAAAACAGGGGTTATGCCCCTTACAAAAAGGTCAAATCTCTTCGGTCAAAATGTAACAAAGTTGCCCCGTAATGACCCAAACATTTTCCACTATTTAAAACTTCTGTAAGTATAATGGTTTCTGAGTTGTTCTGATAACAAGGTGTTAGGTCAAAGGTCAAGGTCAACATACACATTTGACCTTGAGGTATTTTTCAAAGTCACATGAATTGATGATGAATGGTGAAGATCCTAGGTCTCTACGACTTACGGTTTTTGAGTTTTGGTTGTCCACCGACACCGGTTAATTTTCATAGGGGCATAACCCTACCAATGAGTCGTTGAATCTTTTCGATCCAAATGTAACGAAGAACCGGGGTCTGGTCCTGAACAAATTTCACCCTTCGTTTATTTTCTACCTATTACGGTTACGGTGTTGGAACGATAACAAGGTTTTTTGGTTTCGGAGGAATTACTCCGAACCGACAAAATATTTCGACTAACAGGGTGAGTTCTAGATAGGTATATATGACACCGATACAAAGTGTGAACATGAAAGCGACACGTCTTACGGTTAAGGCTGCTAACTTCGTCAAAGTTTGGCGGAAAAAGAATAATAATAAACAGAAGAAATACAGTAAGGTCTTTCCCTTTTGTAAAAGGAAAGACCTTAATTAAAATGTCAATTGTTCTTGAACAATTGAGAGGTCTTTCCTTTTCGAAATGTAAAGTACATGTTCCAATAGGCGTAGAATGCATTGAAAAGCTCTCAAACACACATAAAACCGCTAAAAAATGACAAAAACAATAAATTCGATAATTTGGACATGACCTTGACTTTTGACCTTGTGACCTTTGTGAAGGTCATTGGTCCACAATGTCATTGTAAAAGACCCCATGGGTCTAGGACTTTTCGTTCAAGAGTTTAAGCTAATTTTACCTTTTCAGAAACCGTTAACGGCGGTTATGCCCCTTAAGAATATGTCAAATCCTTTCGGTCAAAATGTAAAAAAGTTGTGCCTCAGTCACCTTAACATTTTTCACTGTTTACTATTTCTGTAAGATTAACCGTTTTTGAGATATCGACTAAAAAGTTGAAAGGTCAAAGGTCAAGGTCAACCTTAAAAACACTTAAAACACACTCAAAATGCTTAAAATAAGGTCAAAAACACATAATTTGCTATCTGGGACATGACCTTGACCTTTGACCTTGTGACCTTTGTCAAGGTCATTAGTCCCCAATGTCATTGGTGAAGACCCCACGGGTCTAGGACCTTTGGTTATATAGTAAAAGCTGATTTTGTCTTTTCAGAAACCTAAATCAGGGGTTATGCCCCTTACAGAAAGGTCAAATCTCTTCGGTCAAAATGTAACAAAGTTGCGCCATAATGACCCAAACATTTTCCACTATTTAAAACTTCTGTAAGTATAATGGTTTCTGAGATTATCCCATAACAAGGTGTTAGGTCAAAGGTCAAGGTCAACATACAAATTTGACCTTGAGGTATTTTTCAAAGATACATGAATTGATGATGAATGGTGAAGATCCTAGGTGTCTACGACTTACGGTTTCTGAGTTTTGGTGGCCAACCGACACCGGTTAATTTTCAGAGGGGCATAACCCTACCAATGAGTCGTTGAATCTTTTCGATCCAAATGTAACGAAGAACCGGGGTCTGGTCCTGAACAAATTTCACCCTTCGTTTTTTTTCTACCTATTACGGTTACGGTGTTGGAACGATAACAAGGTTTTTGGGTTTCGGAGGAATTACTCCGAACCGACAAAATATTTCGACTAACAGGGTGAGTTCCGGATAGGTATTCATGACACCGATACAAAGTGAGAACATGAAAGCGACACGTCTTACGGTTTAGGCTGCTAACTTCGTCAAAGTTTGGCGGAAAAAGAATAATAATAAACAGAAGAAATACAGTAAGGTCTTTCCTTATAGAAAAAGGAAAGACCTTAATTAAACTGTCAATTGTTCTTGAACAATTGAGAGGTCTTTCCTTTTGGAATGTAAAATACATGTTCCAACAGACATAGAATGTATTGAAAAGGTCAAGGTCAACCTTAAAAAGCTCAAAAACACACTAAAAATCCTTTATGTAAGGTTAAAAACACTAAATTCGCTATCTGGAACATGACCTTGACCTTTGACCTTTTGACCTTTGTCAAGGTCATTAGTCCCAAATGTCATTGTTGAAGACCCTATGGGTCTAGGACCTTTGGTTATATAGAAAAAGCTGATTTTGTCTTTTCAGAAACCTAAAACAGGCTTTATGCCCCTTAAAAAAAGGTCAAATCTCTTCGGTCAAAATGTAACAAAGTTGCGCCATGTTGACCCAAACATTTTCCACTATTTAAAACTTCTGTAAGTATAATGGTTTCTGAGATTATCCCATAACAAGGTGTTAGGTCAAAGGTCAAGGTCAACATACAAATTTGACCTTGAGGTATTTTTCAAAGATACATGAATTGATGATGATTGGTGAAGATCCTAGGTGTCTACGACTTACGGTTTCTGAGTTTTGGTGGTCCACCGACAACGGTTAATTTTCATAGGGGCATAACCCTACCAATGAGTCGTTGAATCTTTTCGATCCAAATGTAACGAAGAACCGGGGTCAGGTCCTGAACAAATTTCACCCTTCTTTTTTTTTCTACCTATTACGGTTACGGTGTTGGAACGATAACAAGGTTTTTTGGTTTCGGAGGGATTACTCCGAACCGACAAAATATTTTGACTAATAGGGTGAGTTCTGGATAGACATTCATGACACCGATACAAAGTGTGAACAAGAAAGCGACACTTCTTACGGTTACGGAGGCTAACTGCGTCAAAGTTTGGCGGAAGAATAATAATAATAATAAACTGTCAATTGTTCTTGAACAATTGAGAGGTCTTTCCTTTTTTAATGTAAAATACATGTTCCAACAGACGTAGAATGTATTGAAAAGGTCAAGGTCAACCTTAAAAAGCTCGAAAACACACTAAAAATCCTTTAAATAAGGTTAAAAACACTAAATTCGCTATCTGGGACATGACCTTGACCTTTGACCTTTTGACCTTTGTCAAGGTCATTGGTCCCCAATGCCATTATTGAAGACCTTAAGGGTCTAGGACCTTTGGTTATATAGTAAAAGCTGATTTTGTCTTTTCAAAAACCTAAAACAGGGGTTATGCCCCTTATAAAAAGGTCAAATCTCTTTGGTCAAAATGTAACAAAGTTGCGCCATAATGACCCAAATATTTTCCACCATTTAAAACTTCTGTAAGTATAATGGTTTCTGAGATTATCCCATAACAAGGTGTTAGGTCAAAGGTCAAGGTCAACATACAAATTTGACCTTGAGGTATTTTTTAAAGATACATGAAATGAAGATGAATGGTGAAGATCCTATGTGTCTACGACTTACGGTTTCTGAGTTTTGGTGGCCAACCGACACCGGTTAATTTTCATAGGGGCATAACCCTACCAATGAGTCGTTGAATCTTTTCGATCCAAAAGTAACGAAGAACCGGGGTCTGGTCCTGAACAAATTTCACCCTTTATTTTTTTTCTACCTATTACGGTTACGGTGTTGGAACGATAACAAGGTTTTTGGGTTTCGGAGGGATTCCTCCGAACCGACAAAATATTTCGACTCACAGGGTGAGTTCCGGATAGGTATTCATGACACCGATACAAAGTGTGAACATGAAAGCGACACGTCTTACGGTTACGGAGGGAAATTTTGTCAAAGTTTGGCGGAACAAGAAGAATAATAATAATAATAATAATAATAATAATAATCAGAAGAAATACAGTAAGGTCTTTCCCTTTAGTAAAAGGAAAGACCTTAATTAAAAACCAATTGTTCAGAGAACTATTGATGGTCTTTCCACCAGTAAGGATCTTTTTTTATATGAAAATATTAAAAATTTGGTTTTAAATGTCAATTGAACCGTCAAATGACAGCTTAATGAACGTTGATTCCAAAATGTATGGTTTCTATGGAAAAAGATATAGATAAGGGAGATAATTGTTAACTTCCGGTTCAAACGACGTAATTTCCGGTATAGTTCGATAGTTTAATTGACACTGATTCCAAAAATATATGGTTCTATATACTTTTACATTTATTTAGAACAAAAAATAGCTACTTCCGGTAAACAAAAGGTCACTTCCGGTTGGCTTTTACAAGGTCACATTGCTTGCAACCTATTGCAAAAAGTCCCATGTCTTTATCATGTATACATATGAGGTAAAAGCAAAGGTCAAAATCTAGAACGTTAATTTTGCCAATGACCTTGAGCTCAATTTCAAGGTCATCAACCAAGGACATCAAATCAAAAGACTTTAGTCCTCTATTTTATATTGTTTATGAGTTATATTACCATACATATGATATTAGATATAAAAAGGGGGAAAACTCACGTCAAATGTCTACGTACCCTTTCACCTAAAATTTATGTGTTACTACATGTTGTAACTAACAATTTTATGAAAATATTTTGTCAATATCTTATATGATTTCTGAAAATAAGAGATAACAAGCCAAAATCAAAATTTTGATCATGACCTTGACCTTTGACCTTGACCTCATTTTCAATTTTTTGGACCAAGGACCTCAAAACAAAAGACCCTAGGCCTCTAACACTTATGGTTTTCCAGTTAAAAATGCATATCACTTATATCAAATATAAAAGGGGAAATAACTCTCATATGGAGTCTACGGAAAGCTTCGGTCAAAATAAATCAAATCATCCTGAGGATATAACGAGCAATTTGGTAAAATAAATTTGTCGGTTTCTTATACGGTTGCGAATATTAAGCGATCACAAGAAAAACAGTGTTCGGGGAGATAACTCTTACATTGAAAAGATTTTGGTTACGCGGTGTCAGTTTCAAAAGCGTATTAATTGCTCGATATCATATACCATATATCAAAGCGACATCTTGCGAAACAAAAAAATTGCGAAGGAACAAAAAGTTGGCGGAAGAAAAAAAATAATAATTAAAAACCAATTGTTCAGAGAACCATTGATGGTCTTTCCACCACTTACAACATATTTTGATGTGAAAATATTAAAAATTCAGTTGATATGTCAGTTCCTATGACTTTATGATGTCTAAATATGAATTTGGAGCAAAGGTCAAAATCTAGAACGTCCAATTAACCTATGACCTTGACCTCAATTTCAAGGTCATAGACTAAGGATCTCAAACCTAAAGACACTAGTTCCTTAATATGTATGGTTTATGAGTAATATCACTTTACGCATAATTCTAAACATAAGAGGGGCGAAAACTGCCATTTATTGTCAACGCACCCTTTCAACCAAAATTTATAAGTTACGACATGTCGCAACTAACAATTTATTAAAAATAATTTGGCGATAAGTTATACCGCTTTTGAAAATAAGTGAAAATAAGCCAAAATCAAAATTTATAATATGACCTTGACCTTTGACCTTGACCTTATTTTCATTTTTTTGGACTAAGGACCTCAAATCAAAAGACCCTAGGTCCCTATCACTTATGGTTTACCAGTTAGAAATGCATATTCTTATAACAAACATAAAAGGGGGGATAACTCTCATATGGAATCTATATACGGCTTCGGTCAAAATAAAACAGAACATCCTGAGGATATAACGAGCAATTTGGAAAAATAAATTTGTCGGTTTCTTATACGGTTGCGAAGCCTTAGAGATAACAAGGAAAACAGTGTTCGGGGAGATAACTCTTATTTGGGAAAGTATTCGGTTAAGCAGAGTTGGTTTCAAAAGCGTATAAACTGTTCGATATCATGTTCCAAAAATCTAAGCGAAATCTTGCGAAACAAAAAAACAGCGAAGGAAAAAAAATTAGGCGGAAGAAAAAAAAAAAAAAAAAAATAATAATAATAATCAGAAGAAATCCAATAGGTCTTTCCACGGAAAAGTGGAAAGACCTAATAATCAGAAGAAAACCAATAGGTCTTTCCACGGAAAAGTGGAAAGACCTAATTAAACTGTCAATTGTTCTTGAACAATTGAGAGGTCTTTCCTTTTGGAATGTAAAATACATGTTCCAACAGACATAGAATGTATTGAAAAGGTCAAGGTCAACCTTAAAAAGCTCAAAAACACACTAAAAATCCTTTATGTAAGGTTAAAAAACACTAAATTCGCTATCTGGAACATGACCTTGACCTTTGACCTTTTGACCTTTGTCAAGGTCATTAGTCCCAAATGTCATTGTTGAAGACCCTATGGGTCTAGGACCTTTGGTTATATAGAAAAAGCTGATTTTGTCTTTTCAGAAACCTAAAACAGGCTTTATGCCCCTTAAAAAAAGGTCAAATCTCTTCGGTCAAAATGTAACAAAGTTGCGCCATGTTGACCCAAACATTTTCCACTATTTAAAACTTCTGTAAGTATAATGGTTTCTGAGATTATCCCATAACAAGGTGTTAGGTCAAAGGTCAAGGTCAACATACAAATTTGACCTTGAGGTATTTTTCAAAGATACATGAATTGATGATGATTGGTGAAGATCCTAGGTGTCTACGACTTACGGTTTCTGAGTTTTGGTGGTCCACCGACAACGGTTAATTTTCATAGGGGCATAACCCTACCAATGAGTCGTTGAATCTTTTCGATCCAAATGTAACGAAGAACCGGGGTCAGGTCCTGAACAAATTTCACCCTTCTTTTTTTTTCTACCTATTACGGTTACGGTGTTGGAACGATAACAAGGTTTTTTGGTTTCGGAGGGATTACTCCGAACCGACAAAATATTTCGACTAATAGGGTGAGTTCTGGATAGACATTCATGACACCGATACAAAGTGTGAACAAGAAAGCGACACTTCTTACGGTTACGGAGGCTAACTGCGTCAAAGTTTGGCGGAAGAATAATAATAATAATAATAATAATTAAACTGTCAATTGTTCTTGAACAATTGAGAGGTCTTTCCTTTTTTAATGTAAAATACATGTTCCAACAGACGTAGAATGTATTGAAAAGGTCAAGGTCAACCTTAAAAAGCTCGAAAACACACTAAAAATCCTTTAAATAAGGTTAAAAACACTAAATTCGCTATCTGGGACATGACCTTGACCTTTGACCTTTTGACCTTTGTCAAGGTCATTAGTCCCCAATGCCATTATTGAAGACCCCAAGGGTCTAGGACCTTTGGTTATATAGTAAAAGCTGATTTTGTCTTTTCAAAAACCTAAAACAGGGGTTATGCCCCTTATAGAAAGGTCAAATCTCTTTGGTCAAAATGTAACAAAGTTGCGCCATAATGACCCAAACATTTTCCACCATTTAAAACTTCTGTAAGTATAATGGTTTCTGAGATTATCCCATAACAAGGTGTTAGGTCAAAGGTCAAGGTCAACATACAAATTTGACCTTGAGGTATTTTTTAAAGATACATGAAATGATGATGATTGGTGAAGATCCTATGTGTCTACGACTTACGGTTTCTGAGTTTTGGTGGCCAACCGACACCGGTTAATTTTCATAGGGGCATAACCCTACCAATGAGTCGTTGAATCTTTTCGATCCAAATGTAACGAAGAACCGGGCTCTGGTCCTGAACAAATTTCACCCTTCATTTTTTTTCTACCTATTACGGTTACGGTGTTGGAACGATAACAAGGTTTTTGGGTTTCGGAGGGATTACTCCGAACCGACAAAATATTTCGACTCACAGGGTGAGTTCCGGATAGGTATTCATGACACCGATACAAAGTGTGAACATGAAAGCGACACGTCTTACGGTTACGGAGGGAAATTTTGTCAAAGTTTGGCGGAACAAGAAGAATAATAATTAAACTGTCAATTGTTCTTGAACAATTGAGAGGTCTTTCCTTTTATAATGTAAAATATATGTTCAAATAGACGTAGAATGTACTGAAAAGCTTTAAAACACACTAAAAATCCTTGAAATAAGGTCAAAAACACATAATTCGCCATATGGGACATGACCTTGACCTTTGACCTTTTGACCTTTGTCAAGGTCATTAGTCCCCAATGTCATTGCTGAAGACCCCATGGGTCTAGGACCTTTGGTTATATAGTAAAACCTGATATTGTCTTTTCAGAAACCTAAAACAGGGGTTATGCCCCTTAAAAAAAGGTAAAATCTCTTCAGTCTAAATGTAACAAAGTTGCGCCGTAATGACCCAAACATTTTCCACTTTTTAAAAATTCTGTAAGTATAATAGTTTCTAAGATTATCCCATAACAAGGTGTTAGGTCAAAGGTCAAGGTCAACATACACATTTGACCTTGAGATATTTTTCAAAGTCACATGAATTGATGATGAATGGTGAAGATCCTAGGTGTCTACGACTTACGGTTTCTGAGTTTTGGTGGTCAACCGACACCGGTTAATTTTCATAGGGGCATAACCCTACAAATGAGTCGTTGAATCTTTTCGATCCAAATGTAACGAAGAACCGGTGTCTGGTCCTGAACAAATTTCACCCTTTGTTTTTTTTCTACCTTTTACGGTTACGGTGTTGGAACGATAACAAGGTTTTTTGGTTTCGGAGGGATTACTCCGAACCGACAAAATATTTCGACTAACAGGGTGAGTTCCAGATAGATATTCATGACACCGACACAAAGTGTGAACATGAAAGCGACACATCTTACGGTTTAGGCTGCTAACTTTGTCAAAATTTGGCGGAAGAATAATAATAAACAGAAGAAATACAGTAAGGTCTTTCCCTTTTGTAAAAGGAAAGACCTTAATAATAATAAACAAAAGAAATACAGTAAGGTCTTTCCCTTTTGTAAAAGGAAAGACCTTAATAAACAGAAGAAATACAGTAAGGTCTTTCCTTATAGAAAAAGGAAAGACCTTAATAATAAACAGAAGAAATACAGTAAGGTCTTTCCCTTTTGTAAAAGGAAAGACCTTAATTAAACTGTCAATTGTTCTTGAACAATTGAGAGGTCTTTCCTTTTTTAATGTAAAATACATGTTCCAACAGACGTAGAATGTATTGAAAAGGTCAAGGTCAACCTTAAAAAGCTCGAAAACACACTAAAAATCCTTTCAATACGGTTAAAAACACTAAATTCGCTATTTGGGACATGACCTTGACCTTTGACCTTTTGACCTTTGTCAAGGTCATTGGTCCCCAATGCCATTACTGAAGACCCCAAGGGTCTAGGACCTTTGGTTATATAGTAAAAGCTGATTTTGTCTTTTCAAAAACCTAAAACAGGGGTTATGCCCCTTATAGAAAGGTCACATCTCTTTGGTCAAAATGTAACAAAGTTGCGCCTTTATGACCCAAACATTTTCCACTATTCAAAACTTCTGTAAGTATAATAGTTTCTGAGATTATCCCATAACAAGATGGTAGGTCAAAGGTCAAGGTCAACATACAAATTTGACCTTGAGGTATTTTTCAAAGATACATGAATTGATGATGAAGGGTGAAGATCCTAGGTGTCTACGACTTACGGTTTCTGAGTTTTGGTGGTCAACCGACACCGGTTAATTTTCATAGGGGCATAACCCTACCAATGAGTCGTTGAATCTTTTCGATCCAAATGTAACGAAGAACCGGGGTCTGGTCCTGAACAAATTTCACCCTTTGTTTTTTTTCTACCTATTACGGTTACGGTGTTGGAACGATAACAAGGTTTTTTGGTTTCGGAGGGATTACTCCGAACCGACAAAATATTTCGCCTAACAGGGTGAGTTCCAGATAGGTATTCATGACACCGATACAAAGTGTGAACATGAAAGCGACACGTCTTACGGTTAACGCGGCTAAATTTGTCAAAGTTTGGCGGAAAAAGAATAATAATAATTAAACTGTCAATTGTTCTTGAACAATTGAGAGGTCTTTCCTTTTGTAATGTGAAATACATGTTCAAATAGACGTAGAATGTATTGAAAAGCTTTAAAACACACTGAAAAACCTTTAAATAAGGTTAAAAACACCAAATTCGCTATATGGGACATGACCTTGACCTTTGACCTTTTGACCTTTGTCAAGGTCATTAGTCCCCAATGTCATTGCCGAAGACCCCATGGGTCTAGGACCTTTGGTTATATAGTAAAAGACGATTTTGTCTTTCCAGAAACCTAAAACAGGTGTTATGCCCCTTAAAAAAAGGTCAAATCTCTTCGGTCAAAATATAACAAAGTTGTGCCGTAATGACCAAAACATTTTCCACTATTTAAAACTTCTGTAAGTATAATGGTTTCTGAGATTATCCCATAACAAGGTGTTAGGTCAAAGGTCAAGGTCAACATACAAATTTGACCTTGAGGTATTTTTCAAAGATACATAAATTGATGATGATTGGTGAAGATCCTAGGTGTCTACGACTTACGGTTTCTGAGTTTTGGTGGTCAACCGACACCGGTTAATTTTCATAGGGGCATAACCCTACCAATGAGTCGTTGAATCTTTTCGATCCAAATGTAACGAAGAACCAGGGTCTGGTCCTGAACAAATTTCACCCTTTGTTTTTTTTCTACCTATTACAGTTACGGTGTTGGAACGATAACAAGGTTTTTGGGTTTCGGAGGGATTACTCCGAACCGACAAAATATTTCGACTCACAGGGTGAGTTCCGGATAGGTATTCATGACACCGATACAAAGTGTGAACATGAAAGCGACACGTCTTACGGTTACGGAGGCTAACTTCGTCAAAGTTTGGCGGAACAAAAAGAATAATAATAATAATAATAATAATCAGAAGAAATACAGTAAGGTCTTTCCCTTTAGTAAAAGGAAAGACCTTAATAATCAGAAGAAATACAGTAAGGTCTTTCCCTTTAGTAAAAGGAAAGACCTTAATAATTAAACTGTCAATTGTTCTTGAACAATTGAGAGGTCTTTCCTTTTGTAATGTAAAATACATGTTCTAATAGATGTAGAATGTATTGAAAAGCTTTAAAACACACTGAAAATCCTTTAAATAAGGTTAAAAACACTAAATTCGCTATATGGGACATGACCTTGACCTTTGACCTTTTGACCTTTGTCAAGGTCATTAGTCCCAAATGTCATTACTGAAGACCCCAAGGGTCTAGGACCTTTGGTTATATAGTTAAAGCTGATTTTGTCTTTTCAGAGACCTAAAACAGGCTTTATGCCCCTTAAAAAAAGGTCAAATCTCTTTGGTCGAAATGTAACAAAGTTGCGCCATAATGACCCAAACATTTTCCACTATTTAAAACTTCTGTAAGTATAATGGTTTTTGAGATTATCCCATAACAACGTGTTAGGTCAAAGGTCAAGGTCAACATACAAATTTGACCTTGAGGTATTTTACAAAGATACATAAATTGATGATGAATGGTGAAGATCCTAGGTGTCTACGACTTACGGTTTCTGAGTTTTGGTGGTCAACCGACACCGGTTAATTTTCATAGGGGCATAACCCTACCAATGAGTCGTTGAATCTTTTCGATCCAAATGTAACGAAGAACCGGGGTCAGGTCCTGAACAAATTTCACCCTTCTTTTTTTTTCTACCTATTACGGTTACGGTGTTGGAACGATAACAAGGTTTTTTGGTTTCGGAGGGATTACTCCGAACCGACAAAATATTTCGACTAATAGGGTGAGTTCTGGATAGACATTCATGACACCGATACAAAGTGTGAACAAGAAAGCGACACTTCTTACGGTTACGGAGGCTAACTGCGTCAAAGTTTGGCGGAAGAATAATAATAATAATTAAAATGTCAATTGTTCTTGAACAATTGAGAAGTCTTTCCTTTTGTAATGTAAAATACATGTTCCAATAGACGTAGAATGTATTGAAAAGCTTTAAAACACACTGAATATCTTTTAAATAAGGTAAAAAAAACATATAATTCGCTATATGGGACATGACCTTGACCTTTGACCTTTTGACCTTTGTCAAGGTCATTAGTCCCCAATGTCATTGCTGAAGACCCATGGGTCTAGGACCTTTGGTTATACAGTAAAAGCTGATTTTGCCTTTTCAGAAATCTAAAACAAGGGTTATGCCCCTTATAGAAAGGTCAAATCTCTTCGGTCAAATGTCAAAAAGTTGCGCCTCATCCACCTCAACGCGTTTTTCACTATTTACTATTTCTGTAAGTACAATCGTTTTTCAGATATCGACTTAAAAGTTTTAAGGTCAAAGGTCAAGGTCAACCTTAAAAAGCTTTAAAACACACTGAAAATCTTTAAAACACATTGAAAATCTCTTAAATAAGGTTAAAATCACTAAATTCGCTATCTGGTACATGACCTTGACCTTTGACCTTTTGACCTTTGTCAAGGTCATTGGTCCCAAATGTCATTGCTGAAGACCCCATGGGTCTAGGACCTTTGGTTATATAGTAAAAGCTGATTTTGTCTTTTAAGAAACCTAAAACAGGGGTTATGCCCCTTACAAAAAGGTCAAATCTCTTCGGTCAAAATGTAACAAAGTTGCTCCGTAATAACACAAACATTTTCCACTATTTAAAACTTCTGTAAGTATAATGGTTTCTGAGTTGTTCTGATAACTAGGTGTTAGGTCAAAGGTCAAGGTCAACATACACATTTGACCTTAAGGTATTTTTCAAAGTCACATGAATTGATGATGAATGGTGAAAATCCTAGGTCTCTACGACTTACGGTTTCTGAGTTTTGGTTGTCCACCGACACCGGTTATTTTTCATAGGGGCATAACCCTACCAATGAGTCGTTGAATCTTTTCGATCCAAATGTAACGAAGAACCGGGGTCTGGTCCTGAACAAATTTCACCCTTCGTTTATTTTCTACCTATTACGGTTACGGTGTTGGAACGATAACAAGGTTTTTTGGTTTCGGAGGAATTACTCCGAACCGACAAAATATTTCGACTAACAGGGTGAGTTCCAGATAGGTATTCATGACACCGATACAAAGTGTGAACATAAAAGCGACACGTCTTACGGTTTAGGCTGCTAACTTCGTCAAAGTTTGGCGGAAAAAGAATAATAATAAACAGAAGAAATACAGTAAGGTCTTTCCCTTTTGTAAAAGGAAAGACCTTAATTAAACTGTCAATTGTTCTTGAACAATTGAGAGGTCTTTCCTTTTTTAATGTAAAATACATGTTCCAACAGACGTAGAATGTATTGAAAAGGTCAAGGTCAACCTTAAAAAGCTCGAAAACACACTAAAAATCCTTTAAATAAGGTTAAAAACACTAAATTCGCTATCTGGGACATGACCTTGACCTTTGACCTTTTGACCTTTGTCAAGGTCATTGGTCCCCGATGCTATTACTGAAGACCTTAAGGGTCTAGGACCTTTGGTTATATAGTAAAAGCTGATTTTGTCTTTTCAAAAACCTAAAACAGGGGTTATGCCCCTTATAGAAAGGTCAAATCTCTTTGGTCAAAATGTAACAAAGTTGCGCCATAATGACCCAAACATTTTCCACCATTTAAAACTTCTGTAAGTATAATGGTTTCTGAGATTATCCCATAACAAGGTGTTAGGTCAAAGGTCAAGGTCAACATACAAATTTGACCTTGAAGTATTTTTTAAAGATACATGAAATGATGATGATTGGTGAAGATCCTATGTGTCTACGACTTACGGTTTCTGAGTTTTGGTGGCCAACCGACACCGGTTAATTTTCATAGGGGCATAACCCTACCAATGAGTCATTGAATCTTTTCGATCCAAATGTAACGAAGAACCGGGGTCTGGTCCTGAACAAATTTCACCCTTCATTTTTTTTCTACCTATTACGGTTACGGTGTTGGAACGATAACAAGGTTTTTGGGTTTCGGAGGGATTACTCCGAACCGACAAAATATTTCGACTCACAGGGTGAGTTCCGGATAGGTATTCATGACACCGATACAAAGTGTTGAACATGAAAGCGACACGTCTTACGGTTACGGAGGGAAATTTTGTCAAAGTTTGGCGGAACAAGAAGAATAATAATAATTAAACTGTCAATTGTTCTTGAACAATTGAGAGGTCTTTCCTTTTTTAATGTAAAATACATGTTCCAACAGACGTAGAATGTATTGAAAAGGTCAAGGTCAACCTTAAAAAGCTCGAAAACACACTAAAAATCCTTTAAATAAGGTTAAAAACACTAAATTCGCTATCTGGGACATGACCTTGACCTTTGACCTTTTGACCTTTGTCAAGGTCATTGGTCCCCAATGCCATTACTGAAGATCCCAAGGGTCTAGGACCTTTGGTTATATAGTAAAAGCTGATTTTGTCTTTTCAAAAACCTAAAACAGGGGTTATGCCCCTTATAGAAAGGTCAAATCTCTTTGGTCAAAATGTAACAAAGTTGCGCCATAATGACCCAAACATTTTCCACCATTTAAAACTTCTGTAAGTATAATGGTTTCTGAGATTATCCAATAACAAGGTGTTAGGTCAAAGGTCAAGGTCAACATACAAATTTGACCTTGAGGTATTTTTCAAAGATACATGAAATGATGATGATTGGTGAAGATCCTATGTGTCTACGACTTACGGTTTCTGAGTTTTGGTGGCCAACCGACACCGGTTAATTTTCATAGGGGCATAACCCTACCAATGAGTCGTTGAATCTTTTCGATCCAAATGTAACGAAGAACCGGGGTCTGGTCCTGAACAAATTTCACCCTTTATTTTTTTTCTACCTATTACGGTTACGGTGTTGGAACGATAACAAGGTTTTGGGGTTTCGGAGGGATTACTCCGAACCGACAAAATATTTCGACTAACAGGGTGAGTTCCAGATAGGTATTCATGACACCGATACAAAGTGTGAACATGAAAGCGACACGTCTTACGGTTAACGCGGCTAAATTTGTCAAAGTTTGGCGGAAAAAGAATAATAATAATAATTAAAATGTCAATTGTTCTTGAACAATTGAGAGGTCTTTCCTTTTCGAAATGTAAGGTACATGTTCTAATAGGCGTAGAATGCATTGAAAAGCTCTCAAACACACACAAAACCGTTAAAAAATGACAAAAAACAACAATTCGATAATTTGGACATGACCTTGGCTTTTGACCTTGTAACCTTTGTGAAGGTCATTGGTCAACAATGTCATTGTAAAAGACCCCATGGGTCTAGGACTTTTCGTTCAAGGGTTAAAGCTAATTTTACCTTTTCAGAAACCGTTAACGGGGGTTATGCCCCTTAAGAATATTTCAAATCCTTTTGGTCAAAATGTAAAAAAGTTGTGCCTCAGTCACTTAAACATTTTTCACTGTTTACTATTTCTGTAAGAGTAACCGTTTTTGAGATATCGACTAACAAGTTGAAAGGTCAAAGGTCAAGGTCAACCTTAAAAACATTTAAAACACACTAAAAATCATCAAAATAAGGTCAAAAACACATAATTCGCTATCTGGGACATGACCTTGACCTTTGACCTTGTGACCTTTGTCAAGGTCATTAGTCCCCAATGTCATTGCTGAAGACCCCATGGGTCTAGGACCTTTGGTTATGTAGTAAAAGCTGATTTTGTCTGTTCAGAAACCTAAATCAGGGGTTATGCCCTTACAGAAAGGTCAAATTTCTTCGGTCAAAATTTAACAAAGTTGCGCCATAATGACCCAAACATTTTCCACTATTTAAAATTTCTGTAAGTATAATGGTTTCTGAGATTATCCCATAACAAGGTGTAAGGTCAAAGGTCAAGGTCAACATACAAATTTGACCTTGAGGTATTTTTCAAAGATACATGAATTGATGATGATTGGTGAAGATCCTAGGTGTCTACGACTTACGGTTTCTGAGTTTTGGTGGCCAACCGACACCGGTTAATTTTCAGAGGGGCATAACCCTACCAATGAGTCGTTGAATCCTTTCGATCCAAATGTAACGAAGAACCGGGGTCTGGTCCTGAACAAATTTCACCCTTCGGTTTTTTTCTACCTATTACGGTTACGGTGTTGGAACGATAACAAGGTTTTTGGGTTTCGGAGGGATTAATCCGAACCGACAAAATATTTCGACTCACAGTGTGAGTTCCGGATAGGTATTCATGACACAGATACAAAGTGTGAATATGAAAGCGACACGTCTTACGGTTAACGCGGATAAATTTGTCAAAGTTTGGCGGAAGAATAATAATAATAATAATAATAATAATAATAAACAGAAGAAATACAGTAAGGTCTTTCCTTATAGAAAAAGGAAAGACCTTAATAATAATAATAAACAGAAGAAATACAGTAAGGTCTTTCCCTTTAGTAAAAGGAAAGACCTTAATAATCAGAAGAAATACAGTAAGGTCTTTCCCTTTAGTAAAAGGAAAGACCTTAATAATAATAATTAAACTGTCAATTGTTCTTTAACAATTGAGAGGTCTTTCCTTTTTTAATGTAAAATACATGTTCCAACAGACGTAGAATGTATTGAAAAGGTCAAGGTCAACCTTATAAAGCTCGAAAACACACTAAAAATCCTTTAAATAAGGTTAAAAACACTAAATTCGCTATCTGGGACATGACCTTGACCTTTGACCTTTTGACCTTTGTCAAGGTCATTGGTCCCCAATGCCATTACTGAAGACCCAAAGGGTCTAGGACCTTTGGTTATATAGTAAAAGCTGATTTTGTCTTTTCTAAAACCTAAAACAGGGGTTATGCCCCTTATAGAAAGGTCAAATCTCTTTGGTCAAAATGTAACAAAGTTGCGCCATAATGACCCAAACATTTTCCACCATTTAAAACTTCTGTAAGTATAATGGTTTCTGAGATTATCCCATAACAACGTGTTAGGTCAAAGGTCAAGGTCAACATACAAATTTGACCTTGAGGTATTTTGTAAAGATACATGAAATGATGATGATTGGTGAAGATCCTATGTGTCTACGACTTACAGTTTCTGAGTTTTGGTGGCCAACCGACACCGGTTAATTTTCATAGGGGCATAACCCTACCAATGAGTCGTTGAATCTTTTCGATCCAAATGTAACGAAGAACCAGGGTCTGGTCCTGAACAAATTTCACCCTTTGTTTTTTTTCTACCTATTACGGTTACGGTGTTGGAACGATAACAAGGTTTTTGGGTTTCGGAGGGATTACTCCGAACCGACAAAATATTTCGACTCAAAGGGTGAGTTCCGGATAGGTATTCATGACACCGATACAAAGTGTGAACATGAAAGCGACACGTCTTACGGTTACGGAGGCTAACTTCGTCAAAGTTTGGCGGAACAAAAAGAATAATAATAATAAATATAAATCAATTGCTTTTAAAAAGCAATTGTAAACGGTCTTTCCCCCCCCCCTTAGAAACATGATTGTTTGTTATGTGTGTGTGTGTGTTTGTTTGTTTGTTTGTTTGTTTCTGTAAGGGGTCTATATTATTCCGGGGAAGTTTCATGTTTAGTTTGGAAAGTTTTTATTTTATTTTAGGTACAGCGCGCGCGCCAGATTGAGGAGACACCACGTGACTTGGGTTTATAATAACGAAAACTTAGTCTTTTTATTTCTCTTTAGGTCGGGATGTTGAACAGACAACATGTATAGAGACGGAATGTACACAATGTAATTTCTTTTGTCATTGTAGGAGGAAATTGACATTTTGATCACAGTTCACCAGCAGTGCATGTTTTGGATTTAATTTATTCGGTGTAACTTTAAAACACATTTAAGGATTATTTTCTGATAATGTACATTTTTCAGCACCAGTTTGTAACACAGATAAGTATTTCAATCTAGGAGCGGACATTTTATTGTAGGTTTTTACTGAGATTTACGGACCTAGCAAGCGATTTTTACAGCATTGCCATTTTTTTTCTCTAGGAAAAGTCTTGAGAGATATCTGCACCACGTTGTTTTATGAACCTTTAGTACATGTATGCCCTGCTGACTGTAAATTTTGGGATCGATTGGACTTGTAGTTTCAGTGTTTAAGTGATAACAAGGAGGTGGATTTTTTTTTCAGAAGAGATGTAAGATCAATAATATAAATCAATTGCTTTCAAAAAGCAATTGTAAACGGTCTTTCCCCCCTTAGAAACATGATTGTTTGTTGTGTGTGTGTGTGTTTGTGTGTTTGTGTGTTTGTGTGTTTGTTTGTTTGTTTGTTTGTTTGTTTGTTTGTTTGTTTGTTTCTGTGAGAGGTCTATATTATTCCGGGGAAGTTTCATGTTTAGTTTGGAAAGTTTTTATTTTATTTTAGGTCCAGCGCGCGCGCCAGATTGAGGAGACACCACGTGACTTGGGTTTATAATAACGAAAACTTAGTCTTTTTATTTCTCTTTAGGTCGGGATGTTGAACAGACAACATGTATAGAGACGGAATGTACACAATGTAATTTCTTTTGTCATTGTAGGAGGAAATTGACATTTTGATCACAGTTCACCAGCAGTGCATGTTTTGGATTTAATTGATTCGATGTAACTTTAAAACACATTTAAGGATTATTTTCTGATAATGTACATTTTTCAGCACCAGTTTGTAACACAGATAAGTATTTCAATCTAGGAGCGGACATTTTATTGTAGCATTTCACTGAGATTTACGGACCTAGCAAGCAATTTATACGGCATTGCAATTTTTTTTCTCTAGGAAAAGTCTTGAGAGATATCTGCACCACGTTGTTTTATGAACCTTAAGTACATGTATGCCCTGCTGACTGCAAATTTTGGGGTCGATTGGACTTGTAGTGTCCGATTTCAACTGATAACAAGGATGTGGATTTTTTTTCTTCAGTAGAGATGTAAGAACAATAATATAAATCAATTGCTTTTAAAAAGCAATTGTAAACGGTCTTTCCCCCCTTTGAAACATAATTGTGTGTGTGTGTGTGTGTGTGTGTGTGTGTGTGTGTGTGTGTGTGTGTGTGTGTGTGTGTGTGTGTGTGTGTGTGTGTGTGTGTGTGTGTGTGTGTGTGTGTGTGTGTGTGTGTGTGTGTGTGTGTGTGTGTGTGTGTGTGTGTGTGTGTGTGTGTGTGTGTGTGTGTGTGTGTGTGTGTGTTTGTTTGTTTGTTTGTTTGTTTGTTTCTGTGAGAGGTCTATATTATTCCGGGGAAGTTTCATGTTTAGTTTGGAAAGTTTTTATTTTATTTTAGGTCCAGCGCGCGCGCCAGATTGAGGAGACACCACGTGACTTGGGTTTATAATAACGAAAACTTAGTCTTTTTATTTCTCTTTAGGTCGGGATGTTGAACAGACAACATGTATAGAGACGGAATGTACACAATGTAATTTCTTTTGTCATTGTAGGAAATTGACATTTTGATCACAGTTCACCAGCAGTGCATGTTTTGGATTTAATTGAACCGGTGGAACTTTAATACACATTTAACGATTATTTTCTTAAAATGTACATTTTTCAGCACCAGTTTGTAACACAGATTAGTATTTTAATCTAGGAGCGGACATTTTATTGTAGCATTTCACTGAGATTTACGGACCTAGCAAGCAATTTATACGGCATTGCAATTTTTTTTCTCTAGGAAAAGTCTTGAGAGATATCTGCACCACATTGTTTTATGAACCTTAAGTACATGTATGCCCTGCTGACTGCAAATTTTGGGGTCGATTGGACTTGTAGTGTCCGAGTTCAACTGATAACAAGGATGTGGATTTTTTTTTTCAGAAGAGATGTAAGAACAATATTAAAGTTCAATTCTTCTTGAATAATTGATAGGTCTTTCCTTCCATTTTCTTTTAATTATACTGTCATAAATAAATATATCATATATATCGATTGATTAATTTATTGATTAGTTGGTTGGTTGGTTGGTTGGTTGGATGATTGGTTTATTAATTAAACACTTGATATAGGGTCTCTTGAAACAAGCGAAAAAAAAGAGACGTTGGATTCCGTATTAAACACATGAAACGGAAACATGCATTGATTGATTGGTTGGCTGGTTAAACACGTTGGTTGGTTAGTTAAATACGTTTGTTAAACATGTTGGTTAAACACGTTGGTTAAACATGTTGGTTGGTTAGTTAAACAAGTTGGTTGGTTAGGCTCAATTAAAACAAGCGAAAAAAAAAACCTTGGATCCCGTATGAAACACATGAAACGTGACATGCATTGATTGATTGGTTGGTTGGTTAAACACGTTGGTTGGTTAGTTAAACAAGTTGGTTGGTTAGTTAAACACGTTGGTTAAACATGTTGGTTAAACACGTTGGTTAAACACGTTGGTTGGATAGGCTCAATTAAAACAAGCTAAAAAAAAACCTTGGATCCCGTATGAAACACATGAAACGTGACATGCATTGATTGATTGGTTGGTTGGTTAAACACGTTGGTTGGTTAGTTAAACACGTTGGTTAAACACGTTGGTTAAACATGTTGGTTAAACATGTTGGTTAAACACGTTGGTTAAACACGTTGGTTAAACACGTTGGTTGGATAGGCTCAATGAAAACAAGCGGGAAAAATACTTGGATCCCGTATGAAACACATGAAACGTGACATGCATTGATTGATTGGTTGGTTGGTTGGTTGGTTAAACACGTTGGTTGGTTAGTTAAACACATTGGTTAAACACGTTGGTTAAACACGTTGGTTTAACACGTTGGTTAAACACGTTGGTTAAACACGTTGGTTGGAAAGGCTCAATTAAAACAAGCGAAAAAAAACCTTGGTTCCCGTATGAAACACATGAAACGGAAACATGCATTGATTGATTGGTTGGTTGGTTGGTTAAACACGTTGGTTGGTTAGTTAAACACGTTGGTTAAACACGTTGGTTTAACACGTTGGTTAAACAAGTTGGTTAAACACGTTGGTTGGATAGGCTGAATTAAAACAAGCGGAAAAAAAAACCTTGGATCCCGTATGAAACACATGAAACGGAAACATGCATTGATTGATTGGTTAGTTAAACACGTTGGTTGGTTAGTTAAACACGTTGGTTAAACATGTTGGTTTAACACGTTGGTGAAACACGTTGGTTAAACATGTTGGTTAAACACGTTGGTTAAACACGTTGGTTGGATAGGCTGAATTAAAACAAGCGAAAAAAAACAACATTGGATCCCGTATGAAACACATGAAACAGAAACATGCATTGATTGATTGGTTGGTTGGTTGGTTGGTTGGTTGGTTAAACACGTTGGTAAAACATGTTGGTTAAACACGTTGGTTAAACACGTTGGAAAGTGTCAATTAAAACAAGCGAAAAAAAGAGACCTTGGATCCCGTATGAAACACATGAAACGGAAACTTGCTTTGATTGATTGATTGATTGATTGATTGATTGATTGATTGATTGATTGATTGATTGATTGATTGATTGATTGATTGATTGATTGATTGATTGGTTGGAATTCAAACACACATAAAACTGTTTAAATAGTGCAAAAAAACACATAATTTGATGACCTTGACCTTTGACCTTGTGACCTTCGTCAAGGTCATTGCTCCACAAGGTCATTGCAAAAGACCGTATGGGTCAAGGACCTTTTGTTAAAGAGTTTTGCCTAAAAATGGCTTTTTAAAAACCATCAATGGGAGTTATGTCCCTTACATGATGGTAAAATCAGTATAGTCATAATGTAAAAAAGTTGCCCCTTGAAGTACCAATCATTTTCAACTGCTTAATTTTTCTGTATCTATAACCGTTCAATAGTTATAGGGAAATGAAAAACTTTTGAAAATCTAAAATATGACCTTGACCTTTGACCTTGACCTATATTTTCTAGTTTTGGTCCAATGAACTCAAATCTGAAGACCCGCAGTCTTTATGACTTACGGTTCATGAGATTTATATGCATATCGAAAATTTAAATATTCAAGGGGAAATAACTCCTATAATAGGTCACTGGATCGCTTCGGTTAAATTTATTTGAAGTTGTAACTTTTGACAAGGAACATTTAAAAAAAAACCATTTGCCGCTAAGTCTTATAGTTTATGAGGAGTAGTGATAACAGTGTTTTTTGTAATTGGGGAGATAACTCCTATAAGGTAAATAGTAAATCTTGGTTCTTCTAATACAAGAAAGATATTATACCCTTGATACATGATACCAAAGATCATTTGTATATGTTGCGTACTTTTCTTGTTTTTCGACTTTGAAAACGGCGGAAGAAAAAGAATAATAATAATAATAATAATAATAATAATAATAAACAAACGCAATACAGTAAGGTCTTTCCATTTAAGAAAGGAAAGACCTTAATAATAATAATAATCAGAAGAAATACAGTAAGGTCTTTCCCTTTAGTAAAAGGAAAGACCTTAATTAAACTGTCAATTGTTCTTGAACAATTGAGAGGTCTTTCCTTTTTTAATGTAAAATACATGTTCCAACAGACGAAGAATGTATTGAAAAGGTCAAGGTCAACCTTAAAAAGCTCGAAAACACACTGAAAATCCTTCAAATAAGGTCAAAAACACATAATTCGCTATATTGGACATGACCTTGACCTTTGACCTTTTGACCTTTGTCAAGGTCATTAGTCCCCAATGTCATTGCTGAAGACCCCATGGGTCTAGGACCTTTGGTTATATAGCAAAAGCTGAATTTGTCTTTTCAGAAACCTAAAACAGGCTTTATGCCCCTTAAAAAAAGGTCAAATCTCTTCGGTCAAAATGTAACAAAGTTGCGCCGTAATGACCCAATCATTTTCCACTATTTGAATCCTCTGTAAGTATTAAGGTTGCTTAGATTATACCATAACAAGGTGTTAGGTCAAAGGTCAAGGTCAACATACACATTTGACCTTGAGGTATTTTTCAAAGTCACATGAATTGATGATGAATGGTGAAGATCCTAGGTGTCTACGACTTACGGTTTCTGAGTTTTGGTGGCCAACCGACACCGGTTAATTTTCATAGGGGCATAACCCTACCAATGAGTCGTTGAATCTTTTCGATCCAAATGTAACGAAGAACCGGGGTCTGTTCCTGAACAAATTCCACCCTTTGGTTTTTTTCTACCTATTATGGTTATGGAGTTTGAATGATAACAAGGTTTTTGGGTTTCGGAGGGATTACTCCGAACCGACAAAATATTTCGACTCACAGGGTGAGTTCCAGATAGGTATTCATGACACCGATACAAAGTGTGAACATGAAAGCGACACGTCTTACGGTTACGGAGGCTAACTTCATCAAAGTTTGGCGGAACAAAAAGAATAATAATAATAATAATAATAATAATAATAATAATAATCAGAAGAAATACAGTAAGGTCTTTCCCTTTAGTAAAAGGAAAGACCTTAATAATAAACAGAAGAAATACAGTAAGGTCTTTCCCTTTTGTAAAAGGAAAGACCTTAATAATAATAAACAGAAGAAATACAGTAAGGTCTTTCCCTTTTGTAAAAGGAAAGACCTTAATAAACAAAAGAAATACAGTAAGGTCTTTCCCTTTTGTAAAAGGAAAGACCTTAATAAATAATAATCAGAAGAAATACAGTAAGGTCTTTCCCTTTAGTAAAAGGAAAGACCTTAATTAAAAACCAATTCTTCAGAGAACAATTGAAGGTATTTCCACCTCGATAATAAGAATGAAATTTAAAAAACGATGTTATAAAATGTGTTGATGTAATGTGGTAAATCAAACTGATATAAAAAAATAAGATTATTAGGTTTATGCAGAAGACTTTATTGTTTTATAATGAACCAAAAAGAAATTTTAGCAAAGGTCAAAATCTAGAACGTCAAGTTGACCTTTGACCTTGACCTCAATTTTGAGGTCATAGGTCAGTGATTTCAAATCAAAAGACCCTAGGTCAATCACTTGTATGGTTCTGGAGAAATACTGATTTCAAATACAAAAGGAAACTCTTATAAGGGTTTACCAAAACTCTTCGACTTAAATAGGTTGAAGTTGTGCCTTTTTGTAAACAGTTATTTGGCAAACACATCATATCATTTACTGTCACAGTTTCTTTGGAATAACGGTAACAAGCAATATTCAAAATTTATTACATGACCTTGACCTTTGACCTTGACCTCAATTTCCTTCAAATGGACCAAGGACTTCATATCAAAAGACTGTAGGCCTCTACGACTTATAACGTATGAATTTATCCAACAAATCGTAAATTTTCAAAGGGAAATAACTCCCATAAGATGTCTTCTGATCACTCAAGTCAAAATTAACCAAATCATTCTAAAGAATAGACAAACAATTTGGTGAAAACAGTTTGCTAAAATCTTTTACGGTTTTAGAGATATAGCGATAACAAGAAAAGGGGACGCGGGGAGATAACTCCTATAAGGATAAGTGTTCGGTCATATAGGGTGAGTTTTGAAACCCCCATTACTGTACAACATCATTGGCCTAAAAATCCATTCGATATGTTGTAAGACAAAAAAAGCATCTCAGACGGCAGAAAAAAAATAATCAGAAGAAAAACAAAAAGTCTTTCCACGAACTGTTAACAATCATGGAAGAATTTGAGTATGATGATATTCTGAACTATATAAATAGTTTTGTCTGGGGATAAAGATGTAGTTGTGATTATATGGAAATCA
Organism: Mytilus edulis; assembly: GCA_019925275.1. Lineage (NCBI taxonomy): Eukaryota > Metazoa > Mollusca > Bivalvia > Mytilida > Mytilidae > Mytilus > Mytilus edulis. Next base: position 2,302,048 of record CM034349.1, read on the forward strand.
GATAAATCATAGCATTACAATATATTAGAACAAAAGCCATTTCAACTGCTGGATAGTATCTATCTGTGAAATGTTATCTGTCTTATTAAATCATTTTGCAAGTCATCCTTTTATATAAATGAATATATAAAAAAAAGATTCAAAGATTAATTTTGATATGAAATAGATTCAGAAATATATTATATTAATATCTTGGACATTGGACCTTTAAGCGCTCTTAGCGTATTTTATTATTATTGTATACCGAAAGAACAACCTACATAGATGTAATACAGAAACCTGATTTTAAAAAGTGTTATCGTTTAGTTTGAACTTTTACCGGAAGTGACTTATCCAAAATGGCGACATCCATAGTTCAATCAAGGCCAAGCAGGAAAAAAATAACTCCGAGAGAGCTCTATACTCCTTGCAAATCTGAAATTCAAATGATATACAAACTAAATGAGAAAAATGCATTGGTGAAAAAAATCGAAACCGCTGAAAGAGAACACAATGTTGATATTCAGCTGAAAAGAAGTACGTTAGTTGTGACATTTACACCAGGGGCATATGAGCTACACAAGCAGGCCATCTATAAATTCTATGATAGTAGCAATACAAAAACATATAGTAAAACCTTTAAGACTAGCAAATCTAATAACAGATCAGTAGAAAAGGCTATTGTTGAAGAGTCCCTCTCCATCAAAGGGAAAGGAAATGTTTATAGTGACAAGCGGCAACATTTTAGAATAAATATGTTCAACACAACAAGTAAAATGGATGTTAACGGCAGGTTATATCAAAACTTTTTATGTTCGGATCTTCCAGACATTTTGAAAACTGGGAATCAAAAGGAGGTAAAATTGGTGAATGAAAAAATATAAGAAATCTGCTTGACAGTTCTAGCAAACCAGCCTAAATCAACAACCCAAACCTCTCACATGGTAAATAATAACACAAATAAAGATCAAAGTGATGAAATAAATAGGTCTACAAACAGTCATTTGACTATAGATAACCACTCAATCATATACATGTCTCCTAGGAACATCCTGATGTCAATTGAAAATCCACCAAAAAACTATTGTTTATTCAAACGAACCTAGAAATAGAAAGGACAGTATAGATCATAATATCTGTCCCGTTTGTGAATAAACTCATCATAGATACCAGGAATAAATGTTGTATATACGCCAGACGCGCATTTCGTCTACAAAAGACTCATCAGTGACGCTTGAATCCAAAAGGTTAAAAAGCCAAATAAAGTACGAAGCTGTATAGCATTTAGGACCAAAATTCCTTAAAGTTTGGCAAAATGCAGCTAAGGTAATCTATGCCTGAGGTAGAAAAGCCTTAGTATTTCAAAAATTCAAAATTTTGTAAACAGTTAATTTATAAATATAACCATATCAATGATAATTCATGTCAGCACAAAAGTGCTGACTACTGGGCTGGTGATACCCTCGGGGAAATAAATCTCCACCAGCAATGGCATCGACCCAGTGGTTGTAAATAAACTCATCATAGATACCAGGACTTGCAGTAACTGATAGCGATTCAAAAAATTGTAATGCCTGCGACATGTGGCTTCACTAATACTGTACTGTCTTATCTGATGAGCTTTTTGAAAAACATACTACTGATATTGATATGCTATACACATGCCATCTCTGTACCCTACTTAAACAAGATGACTGTGCAACTTCAATTCAAGATGAAGGTCATAGAAGTTTGGTATATTTTGATCTTGAAACCGACAGAGAAGGTGTCATGACACCATCCATAACTCAGCCGATAAGAAATGATATACATGAAGACCCCAACGAAGTTATAAGCGAGGCAGATAGAAACAGATACACCTTAAGAACATCCTCAATTTTTGAAGTTAATGATATATAAGGAATCTTCTTGCCTCCGTCTTCGCAAGAAAGGACTAATGAACAGTCTGAGAATGTGATAAAATATCCGAGCGTAACAGGAAAAAATACTACAGGCTCAAAAAATCTAGCTAGCCAAGAAATACCACGTAGTGAAGAAACACTGGAAAAAACAGTGCTCACTAGAGACAAAAAAGAATCAAGTGCCTCAGATGTAAATCAAAGCTGTGAACAAAACTTAAAAAAAGCAAAAACAAAGAGAAATAAAAAGATTGTTTATACTGAAACAGAGGAGCAGTTTTCAGCCCATAAAGCCCGCATCATTATGCTAGAGGAACAAAACCGCGATTATGAAAAAACGATCACACTAATCCAGAGAAAACTCAATAGCAACAACATTGCCAGTGAGAGTAAAGTGTATACACAGAAAGAACAAACAGATACTCTGAATAACAGACTGTGTCAATTTGAAGCTTCAATCAAATCGCAACTAGACATACTGAAGATAGTATAACATAAAATTCACCATCCACGAACTAAATATAAAACATCATCTAGAACGAGGTGAATTGAAGGCAAAGATGGATCGTATGACACAACAGGGAACTAGCACAGTATCATCTGTACCCCAACAACAACCCAAGATTATCATCAGCCGTAAAAAAACAGAACCACCTGTTTATCATCAGCCGCTTACAACAGCTCCACCTGTTTATCATCAGCCGTTAACAACAGCACCACCTGTTTATCATCAGCCGTTAACAACAGCACCACCAGTTTACATCAGCCAATAACAACAGCACCGCCTGTCTTTCATCAGCAATATACAATGCCGTGATCAACACTTTACCATCCAACACAATCTGCTCATATAGTACATCCTCATAATATGGCAACTGCTACTATGAATAACCACCATCATGCAAAGGTTTTAAACCAACCACAGGAAACTCGAAACCAATATTTATACAGCCAACAAAATAGCCGTCAGTATGCAAATCAGGCCGTAATTTTCTAAAATCCGTTATTGTCTAGCCGGCAACCCTACAATACAAACCAACAATTTCAACCAAGGCAACATATACCGGTACCCATTGATAAGTAACACGTACAGAACAATAAGAGGCAAAATTGTAATAAGCCAATAGTACGACAAGATATAGCTGGCCAGTCGCCAATGCCTTAAAATGCCAAAATGTAGACAATGTAGCTACGTGTGATACTACTGTACCAAATACAGTGATACTGAGCCGAATAAAGACAATGTTCCTACGGAGAAAAGATATTGATAGAGTTGTGAAATTTACATTCGAAATGACGGTATAGTTGTTTGAACTTTTAACATTTCAAATAGCCCTTTGTGTCTTATTGGTGTTTACATGCCGTCTCATAATAAACATGGAGATGAACTTTATATTGACATTCTCTCTCAAATAGAAGAGATAATAGAAAAATACCATCACATTGGATACCAAGTTATGTTATGCAGAGAAATGGATGCCTCCCTCTTTCGGTATGATAGATCAAGAGATTAACGCTTTAAATGCTTTATTGAAAACAATGGCTTAATAAATAATCACCCAAAGGCACCAATATTTTATCATCATAATGGAGTGATGTCTTCACAGATCGACTATATCATACACAAAGATCGTGATGTCAACTTTATATATACAGTTAAGGTAGAAGATAGAAATCCTCTGAATGTATCAGATCACATGCTTTTAATAGCAATACTACTTGGATTAATAAAGGGCTCGCAGAGTAGTGTTGGTAAAAAAACAAATTATTAAAAGGCCAAACTGGGCAAGTCCAAGGTGAGATATCAGGAAGCAATCAGAGAATCGGTGACAAATATAGATAATGCGTCTAGGGAAATTTCAAAGCTAGTAGACTTACTTCATAGTGCGGGTAAAAAATCTATACCTAACTGCAGAGAAACAATCACTGTAAAGATAGTTGGAAGAGGGATTTGGAATAAAGAAACAAGCAGTGCATCAAAACTGTCAAAGTTGGCTTTCTTTGAATGAAAAAATGATTTTAGCAAGTATATAAGGAATGACTGTAATATTTTTTTCTGTCTATGAAGAAATAATATAAAAAATGTGGTGCACAATGAATAACGCGCGTAGCGGGTTATTTAACAGTGTGCACCACATTTTTTATGTTATTTCGAATAGACAGAAAAAAATATTACAGTCATTTCTTAAAATTTAATTCTAATTCCATTTTAAACCGTAGAAAACCATGAAAAAACGTTGATGACGTCACGGTCACATGACTAAATTATGTCTATGGGATGATAACAAAATAACGTCAGCCAATCAGAAGACGCGTTACATTCTAAATTAAATTATAAAGGAATGAACAAGGCACGTAAAGTACTGAGAAGTGAACAAAGGCGTGCACATGCTTCGAAAAGAAATACGCTTACTGAGAAAATTATGCAGGCATCTCAAAATTACTCAAAGTTATTCCACAAACTTGTAAATGGCCAAAGAAAATGTAAAAACATTCTAACTGATACTATGTTTTTAAAGGGTATTGAGGAATCAGATCCAGAACTTATGATGAGTGGATGGAAAAATCTATACAAACTTGACAATCTCAACAGTCGCCAAAATATTGGTACAGAAAAACTTAAGAGTGATAGCGGCACAAAACAAAATAATAGAAGAACTGGCAACAGAAAGAAATATAGAAATGTACAATACTAATGTTTTGGAAGTACAGGAAGTTATTAAGGCACTTTAAACTGTAAAAAGTGTTGGTCCTGATGGACTTTCAGCAAAGCATTTCAAAATAATACCAGAAGAACTTTTAACGTACATAGTGCAAATAGTGAACCTTATATTTAAGGATAAAGATCTGCCACAAGAAACAAAAGAAGGGGTTGTCTCTCCTGTACAGAAGAGTGGGAAAGATAAACTACACCCAGAAAACTGTAGAGGTATTACAGTAACCAATACCTTTTCTTCTCTAATAGAAGGAATTTTAAAAGACAGGTTATAACCCAAACTACTGAAAATTCAAAGTAAGCTACTAAGAGGATTCACGGAAAAAATATCGTCATTGAATACTGCCTTTATTGTATCTGCAGCAGCAGTCTTTTACAAAGAGATCCTAGAAGAACTCATATTACTTACATTAGATGCTCAAAAAGCTTTTGATAAACTACATCACGAAATCCTCTTTTACAAAATGTACCATGATGTAATTTTGGGAAATATGGGGTTATTACTAAGAAATGTGTGCAGGAATGTAACTGTTAAAGTCAAGTGGAATAATAGCATTTCAGATAAATTTACGCGAGAAATAGGTGTAGACTCTCCTCACCAGTGCTAGATAATTTAACACTGGTTTTTACTGTTTACCGACATAATCGTGCAAACTAATTCATGACCTTTTGTTTGATCAAAGTTGACCTTAATAGAAATAAAAGGACCTGATTGGTTGTTAAATTCCTATTATGACGTCACCTTGGGGCATGCGTGATTCACATGCTAAAAATATTCCAAATTTGGATATAACTTGACCAGTACTCGATAATGTAATAAAAACTTCAGAATTAAAATAAAATAAGAACTATGATGTCTATTTGATAAAATGAACATTTTACTGAGAATTGGCATTTAAATTTTACTGCAATTGTAATATTTTCACAGAAATTCAGAGATTCTAAATTTGATCTAAATGTGTATTGTTTGGAAAACTATTTTTTTCCGTATAAATGCTCATAGTTTATTATTCCTCACACTGCACACAAACACTGCAATACCACGGCTCATCAGTGACATATGAAACACATAAACCTGAATATACATAAAGGGACAAGCATGATTACCCAAAATATATTGCTTACATAAAAATGGAATGGCGGCGGTCAAGTGAAAATATGAAGGGCTCTAGGGGGACAAAACATGATGATACAAACGCCCTGGATTGAATATTACTGTAGGAAATACATCATTTGAACTGTAAATTAATTTTTAATTGATCCATGTTGTTGTTGTTGTTGTGTATCTTTCCTTCACTGTCTGGAGAACTGTAGTCTTATGTCTGGTTACCCAACACTTCATAGAATAATTATATGCACTGTCCCACTTTAAGGATGAACACCTCTGAGGAGCCAAAAATTTCTAAAATTAAACTTTTTTTCTTAACCTGATTTTGGGGTTTATAATACTGTAACAAAATAATTGGTTAAGAAAAAATCACCAGGCTGAAGCTAACGAACAATAGCTAGCGAACAATAAGGCGATATATCGAGACACCAAAAAAATGAATTAGACAGCAACGGTCGTTTAATCAAAAAATATTCAAAAAGGCAGAAAATAAGTCCAAATATTGCAATTTCAACTCAATCTTGAACTGGTTTTTATACCATTTATTGATTAAACAAGTCACATCTCTTTTAAGGTAGCACTACAGTCTAACAGTGATTTTTTTTTAAAGATATTTTTTATCACATAATTTTGAAGTAAGTATTATTCTGCACAGTTTGTAAAAATCCAAAAATCATTATCATATCACAACAGGGAGTAAAAGAGGGAGAAAGATACCAAAGGGACAGTCAAACTCATAAATCTAAAACAAACTGACAACGCCATGGCTAAAAATGAAAAAGACAAACAGAAAAACTATAGTACACATGACACAACATAGAAAACTAAAGAATAAACAACACGAACCCCACCAAAACTAGGGGTGATCTCAGGTGCTCCGGAAGGGTAAGCAGATTCTGCTCCACATGTGGCACCCGTCGTGTTGCTTATGTGATTACAAATCCGGTAAATAGTCTAATTCGGTAGGTCACATTCATGAAAGGGAAGGGGATTGTAGTTACGACGTAAGGAACATATCCGATATCATTTGTGAAACGGTTATTTCATAACGGTCAACCAACTCGTGATGGCGTCCGTAAAATTTACGAAGGGATGATTTCAACTTCACCATTTGGAACTCTTGGTTTAATAGCTTCCTTGTGAGCAGTAAACTGATCATGAACTTATGTAAATAAAGGCACATGGTAATTAATCTAAATATATAGGCATTTAGGAGAGGCTAATATGTCAATCATCTGTTGATTCCAGTGTCCAGCTGTTAATCACTGACCACAAGATAAATAGTGTTTCTTATCTCATTATATCATGTGTATTGCAACACAAGTAATTTATATAACTTTGAAGTAAACAGAGAAAGGAGAAGTTATTTAAAAGGAGAAAATCTAAAGGGAAAAATCTAACCAAAATGAACAAAACTATATATATTAAAGGATAAGAGTGTGAAAGTATTTTTGAAAGCCTCTGACAAACTTTAAACTTTTAAGGTTCTTAACAGTTTTAAAACATTTTGGTTGGTCAAAAGATCTGAAACCTTATCACAAGGTAATAGTAAATTAGAAAATTATCAACCTCAAGACTGACTTTGCAAAGGAGACTTATTCATCAATTAAAGATTTTAATATAAGAGCTATATGTAGAATGAGAATATGTGCTCATGATCTTAGAATTGAGAAAGATAGATATAGTAAAAAATACATAGAGATAACTCATCGTCTATGTCATCACTGCTTTTCACATGGATCAAACTCTATTGAAGATGAGACCCATTTTACAGTAAATTGACCTTTATAATGAACAGAGGAATTTATTATTTGATAAAGTTAACACTTTTTGTACTTATTTTAAAGAACTACCTTAGAAATATTTCTGGTTGTTCACAAATGAGCATTTACCAACTCTTATCGCACCGCGGGAAATTATCACGTTGTGATTGGTTTAACGCCGTTAACGCAGGGGGTAATAAAAATTTCATACATAGGGGGTTCATGACGCGTTAATGGTGACGTCATAAAGACAATCAAAATGATTTGGTAAAGCTATTTCTAATTTCTAAGTTCCCCTTTTTTATGAGACTTAAATCAAGGACAAGAGGTGTATATCATTTTATTCTGACACATGAATTAAGTTTCCCGTCTTTAACCGAAAACTGTTTATTTCTTAGTAAATTAATTTATTTGAATTCAAATAAATAATAGCACCAAATATAATTAAATAATTCCACGGCGATCTATTTTTATTTGTCACATGTATTTTTAATGTGTGTATTAAAAATGCTCCCTTGTTTTATAATCCACTGATCCGAATAGACAGTCACACCTGGCAAGGTGTGCCCTAGAGGCGTGGTCAAATACCGAAGTGCAATTAACAATTTACCTTTAAACAAGCCATCTACGAGTATTGCCACAGAACCGTGAATACACACATCGTATAAACCTAGTCATAGCAGAGATAGTAAAAGGTCAATAAGAGTACACCAACATATTGTCTTTACAGATTATTAGGTCTTTCCACTTTTCTGTGGAAAGACCTATTGTTTTTCTTCTGCTTATTAGGTCTTTCCACTTTTCTGTGGAAAGCCTATTGTATTTGTTCTGATTATTAGGTCTTTCCACTTTTCTGTGGAAAGACCTATTGTTTTTCTTCTGATTATTTTTTTTTTTTTTTTTTTTCTTCCGCCTAATTTTGTTCTTGCGATAAACATTTGTTTCGCAATATGTCGCTTAGATATTTGGTATATGATATCGAACAGTTTATGCACTTTTGAAATTTACCCTGCGTAAACGAAAACTTTTCTTTGTAGGAGTTATCTCCCCAAACACTGTTTTCCTTGTTAGCGCATCTCCTTCGCAACCGTAAAAGATTATGACAAATTTATTTTACAAAATTGCTCGTTATATCCTTCGCATGATTTGTCCTATTTTGACCGAAGCGATATGACCGCTCCATATGAGAGTTATTTCCCCTTATGCATCTGATATAAGTGATATGAATTTCTATCTTATAAATCATAAGTGATAGAGACCTAGGATCTTTTGATTTGAGGTCCTTGGTCCCAAAAAATGAAAATTAGGTCAAGGTCAAAGGTCAGGGTCATATTCTAATATTTGAATTTGGCTTATTTTCACTTATCTCCGAAGACTGTATAAGATATCAACAAATTATTTTTACTAAATTGTTAGTTGCGACATGTCGTAAGATGTAAATTTTGATTGCAAGCGTACGTTGAATGTAAAAGGGAGTTTTCTCCCCTCTTGTATTTAAAAATACGCGTTTGGTGATATAACTCATTAACTAAATATAATAAAGACCTATGGTCTTTTGATTTGAGGTCCTTGGTTTATGACCTTGAAACTGATCTCAAGGTCATAGCTTAATTTGACGTTCTAGATTTTGACCTTTGCTTTTATTCTATATGTATACATGATAAAGATATACAACTTTTAGAAAAAGATATCAAACCATTTAACCTTGTAAAAAACAACCGGAAGAGACCTTTTGTAAACCGGAAATAGCTATTTTTTTGTACTTTTTAATATAAAAGTATATAGAACCAGATATTTTTGGAATCAGTGTCAAGTAAATATTCAAATATAATCGGAAGTAACATTTTTCAAACCGGAAGTAACAAATTATCTCCCTTATTTAAAAAAAATGTATGGAAACAATATATTTTTGGAATCAGCTTACTAGGAGCTATCATTTGACGATTGAAATGACATTTTAAACTTAGTTTCACAACTTTTCATATCAAAATACATTGTTTTGATGGAAAGACCTTCAATTGTTCTCTGAACAATTGGTTTTTAATTAGGTCTTTCCACTTTTCTGTGGAAAGACCTATTGTTTTTCTTCTGATTATTTTTTTTTTTTTTTTTTTCTTCCGCCTAATTTTGTTCTTGCGATAAACATTTGTTTCGCAATATGTTGCTTAGATATTTTGTATATGATATCGAACAGTTTATGCGCTTTTGAAATTTACCCTGCGTAAGCGAATACTTTTCTTTGTAGGAGTTATCTCCCCAAACACTGTTTTCCTTGTTAGCGCATCTCCTTCGCAACCGTAAAAGATTATGACAAATTTATTTTACAAAATTGCTCGTTATATCCTTCGCATGATTTATCCTATTTTGACCGAAGCGATATGACCGCTCCATATGAGAGTTATTTCCCCTTATGCATCTGATATAATTGATATGAATTTCTATCTTATAAATCATAAGTGATAGAGACCTATGATCTTTTGATTTGAGGTCCTTGGTCCCAAAAAATGAAAATTAGGTCAAGGTCAAAGGTCAAGGTCATATTCTTATATTTGAATTTGGCTTATTTTCACTTATATCCAAAGACTGTATAAGATATCAACAAATTATTTTTACTAAATTGTTAGTTGCGACATGTCGTAAGATGT